>BSBK01001864.1:620000-882936 GCA_027943335.1 Chamaecyparis obtusa
AACCCTAAACCTAAACAACAATCCCAAGGTCTGTAGGAGAATGAAATCTGATCAAATTGTACCTCTACAAGACATTCCCAGGAAATCAGCTACCCCTCTTAGAGAAAATCAAATTAGGAGTTAACATTTGGAAAGAATCAACAAATCTGATCTCTTCATGAATTAAAGAAAAATATCTCTAAAGCAACCAAGTTGCAAGAAATCTGATTCTTCCCCCTTTGTCAGATTTGTAAAACAATCTTGTCTGGATTGAAATATCTTCACCAAACTTGGATCTCGAATTACAAGAATCATTATTGCTCTTACCTAACTAGTCAAATCTGATTCTAATCACCACCATTGCATTCCTGGTTTTCTATCATTTCTGAAAACATATTATATGCCTATGTTTTGGAAAAAATGAAGTTTTTAGGCATTATTTCATTTTTGAGCAACTACAACTTTCTTAATTTTGAATTTATCATATAGTTCAAACTTTATCATTTGTTTTAATTCATTTGTGTAGAACTTGAATTTAATGTGGGCCCCATGTGCCACATGGCACCACACTGGCTCAATCGACCACCTCATCACCATGCTGGACCTCTACACATCTCCTCGGCCACTTCTCACCCTCTAATTTTTTCATCTCGCTGACGAGGACAAGTCTACAATTCCATCTACCAGCTCACCTCGGGACACATGTCGGCCTATCATAGTCACACGAAGGCTAACCACCAAGCACCTTTCTCCTTGTGGAACAGTGCCAACCATCGATCTGGCACATATCTCGAGGAAGTCAGCCAACTGCCCATTTGATTACTTTGTCACCATCCTCTACCAGGTGTCATCATCTGGTTTTTTACACCATTAAACTAGGCATGAAATTGCATCATCTTGCCATGTCACCAGGTTGACACTTGTCACTCAGTCGCATTCTCGCATCGGTTATCCTTTAGGCATCTTCATGGTTGCGGGGCTATGATGACCATTGGATCTCATGCATGCATCTCAAGGCATCAATCTTGCATTTCACAAACTGTCAAAATTCTTCTTACCTTTGCGTGGGACCGTCATAGAGTCATCTCCATGTCATCACCAACTAGACCTTGGTTCTTGTGCATGTATAGAGTGGCTTCCAACTACGCATCTGCATTTGGACACCTTATCCTTGTGAGCTTTTCCTTATAAATCACTTGTGTTCTTTCCTCACAGTAAATGTGGGATAAATCCCCAGGGTTTTTATTAAATGTTACCTCAAAATGTTCAAGTGTGTGCCAATTGGGCTCACACAAATCCGGGGGGCCCCACACAATCCTCTTCCTTCCTTCACTTTACTAACCAACCGAGTGCACTATCTTTAAAACATCATATGGCATCTAATCCTGGTGAATGTGGGATATATTTTCTCATAGTGTAAAATGTTTGCCAATGCATTTAGATTGGCATGCGCATGCAAAGATGCCTTATTCCATGGCATGCCATATTGGTGTGTTAGAAGAGATCCCTCTAGCATCATCCTCTTGGCCTGCATAGTACTTGGAGTGTTGAGTGTTGTGCATGAGTTGGCATGCACAGTCCATATTCTTGACATGCCCATCATTTGATCATTCGCACAGTCATTCCAAAACCATGCACACCTCCCACATATGCAACAATATCCTCTAATTTTAGCCTTTGGTGCATACGCAGCACCCCTTACATTAGCAAAATCAATAAAATGTAGAACAATGGGATCTCCACCAGGACGTTTAGATCCCTTCTATACCAATCTAACCTCCTTGAAACCAATGAATGGGCAAAAAACATGAGCTACTTCCCTGTGAGAGAAATCAGTAGGGAAACCCTCAAAAAATAGGATATTGGATGCATCGGGTAGGAGTTGATCAACAAGCCTATCTTTATATGCACTTGAACTTGGGTCTTTTAAAATGGTCTTTTGAAAGGCACAAACTTTGCCTTAGGAGAAATTTTGAATATAGACTCTAAAATCAATCTGTATTTTAGAGTACCAATAGTGGCTCTAGTTGGGAATGCGTGCCCCTTGTGGGCATGCAGAGAAACTAGAATCTTTGGAACAAAAGACCACCCACTGGTCACAAAAAAGTAGGGAAACCTTCTCACAAAAACTTGCAAACAAACCTCGAAACATGAAGAACAAGAAAGAAACACATAACTGAAAGGAAACAACTGTACAATATATACATTATTTGCAAAGGCTCGAAGCCACGAAATTGAAATCATTGTTTACCTCTGTCAAAGATATGATTTTCATCCATATATGGAACCAACCACTTGAAAAACTTTTGACAAACATGCTGCCAACATATATGAAAATATTTGGGCTGGAAGATAATTTTGTATTTGCCACAACCCACATTCTTCCAGCCACCACCATCCTCACTCTCATATTCCAAAAAATATGGAATGTTTGTTACCTCTTCTTTCTGAGGACTGGAAATATAAAACTCATCTAGTAATGCATCAAAATATAAATTGTAATGATCATCATACATTACTAAAAACTCACCTAGCTGAAAATGAATTGGATCCCCAAATTTATTTTTATGAGATGTTTCAGCCGCTGAGTGACTTGGTTCCTCAAGTATGTATTCACAATCTAGATCATGAACCAAGTGCAAACCCTCTTCATAAACATTGTGGCACAAGGATGACTGATCCATATCATAATTTTTATCAAGAAATTTATTGTCCCTATTATCGAAGACATTGTCCTTATCACTGTCACAATCACTATTAAATTCATCAAAAGAAGGAAGAAAGAATGAACAAGAAACTTGTTCATCACTAGAATCTGAATGAAAAGACAAAGCATTGTCATGGTCTTCTTTATCTTCTTCTGAGTCATAACATGAGGGGATTTTATGTATACATGAATCATTATCTTCATCATTTTGAACACATGCCTCATTATCAGTGTCAAAACATATATCAACGGGGTACTGCAAAGTAAAATCCACATTGGAGGCATACCTCTAAAAATCAATAGCCAAGAATACTGAGATTTCTTTATTGCTTAGTGGATATTGGATCTCATGTTCATTTTCTTTGGCTTCTTGCTTGATGTTGCAAACTTCTTCCTCATTTGAAATAGGGGCTGAAACCTTTTGCTCAAATCATTTTGTGCAAAGCCATCACTACAGAAACTTTCATCTACATCATATCTATCTTTTTGTTGTGTGCACAAATATCTCTTATATTGAGACAAGAAGATTGTTCTCATATGTTGATAAAAGGGAAGATCTAAAAACTTATTAGAAACATTATTATCCATAGACTCTTCTTCAACATCTTGATATCCACTAAATTCACTATCAGCATCATAATTAGCATCATCAACACAAAAGAAAACAACACCACAATTTTTATTTGCATAGGGCTTCTCATAAGAAAACCTTTTTGTCATATCCCCACAATCTGACTTTGTATCTGTAGTCAACTCATGATCATCATAAGAACTTATACCCTAATCATTCTCACCAAAGGATTCATACTTATACAAATCCTCTGCAACATTTTCAATATCAAAACAAAAATTAGCAGGGTCTAACATTTGCTAACTACATAGATGTGTACACTTATTATATTCAGCTGTAAATAAATCAGAGACCTCAACACTGCTGAGAAAAGGAGAGATTAATTCATCTGTATGCATTGCATCTTCATGATCAGAAATAATTGCATAATTTATATCAGAATCCTCATCATTTTCAATACCAGAAGAACACACTTCTTTACTCAGTACAAAATCACAACTGATGTAAACTTTGGAATCATGAGAAATATTGTCCTGATTTTTCAGCACTGGTTCACACAAAACTATAAGCAACTCATCCTTGGTATCTTTATCAAAATATTTACTTAAATAATTTTCATTTTCTAAATTCAAATATCTCTGAATCGGTAGAAGACCTTTTATACAATGATTCTGATTTTTTATCACTACTACAATCTAAATGTTCTTTTGTCATAGCTTCATAATCCTGAGAAACATTCTTAGCATTAAACATGTGTTGTTCTGGAATACTGCTTGTATTCTTTTCTTGCTAATGATCCTTTAGTAACTTATTCCATTCATCATCATCATCAAATTATTTTAAGAGCAACCATTTGAAATTAATTAATGAGGAGATGCATTTTGGGGGTAAACTTAAATACCAATCAACTGCAACCCCTTTGAAGGATATTCCAAAAAACATCATGCTAACATACTCCTCAAAAATTTGATATTTTACAACAAATCTAAAGAATGCTAGAACATGTTCTAATGTTGAATTTGACTAATCATCAAAGATTGGAATTAGATCGATGAGCTCAATAGGGAAAGAATTTAGGGATCTAGGAACATGAGCACAATTTAAAGCTCTATCCAACTTGATAAAACACAATCTTTCAGGCTGGCTCATTTTCTAATTATTCATTTGGTTTGAAAAAAGATGAGAACCATTCATCTTGCTCTATCTTTACAAGACGTATAAAACATTTAAACCTCTATGACAACATTCAATGTTTCTTGACATCAATAATACATTCAACATGGAAACATGAAATTATTCTATGTTACTCTTCCCTTCTTAATAGTGCTGAAACACTTAATAGGGACCAAAATACATTACAACTGATGTTATGGAAGAACACATAAATATAAAAAATACCTAGAAGTGTTGTAGTTGAAACTCATCTTACTGAATGAAAATCTTCTGATAAATTTGAAACTTGCTTTATTGAAAGCTTTGTAGAGTCGCCATTTCCTTGAAGAAGACAAACACTTTAACCGCTGAAAACTCTTTTTGTATATTTTTCCATCAACACAACAAAACTTCAACAGGGTACATAAAATGTTTATCAAGACTGAAAATACATCATTTTATGCACTCATCAAACAAAGAACTCAAAGTCGCCACTCACAACTTCGTGAGATAATTTGAAACTTTTAAAACTGACTGTTATACACTTCAATGGAAACCACTGGATAAATAAATAAGTCGGCCAGGAGTCTATCTCTACTTGTACCCGTGTTATTTATAACAAGTTTATAACATCCCTAGTAGAGTCACCATTTTGTTGGTTCCCGAAATGGATTTTACACTCAAAGAGACACCAATATACCTAAGACTATTTTGAGGAGAGGTTAGTTCCAAATGGGGGGAAATCTATAGGTAGTTGGACCAACTATAGGGACAAGACTTCCCTCTTCACTTTTGGCTCTACAGAACCAAGGCAGGTGCACCTAATCCAATAAATAAAACAATCTTTACAATACCAAGACTAGATTGAACAAAGCAGATAATAGCAAGAAAGTACTAAATGGTAACCAATAATTTATTGACTCTCCATTGCTATGATGAAACTAATACCCACAAACATAAGACTGAAAGGATAGAAAGTATTTTGATTTTATTTCTTGCAGAATGTAAACAACCATGCCAAACTTGCATCACTACAGGAGATACTAATTTCTGATCAGTTCCTTATCCATTGGGAAGATATATCTAAAGCAAATATAGAATACAAGAACAACTACTTGATTCATCAGAGATTTCAAGCCATAAACACAGTAAACCAGACTCATGCACTGCTTACAAAACATCCTTTAGTTGAACCAAATGAATCTATGTTTCATCTAGAGACTTTTAACTTGATCCTAAATCAAGGATGAGAAATAGAAACATATACACAAGTAAACCCTATGCAATGAATCGGAAAACCCAAAACTCAAGAAGCACAACAAAAGGAGAGAGCTGAAATTGGAAACTATATAAGTATGAGGATTCAAACTCCTATATTACAATATACTTCAGAATACACCACGTAGACAATATGCAAAATACTTTGAAGGTTTTTCCTCTGTATTGATACAACTAGCAGAGCATACTACACTCTAGACTAAGGATACACACTTAGCTTTTCAGCTTCCTCTAACTCAAGATTTTTCTAGCCAACACCTTCTAAATGATCATAAAAATCCTTTTATAGAAACAAGGATGTAACAAGAAAAAGATTATTTAGGTCAAAAACCCTAAACCTAACTAACAATACCAAGGTCTACAGAAGAATGAAATCTGATCTAATTGTACCTCTACAAGACATTCTCGGGAGATCAGCTACCTCCCTTTGAGAAAATCAAATTAGGAGTTAATACATTTGGAAAGAATCAACAAATCTGATCTCTTCATGAATTAAAGAAAAATATTTGCAAAGCAACCAAGTTGAAAGAAATTTGACTCTTCCCCCTTTACCGAATCTGCAAATCAATCTTGTCTAGATTGAAATATCTTCACCAAACTCTAATCTCAGATTACAAGAATCATTACTGCTCTTACCCATCTGGTCAAATCTGATTCTAATCATTGCCATTGCATTCCTAGTTTTCTGTCATTTCTGAAAACATATTATATGCCTATGTTTGGGACAAAATGAAGTCTTCAAGTATTATTTCATTTTTGAGCAACTGTAACTTTCTTAATTTTGA
Organism: Chamaecyparis obtusa; assembly: GCA_027943335.1. Lineage (NCBI taxonomy): Eukaryota > Viridiplantae > Streptophyta > Pinopsida > Cupressales > Cupressaceae > Chamaecyparis > Chamaecyparis obtusa. Next base: position 626,473 of record BSBK01001864.1, read on the forward strand.
ATTTATCATATAGTTCAAACTTTATCATTTGTTTTAATTCATTTGTCCAAACCTTGAATTTAATGTGGGCCCCATGTTCCACATGGCACCATCTAAATGGCTCAACCGACCCCCTCATCGTCATGCTGGACCTATGCACATCTCCTCGGCCACTTGTCACCCTCTGATTTGTTTATCTCACTGATGAGGACAAGTCTGCAATTCCTGATGAACTAAAACTGATTTAGAACCTAATTGAAGGAACTGTGATTCAAGATCACCAAGTAGATTGATTAGATATGTAATATGATTAAATCAATATTATGTTGTCATTGATGTCAACTAGTTTGACAGCACTTATCTTGTAAGTTACTATACCCAAACATCTGTAGTAAAGGAGTGAAAGAGATGAAGAATAGAAATATCTACATGAGGAAGATGGATATGACAGATGAGGATAAGGAATATATTTTGTAACTTGTTGATGAGTCTATGACTTTATGTTATTGACTTAATTATGTTTCATTCATCTATGATGAGGAAAAGAGATGAAAGACACAAAGCAATGTTGTCGGTTGATGAAGCAATTTAGGATACACCAACGGAGTGTAGTGTATACCGAGCACAGTGTTAACTGAGCTTATGTTCACCGACGCATTTCTTTGTTAACTGAGAAGAGCAGAATGAACTAAATGATTAGTTTAACCGATAAGATTGATGAGCTCGCAAGTGTATGAATTTGAGGTAACAGATAAAGTTTGTTACACAGATCGACGACTGAAAAAATTCAAGAAAGATCTAAAGGATGAGAATCAAACGTGTTATTGACACAAGTGCTGAGGTATATTTAAGAGGCAAAATCAATGACAATGATTAAGCAGAAAAATCTGATGGAGCAAAAGAAAATGGTTTACATGTCTATATAAGAGACTGGAGATTTCACAATGAGTGTGATGTCAGAAGAGAAGAAAACTACAAAATCTTCGCATGAACAATTTTTCATGCATTTTGATCATACTAGTTAAGGAGAACCCTACTACAGAGCATTACCGAGCTATAGAGAGTGAGTACCGATGGATAGTAAGTTGAACAGTGTTTGAAACAAAATTGATTTATTGATCAAAAAGATTTGTATGAGCTAAATATTGATCTATAATTTTCAATTGAAGTTGTATTAAGTCAGATCACCTATTGTTACATATTTAACCATTGTACAGAGTCAAATCTCTTAACCGAGTGGACTAAGAAAGTCTTATTATGTATCATTCATAGAATGAGCATTTTTATCTTGTCAACCCTAGAGTGACTATTGGTTGGATGATAACGGTTGGTCTTAAATCCTCTAACAAGGTCACACCTAACAGTGTGTTTGTAACCTTTAACAGGGTTGGGTCTTCACCGACCTCACTTCAGAAGAGTGAATATTTTGGGTTGCCGGTCCTAGGTGGTTTTTCCCTTCATAGGGTTTCCACGTTAAATCTCTTGTGTTATGTGTTGATTGTGATGTTTGTTTTGATGTCATATTTACATGTTGCATATTTGATTTGATCGGTAACTGCTATAAGTCTTAGATTGGTAATCGATAAATGCACAGACAGTAAAAGTATTTTAAGTTATCGAGCAACAAAAATAGAAGTGTTTGTTTTTGGATCATACATTTTGTATTGGGATGGTGATTAACTCATTCACCCCCCTCTTAGTTATTCTAACAATTGGTATCAGAGTGTTGGTTGCTTTGAACAAAGTTTAAAGGACTTCACTAAAAAGATCTCAAAATGTATAAGAGGGAAGTGCCAAAGCTAAACAAAGAGAACTTCACAGTATGGCAGAGCCGGATGAAGTTGCACATATTTGGAATTAGGAATGTTGCACTAGAATTGATGGAGAATGGTTATATAGAACCAACACGAGGTCCCCTGACACTTGATCAACTGAAAGACAGGCATGAACACAATGTTACTATGATGGAACTTGCTGCTACCTGCATGGATGCCGAATTTGAAGATATCAAAAGTTACACTACTGCAAAAGCCATGTGGGATAAACTTTCTCAAGTTTACAGTGGAGATGTGAATGTTAAAAGAGGCAGAACAGAAAGCCTAAGAGGCCGATTTGACGATATGAAGATGAAAGAAGGTGAGAATATTGTGCAATATAAAAATAGACTAAAAGAGGTAGTGCATGCTATTAGAGCATCTGATGGACAAATTAGTGAAGAAAAAGTTGTTAGCAAAGTACTCAGAACCTTATTGTCAGTTTATGCAATCAGAATATATGTCATCCATGAGACAAGGTCTGCATCTACTAATGTACTTACACTTGACAATCTGATTAGTAAACTTACTGTTGGAAATATTCAGGAATTAACCAAGTTACTGAGAGGGGAGGGGTGAATCAGTAACTCCAAATTTTCTTCTAATTTTAACATGTATTTTACTTTTTAACCTTTGCATACAGAAAGCATGAAACTTAAAAGCATTCACAATAATGACACATAGATTTGGTTACCCAGAAACCTTCCAAAAGAAAGTAAAACTGGGGTGGGGATGAAACCCACAAAGCTTTAATACTGCAGAATAAAGTTGGCCGGTTAAGGCTTACAATTTGATCACTTCTGATGATCTACCCTGTTAGGAGCAATAAGGATTGCTAAATCCACCCTGTTAAAGGATTTACAAACATACAGTGAAGTATGCACTCGGTAAAGAGATTTTTACAAAGACTGTTAAGTCTACCCGGTTAAAGGATTTAGTACTGATTCACCTGTTAGAATGAAACAGTAGATCTCTGCTTTGCAACTGGATTGCTGAATGAGATTCGCTGATGTACTGATCACCTTCTGTGATGAATTTGTCTTTGCTGTACCTTAAACTTCTGAAGCCTTCTGTAATTCACTTATTTCTGCCTTTCTTTCTCTTTCACATATATTCTACTTCATACATTTCATTACATCTTTTATTTCTACAACATTGTTTATATACAAGTCTCAATCAATTAATTACAATTACAATTACACAGTCGGCTTGACAAATAAACATAAGTGCTACTAAGTCGGCCCAAATATGGTTACTCGGTTCCTTCAAACTGACTCGGTGACTTTCTGATACTCGGCGTCCACTGCATTACTCGGCATCATCATGCACTCGGTAGAAGTGAAGGCACGGTTCATACTGATCACTCGGTAGGTATTGAACTCGGTAAGCATTGGTGACTCGGTAGACAAGATGTTACTCAGTTTACATTGTCCTGATCGGTTTGTACTCACTTGCTCGGTTTCCACTGTCTGCTCGGTTTGCACTGTCTGCTCGGTTTGCACTGTCTGCTCGGTTTGCACTGTCTGCTCGGTTTGCACTGTCTGCTCGGTTTGCACTGTCTGCTCGGTTTGTATCCAGAATGCAAATAAGTGTTTTCACTAGTGGCAATTCAGCTTAATGCCAACAATCTCCCCCTTTGGCATTAGTGACAAAAACACTTATTGGCCAAAATTTATATACACGAATCATGCTGAGTTTTATTTTGATTTTTCAAAATTTGTCTTTGTTATAGGGCTTTATACATTGTCTCCCCCTTTCAATGTGCTAACTGTTTCTTATACAAATCTATACAGTATACATATCTCTCCTTCTATACATATCTCCCCCTTTTTTGACGATAATGCCAAAGGTGAATATACAAGTTATTTACGGAGAGAATCCAAAATTTGATAAGAAATCAGAATGTACCTTCATTATTAGTGCCAGGGTTCTGTCCCAACTTTCTTGCAGAATCTTACATGTTTGTATAGCAATTTGGACTTCTACAGAGAGTTCAATCATGTGATCTGTTATAGAGAACTGATTGTCATGAATCAATGTTCTGGAATGTTCAATGTGCTTATACATTGTATTCATGATGGGAAGGATCATGTGTTGGATGTCTAGCAGTCTAGACCGGATCCTTGAGTCTTCTTTCAGTAGATCAGACTGCATATTAGATAGATGTGAGATTTTCATGTGATGAGCAGAGCTTGAACTTGGTTCAAGTTGCAGCTTCTGTATGCTAATCTTCATATCCTCATCCATTTTATTCATTTTATCTTTAACATCCTTTGTGAACTCGGCAAAATTGCATAGTCTGGCCAAAAGAGAGGTAGCATTCGAATAGATAGATTCTATGTTAGACAAAACTGAAGACAATTCCACTTGGTTAATAGCTATGTGCTGAGCAATGTGCTCAAGCACTTTATTGTTGAATCTCTTCTCGGCTCTTTCAACTAACTTTTCTATCCCGGATGAGTCCTCATTGTATTTCTCAACTACTTCTGCTAATTGTAACAAAACATGCTGGGAGGAGTCTACTTTAATGCCTAATGCATCAGACAAAATGTCCTTAGCATCCTTGATGATTTGATACTCCTTGTCTCTCTCCTCTTTAAGCTTCTTTTGTTTTGCTTTCCTTTGGAGGATCTCACCTATATTCTGCATCTGATCTGCTGAGAGATTTGCAAAATCTAATGTAGGAATCTCTATCTCTTCATCTAGGTCTATATCCTCAACTACATTTTTACCCAAAAATTTTATACTCGGTAGAGCTTTAGGCTTATCTGTACTTAATGCTTTTGTATTAGTGACAGTAGATAAAGTAGGGCTGGCTATAGATACTGGCATACTTTCTACTGGAGAACTTAAAATATTTACACTTGAAGATTCAAAAGCTGGAAAACTTACTGCTGGAAAACTTGATGGTACAGGAGACTGCAGCTCGGTAGAAGAAATGGTAGCTGCCTCTGATGTTGCTAGGGATGATTGGACAAGAGTAGAAGTTGTCACAACCATGCTTGAAGGTGTCTCTGGGCTGGATGTAGAAACTTTCACTGGAGATGTAGGAAGGGATGCAATGACTTCTGCTGCTATCCTTACAATATCATCTACCTCAGTGTCTTCTTCTTGTTCATCGCTGTCATCTTCAATATCTTTTATTATTACAGTTTCAATGCTCGGTTGGTGAAGGTGGTATATGTTCTTCCATGTGGCTTTTGCAGCCTTCACAACCGATTCAATATTGTTGATCAAAATCAAACAAGTATTGAACTTCAATGTCATTTTATTTTCATTTTCTTTTAATGCCTTCTTTACTTCATCATTATTCAAGCTCGGCATCAACTGTCTCAGGTTTTGATCAAATATGTCTATCACCGTTTGCCTTGCATTGCTCCATCTCATTTTTATTGGATTCAATAGAACTGCTGGAACCTGTGGGGTAATTTCTTCAGGAGAGTATTTCCACTGTCCCATCTTCTCAACAACAGCATCTTCTATTTCCTTCTGTTCTGCTTCCGATCTGGTTTCATATCTCAAGGATTTTATGTTACTTACTCCAGATCCTGATCCATCTCTGAAGAGTTTGAGCTTTTCTTGAAGGCTTAGAGGAGGCCTTTTGAATACTATGTCTTTATCTGCCTTTTCTGCCTTGTCTGCCTTGCCTCTTGTATTTCTCCTTGTAAACACAGCAGTGGGAGGCACAGATGCCTTAGTGATGAAAACTTTTCCTTTCTTCTTTGCAGGTTTTGGTTCCTCTGTTTTCTCATCCTTTTCCTCTTCTTTTTCATCTATTTCTTCTTTATCCTCGGTTATCATTTGCATTTTGGCTATCCTCTTCTTTCCTTTGTTTACCGCCTGTGGAAGCTTTATGCTTAGTTCAATTCTCACCTTAGCTTCATCATATGTTCCAAAATATGGGGCTTTGGGATTGACAGGCTGATTTAGAAGAGCTTCAATGATGTTCTTGGTTTCATCAATATTTACCTCATAAGGAAGAGGTTTTACATATACAGTTCTCGGTTTAACTGCTTGAATATACACATTATCACAATCTACCATAAAACAGATGTCATCTTTGTAATCTTCCACCAACTTCTGTGGAATCCGGAATCTATCATTCATTTTCTCTTTGAAAGACTCAAAATAATTATCCATGATGCTTTCAAAGTTTTCACCAATTTCTGCGATGTATTCATTTATTTCATAGAGTACTGGCACATCTTTTCTCCATACAACTTTTCCTTTAGAAGGGAAGAATTTCTGAACATAGAAGAATAAACAGACTAACAAGGATCCAAACTTACATGGATTGTTTTTGGAAGTTTTGATGCTTTCCATGTTCTTGTTGAACTGTTTCAACAATAAGTCTGCTAGGTCAAATGTCAAGTTGTTTTTGACCACTTTGTATGCTAGGTCAACAGCTTCACAGGAGACACTGTTCTGTCGACTAGAACTGTAAATCTTGTGGGCAATGATATGTGTACCAAACTTCAGTTCGGTGTCGGTAATGCTGCTAACTTTCATGCCTCTACCATCCCACTCGGCTAGGGTTTTCTTCTCTAGTTCCGTCCGACCTAGGGTTTTGGTAGTTTTAGCTTTGTTCAACATGGGAAGACCGGTGACTTGTTGAATCATTTTCTTTGTGATCTCAATAGGTTGCTCAAGCCAAATCTTGCCATCGTGTACTCGGCTGAGAATGTACCTAACCCATTTATCTCGAAATTTTTGAGGAAGATGTGCAATGTGGACTAAACCCTTATCTTCCAGATGTTTGTGCTCGGGTTTCAAAATACCATCCACACATAGTTCCTCACGCACAATGTCTAGTTCTAGGTTTCCCATTTCTTGAATTGAACAGTTAAAATGATTACGGATATCGTTGATAAGCAGTACCTTAGGAGGAATCTGAGATTGAGCTCCGTTCGGATCTAGGGCTTCTGCAATTGCGGGCACGATCTTAAAATCTGGTGCTTTCCACTCCCCTTGAACTAACATATCAGATCCTTTCTTCGCTGAAGTGCTGGATGATGCCATGGTAGCTCACAGAAAATTCCTTTTGCAAGAGTATTAAATCGCCGGGTTGCCCTTGAAGTTTTCTGCTCTCAAAGTGCTAAAGATTCGCGGTGAAGAATGAGTTCGATTACTTGATTTTTGTTTACAACTCTGTCATTAATGCTCATTTCAAATTAGGGTAGGAATTCTGACAGACTGTCACCCACTAAGAATTAATTGCTCAGAAAAGACTTCGCAACTCGGTGAACTCGAGAATTCATAATGCTCCGACCTCGTTCGGTAAAGACAGGTACCGACCTTGCTCGGTGAAGACTATACTGACCTCCCTGTGATCTCACTGCATCTTGCATGCTGATTTAGACTTTTCTTTTAATTTTGGTTCTGGAACTGCTTGAGATTGATCTATGAGAATACAGTTCCAGTGCTTCCTTGGAAATTTAATTTGAGTCGGTAGAGCCATCCATTCCATTACTTGGACTGGATTGCTCGGTAGCTTTAGGAATCCATTTTTGTCTCACCTGTTTCCTGACCTTAGTTGCTTCATTCTTCTTTCCTTCTTCAATTTCACTAGCATTCATGCAGTTTCTGGCTATGTGACCGAGTTTAGTGCATTTGAAACATCTTACGGTAGTATCTCTTTTCCTTAGATGATGTTTTATGCAATTCATGCCAATGTGTCCATATTCTCCACAGTAATGACATCTACACCAGGTGTTGTAGTCCCATCTAAACATTGCTTTCACAATTTGTTCTGCTGGATTAAATGTCTTGGATCTGCACTTGGATGCCTTGTGACCTTGTTTGTTGCACTTGTGACAATTACCTCTGAATCTAGGTTTTTCCCTGCATTCATTTTCTTTATGACCAGGTTGATTGCAACTATAACATTTTCCATTGAATTCTGCTTTTTCATTGTTCCAACATTTATTTGAAGTATGTCCTATTTTACCACAATGATTACAAGTAGGTTTTTTATTTCTTTAAGTACCTTGCTTAGAGGATTCACCTTCTTCTTTGTATCCAAGTCCTGCTTTTCCTTTTTGCCTATGAAGATTTCGTTCATACAGCTGATTCAAGTCTTCTTGACTTTTCAGCATTCCTTCATTGATTTGTTTTTCAACGTTTAGGTCATCCATCAATCTTAGATTGGTTTCCTTTTCAGATCTTAGTTCTTCTCTTGTGTTTTCTATTTCTGATCTTAGATTTAGAATTTCTTCATTTGTATGAGAGATCTGATCAATTAGATTTTCTAGCTGAAGGGTTTTGTTTTGGACTTCAATGTTTCTTCCATCTAATTCATCTTTCAACTTGTTTTTCTGTTCCAAGATCTCACAGAATCTTGTAGAGTGTAGTTCTTGTTCTCTTTTCAATTTTCTCACTTCTTCCTGCAGAGACCCATTCTTTTCTAGGAGTTCTTTGACAGCATTGTTTGCTTCATCTGAGTTATTTGAGGGAAGAAGATCTTCAATCTTTTCTTCAATGTAATTCTGATCATTCATCTGATTTTCAAGTTCCTTCCTTCTTCTTAGGGATTGGGAAAGATGTTCTTTTGCTTCTTTGAGTTTAGCTATGGCCATTTCCAGATCTAGCTTTTCATTTTCAATCACCTTGTTCAGTTTGAATACCTCCATTGTCCTGGATCTTTGCTCAAGCTAGTTAAGCTTTGTCTTGAGAACCAATGTTGCTCTGATACCAATTGTTGGAAATATTCAGGAATTAACCAAGTTACTGAGAGGGGAGGGGTGAATCAGTAACTCCAAATTTTCTTCTAATTTTAACATGTATTTTACTTTTTAACCTTTGCATACAGAAAGTATGAAACTTAAAAGCATTCACAATAATGACACATAGATTTGGTTACCCAGAAACCTTCCAAAAGAAAGTAAAACTGGGGTGGGGATGAAACCCACAAAGCTTTAATACTGCAGAATAAAGTTGGCCGGTTAAGGCTTACAATTTGATCACTTCTGATGATCTGCCCTATTGGGAGCAATAAGGATTGCTAAATCCACCCTGTTAAAGGATTTACAAACATACAGTGAAGTATGCACTCGGTAAAGAGATTTTTACAAAGACTGTTAAGTCTACCCGGTTAAAGGATTTAGTACTGATTCACCTGTTAGAATGAAACAGTAGATCTCTGCTTTGCAACTGGATTGCTGAATGAGATTCGCTGATGTATTGATCACCTTCTGTGATGAATTTGTCTTTGCTGTACCTTAAACTTCTGAAGCCTTCTGTAATTCGCTTATTTCTGCCTTTCTTTCTCTTTCACATATATTCTACTTCATACATTTCATTACATCTTTTATTTCTACAACATTGTTTATATACAAGTCTCAATCAATTAATTACAATTACAATTACACAGTCGGCTTGACAAATAAACATAAGTGCTACTAAGTCGGCCCAAATATGGTTACTCGGTTCCTTCAAACTGACTCGGTGACTTTCTGATACTCGGCGTCCACTGCATTACTCGGCATCGTCATGCACTCGGTAGAAGTGAAGGCACGGTTCATACTGATCACTCGGTAGGTATTGAACTTGGTAAGCATTGGTGACTCGGTAGACAAGATGTTACTCGGTTTACATTGTCCTAATCGGTTTGTACTCACTTGCTCAGTTTCCACTGTCTGCTCGGTTTGCACTGTCTACTCGGTTTGCACTGTCTGCTCGGTTTGCACTGTCTACTCGGTTCGCACTGTCTGCTCGGTTTGCACTGTCTGCTCAGTTTGCACTGTCTGCTCGGTTTGCACTGTCTACTCGGTTTGCACTGTCTGCTCGATTTGTATCCAGAATGCAAATAAGTGTTGTCACTAGTGGCAATTCAGCTTAATGCCAACACTTACAACCTTTGAGTTAAATAATTTTGATAATAGTGTTGTACCATCTGTGGAATCCACCTTCATGTCTTCTCTGAAGATTAGTAAGTCTAGCAGGAATAATAAAAATGATGGTGATAGTAATACCGATGATGAGCTTGATGAACTTGAAGCTCTTATGGCCAGAAGATTACCCAAAGGTAAAGGAAGGTATAGAGATAAGCTACCTTTGGCATGCTTTAATTGTAAAGAGGTTGGCCACATCACTGCTAGATGTCCACATAAGAAAGATGATGATAGAACCAAAGACTGATCTGAAGGAAGCTATGGGAGAAGATTCAACAAAGGCTACCAACACAAAAGAGATAACTGAGACAACAATGACAAAAGGAAAAAGGTATGTTTCATAGCTGAAGATAATGAATTTGAATCTAATTCTGATGATGATGTAGAACTTTTATTTGTTGCTATGAAAGATGACTCGGAGGAAGAAGAAGAAAAGCATGAAGAAACAACACTGATCTCTAAAGTTAACAAAAATAATACATGGATCATAGACAATGGCTGTACAAATCACATGACTGGTGATGAGGAGAAGTTTAATCAACTTTAAGAATACAATGGAGGATTAGTTAAGATGGGTAATGACACACCCTATATGGTAAGAGGTAAAGGAACCTTAATCATAAATGATATGATAAAATGTGATAATGCTTATTGGGTAGATGGATTGAACTATAACTTGTTAAGTGTGGCACAGCTGAATAACTTAGGTCACCGAGTTTCTTTTGAGAGCAAAAAAGTGGAAATCTTTGATGATGAAGGAAGACTAGTTGGAACTAGAGCACAATCAAAAGGTAATCTATTTTATCTTGATACTGATGAGTCTTCTTTCTTGATGATGAAAAATGAAGATGCTTGGTTGTGGCATAAAAGGTTATGCCATGTGAACTTTGATAACATGATAAGGATCAGTAAAAGGAAAAGAGTTAGAGGGTTGCCTAACTTGTCAAAACCAATTCATGTTATGTGTCATGAATTCCAAAAAGGTAAGATGACTAAATCTAGTTTCAAAAGTAAGATTACTCAACAAAGAAGATACTTGAGTTGGTTCATACCGATCTATGTGGTCCTATGAGAACTCAGATTTACTATGGTGATAGGTACTTTATTTTTTTTGTTGATGACTATACTAGATTGATGACTATACTAGATTGATGACTGTTATGTTCTTAAAAGAAAAATCTAAAGCATTTAAGATGTTTAAGTGGTATAAGGCTAAGGTAGAAAAAGAGACTTGAAAGGAATTGAAATGCCTAAGATCTGATAGAGGAGGTGAATTTATCTCTGATGAATTTAATAACTTTTGTAATGAGCATGGTATTAAAAGATAGGTCTCTGCACCGAGGACACCTCAACAAAATGGGATTTCTAAAAGAAGGAACAAGTCAATAGTTGACTGTGCTAGGACATTAATGCTGCAAAAGAATGTTGCTCAGACATACTAGAGAGAAGCTGTCAGTACAGTAGTTTATGTGCTTAACCGAGTGCCATTGAAGAAGGACACCAACAAGACACCCTATAAGTTGTGGTTTGGACACAAACCTACTGTAAGTTATTTCAGAATTTTTGGAAGCAAATGTTTTATTCTGAAAGATGAGAGAAATGGAAAATTTGACTCAAAAGGTGATGAAGGGATATTCCTAGGATAGACTAGTAAAAGAAAATCATATAAATATTTGAATAAAACTACTAATAAAATGATTGAAAGCACTAACATCCGTGTTGATGAGTTTGATGAAAAGAACACAGAGGAAAGTACAAAGGAACTAGAAGACTATAGTAGATTCACTTACATTGAACAACCAGAGTATTTATTGAAGCCTTAGCTTGTGATAACCGGTTAGAAGGAAAACAATACCGAACAGTAGGAAAGAGAAATCGATGAGCAGAATGGCCCTACCGAGCAAGAAAATGAATCTGCATAGCATGAATAGGAAAGGAGAGATAGGATACTAGCGATTTTTGTCAAAAGACACCATCTTGAAACACAAATCATTAGAGACAAGCAAGCTAGCATGCAAACAAGGAGCAAAGCAAGACAAGGTACATGTCTAGTTTGTGATTATGAGCCAAAAAATGTAAAAGTTGCATTAGAGAATGATGAATGGGTTAATGCAATGAAAGAAGAAATAGAGTAGATAGAAAAGAACAAAACCTAGACCTTAGTACCCTGACCTAAACATAAGAATGTTATTGGTACAAAGTGGATATTCAAGAACAAGCAAAATGAGAATGGAGAAGTGACAAGAAATAAAGCTAGATTGGTATGCAAAGGATATGCACAGGAGGAAGGCATAGATGATGGTGAAACCTTTGCACCTGTTGCTAGATTGGAAGGAGTCAGAATGCTATTTGCATATGCTGAACATAAGAAATTCAAGGTATATCAAATGGATGTCAAGTCAACATTTCTGAATGGAATACTTGAAGAAGAAGTCTACATAGAACAACCTGAAGGGTTTGTTGATCCTAAAAAAGAAAGATATGGTATGTAGACTACATAAAGCTTTATATGGTTTGAAGCAAGCATCAAGAGCCTGGTATGAGAGGCTGCATACTTATTTGTTAAGTATAGGATTTGTAAGAACAAGTGAGAACAACAATCTGTATATGAAAGGAGATACTGATGATATAATTCTTATTGCTGAGATATTTGTGGATGATATCATATTTGGAGGTCAAGATCAAATATGTAAAGCTTTTGCTGATGATATGCAGAATAAACTTGAAATGTCTATGTTCAGAGAGATTAAGTTCTTTCTTGGACTACAATTGATTCAGCGGAGTGATGGGATATTCATCACACAGTCTAAATACATAAAAGAAGTATTGAAAACATTTGCCATGGAAGATGCTAAACCTATGGGAACATCGATGGCTACTGGATGTAAATTGACGAAGGAAGATGAAACTACAGGGTTAAACCAGACACTGTACCAATCAATGATTGGTAAGCTAATGTATGTAGTTCACAGTAGACTATATTTTTTGCTAATCCTAGAGAATCACACATGATTGCTACTAAAAGAATCTTAAGATACCTAAAGAAAATAGAGGACTATGGATTATGGTATCCTAAGAAAGGAAAGTTTGAACTCAGAGTCTATACCGACACTGATTGGGCTAGAAATGCGGATGATAGAAAAAGCACTACCAGAGGAGCATTCTTCTTCAGTGAAAGACTTATTACTTGGAAAAGTAAGAAGCAGGCTTTCATTTCTCAGTCTATAGCTGAAGCAGAGTATGTCGCTGCTACTACAAACTATTCAAACATTGTATATATTAAACAAGTTCTGGAAGGTATGAATGAGATAATCAATGAGCCAATGATTATATACTGTGATAACACCAGTGAAATTAATATTTCAAAGAATCCAGTGATGCATTCTAAAATAAAGCATATATCAATAAAGTATCACTACTTGAGAGAACAAGTACAGGAGAAGCAATTTAAGCTAGATTTTGTTACATCAAAAGAACAACTTGTAGATATATTTACAAAAGCTCTACCGAAAGACACATTCAAGTACTTGAAGACTAGACTTGGGGTCCGTCCCCTATCTACCGGTCAATAAGGTGATTCAAATGTTGCATCAACCTAATCTTATCAGAAGATCATTCATGTTGATGCAGCATAGTTCACACTTTGGATCATGTCTAAGGTTGTGAAAGGTACTGGAACATATTGGCATATCAGTATACAGAGATATAGAGTATGCACTGGACAACAAAGAGTTACTTGGCTACTGAAGAGCTATTTTTTTATTTGTTTCTTTGGCATTGTTGTCAAAGGGAGAGATAAACAATATGAAATAAAGGGAGAGATAATCTGAATATGCACCGATGAGAACTATCTGAGGGAGAGACAAATTGAGCAAAGGGAGAGCATTGAAGATCAGTTACTAAGAATAGAAGAAGGAATCCAAGAGCTGAAAAGATCATATTTGCAAAATGTTAGAGCTGCACATGTAATGTTGTTGAGTAACATAGTGATTAAACATATTAAGCTAGGGAGAGCTTGTACAACATTTGTTCACAGAGTTGTAGAATACATGTTTGGTATGTGTATGGTATATTTCATATTTCTTGAGTTGCCATCAATGCCAAAGGGAGAGATTGATGAACTACAACTAATTTAGAACCTGGTTGAAGGAAATATGATTCAAGACCACCGAGCAGATTGATTAGATATGTAATATGATTAAATCAGTATTATGTTGTCATTGATGTCAACTAGTTTGACAGCACTTATCTTGTAAGTTACTATACCAAAACATCTTTAGTAAAGGAGTGAAAGAGATGAAGAACAAAAATATCTACATGAGGAAGATGGATATGACAGATGAGGATAAGGAATACATTGAGTAACTTGTTAATGAGTCTATGCCTTTATGTTACTGACTTAATTATGTTTCATTCATCTATGATAAGGAAAAGAGCTAAAAGACACAAAGTAGTGTTGTCGGTTGATGAAGCAATTTAGTATACACTGACAAAGTGTAGTGTATACGGAGCATAGTGTTAACCAAGCTTTTGTTCACCAACACATTTCTTTGTTAACCGAGAAGAACAAAATGAACTAAATGATTAGTTTAGCTGATAAGATTGATGAGCTGGCAAGTGTATGAATTCAAGGTAACAGATAAAGTTTGTTACATAGATCAATGGCTGACAAAATTGAGGAAAGATCTAAAGGATGAGAATCAAATGTGTTATTGACACAAGTGTCAAGGTATGTTTAAGAGGCAAAATCTGATGGAGCAGAAGAAAATGGTTTACATGTCTATATAAGAGACTGGAGATTTCACAATGAGTGTGATGCTGGAAGAGAAGAAAACTGTAGAATCTTTGCGTGAACAAGTTTTCATGCATTCTAATCATACTGGTTAAGGAGAACCCTATTGTAGACCATTACCGAGCTGCAGAGAGTGATTACCGACGGACAGTAAGTTGAACAGTGTTTGAAATAGAATTGATTTATTAATCAGAAAGATTTGTATGAGATAAACATTGATCTGTAATTTTCAATTGAAGTTGTATTAAGTCAAATCACCTATTGCTACATATTTAACCATTGTACATAGTCAAATCTCTTAACCAAGTGGACTAAGAAAGTCTTATTATGTATCATTCATAGAATGAGCATTGTTATCCTGTCAACCCCAGAGTGACTGTTGGTTGGATGATAACGGTTGGTCTTAAATCCTCTAACAAGTTCACACCTAACAATGTGTTTGTAACCTTTAACAGGGTTGGGTCTTCACTGACCTCACTTTAGAAGAGTGAATATTTTGGGTTGTCGGTCCCAAGTGGTTTTTCCCTTCACAAGGTTTCCTCGTTAAATATCTTGTGTTATGTGTTGATTGTGATGTTTATTTTGATGTCATATTTACATGTTGCATATTTGATTTGATCAGTAACTGCTATAAGTCTTAGACTGGTAATCGATAAATGCACAGACAGTAAAATTATTTTAAGTTATCAAGCAGCAAAAATTGAAGTATTTGTTTTTGGATTAGACATTTTGTATTGGGATAGTGATTAACTGATTCACCCCCCTCTCAGTTATCATAACAATTCCATCCGCCAGCTTACCTTAGGACATGTGTCAGCTTATTGCAATCCTCTGAAGGCTAACCACCAAGCACCTTTCTCCTTACAGAATAACGTTAATCATTGATTTGGCACACATCTCAAGGAAGTCAGCTAACTGCCCATTTTCTTTCTTTGTCACCATCCTTCGCCAGGTTTCATCATTCTATTCATTACACCATCCAACTGGGCATCAAATCACATCATCTTGCCATGTCACCAGGTTGACACTTGTCACTCAGTCACATTCCTACATCAGTTATCCTCTAGGCATCTTCATGGTTGCGGGGCTGCAATGACCATTGGATCTCCTACATGCATCTCGAGGCATCAGTCCTACATTTCACAAACTATCAAAATTATTCTTACCTTCACATGGGACCCACTTCTGAGTCATCTCCATGTCATCACTAATAGGAACTCAATTCTCATGCACGTGTAGAGTGGCTTCCAACTAGGCATCATTTGGACACCTTATCCTTGTGAGTTTTGCCTTATAAATCACTTGTGTTCTTTCCTCACAGCAAATGTGGGATAAATCCCCATAGTTTTTATTAAATTTTACCTCAAAATGTTCAAGTGTGTGCCAGTTGGGCTCACACAAATCCAGGGGGCCCCACACAATCCTCTTCCTTCCTTCACTTTACTAACCAACCAAGTGCACTATCTTTAAAACATCATATGGCAACCGATCGTGGTGAATGTGGGATATATTTTCTCATAGTGTAAAATGTCTATTGGTGCATTTAGATTGGCATGTGCATGCAAAGAGACCTTATTCCATGACATTCCATATTGGTGTTTGGGAAGAGATTCCTCTAGCATCATCCTCTCGGCCTACATAGCACTTGGAGTGTTGAGTGTTGCGCATAAGTTGGCATGCACAATCCATATTCTTGATGTGCCCAGCATTTGATCGTTCGCACAGTCAATCCAAAACCATGCACATCTCCCACATATGTAACAACATCCTCTCATTTTAGCCTTTGGTACATATGCAACACCCCTTACATCAGCAAAATCAAAAAAATGTAGAACAGTGGGATCTCCACCAGGACGTTTAGATCCCTTCTGCACCAATCTAATCTCCTTGAAACTAATGAATGGGCAGAAAACATGAGTTGCTTCTCTGCAAGAGCAATCAGTAGGGAAACCCTCAACAAATAGGAGATTGGATGCATCAGGTAGGAGTTGATCATCAAGCCTATCTTTATATGCACTTGAACTTGGGTCTTTTAAAATGGTCTTTTGAAAGGCACAAACTTTGCCTTAGGATAAATTTTGAATATAGACTCTAAAATCAATCTGGATTTTAGAGTACCAACAGATTGATTTGATAAATTGATTGATCTTTGATCGATAGATGACTGATTGGATTGTTGATAAAGATGGGTCTCATGAGTCTATTATCGATTTATAAAGCTCATTATTTTGATACAAGTTTTGATGTTTGATTGTCACTTTCCACTTGTCATTTCAAAAATGATTTTATTGCAAGGATTTTGATGTGTTTTGATTTTTTTTATTAGTCCATGGTAGGGTTCGTATGTTTGGAATCGAGGTATGTGCGACGTATCACATAGGTGAAGGATCTTATCATAAACACCCCAAATATTGTTGCCTTAGATGAATTTTTATGTTTTTTTAATTTATTAGGATTATTTCAAGATCATATTTGATGTTTTTTATCATCTTTTTCAAGATTTTTTGGGATGTTTTTGGATTATTTTTTTCAGGACATTTTGGGATTTTTTGAGGACTTTATATGAATTTTTAAGATTTTTTCAAGACTTTTTTTGAATCTTTAGGATTTTTTCTAGACTTTAAATGAATTATTAGGATTTCTTTAGGACTTTACGGACTATCCTAGTCTGGTGAACCAATGTAATTCTAGGATAGGTGTGAATGCTCGAAAGGGTTGCACTTATTGGGTATCTTTCTTGGCATACTCAACAATATGCGTCCAATAAGTATAAGGTAATCATTAGATTTCTTTGATGGAAAAGTGGGATTTCAACACTTGGCGCTTGCTTGCCAGGTTTTCACCAAGATACCTGCCCAAATAGCACCTTTTAGTCAAGTTTTCACCAAAGGGTGATTTTTTTTCTCTTTTCTTTTTTTTTCACTTTTTTTGTTGTCACAAAGGCGCATGTTTACCAAGTTTTCACCATAGTAACTTTCTTTGCTATTTTTCAAGATTTTTTAAGATATGTACACTTGATCTTGGGATATCAAGTATAATACTTTTTCAAGTGCATACTGTTGATGTAGCTAGGGATATGGTCTCCATCTTGGCTGGTCAATTGATATGCCCTATTGTCACATGATGTAACAATGATGTATGGTCCTAACTTGTTGGGCTCAAACTTTCCTGGTTTCTCTCTTTCTACTTGATTCTTTTGATTTTCCATAAGGACCAAATCACCTATATCAAATGTTCTTGGCTTGACTCTTTTGTTATATCTTTTGCAAGGGAAATTATGATAGTGTTTCAAGTAATTCATGGCATTGTGATGTTTCTCATCTAATAGCTCCAACTCACTCTATCTAGACACCCTATAATCCTCATCTGAGACAAAGTCCTTCAGAGATACTTTGAGAGTTGGAAGTTCAACTTTAATAGGTAGAATTGCTTCTAAACTGTATACAAGTGAAATAAGAGTTTCCCCCATTGGATTTTGGACACTGGTTCTATATGCCCGCAAGGCAGGACTAAGATGTAGGTGCCAATCTTGGCCAGTTTAGTTGACAACTTTCTTTAGAATTTGTAGGAGTGTTTTGTGTGTTGCTTCAAGTTGGCCATTTCCTTGAGGATAGGAAAAGTAGGAGAAGGTTTGTTTAATCTAAAACTTCTCACAGAGCTCCTGAACATATTTGTTCTAAAAGGTCATTCCATGGTCAATAATTATGTTTTGAGGAATTCCATGTCGAGACATGATGTAGTTGAGAATAAACATGGAAATTTTCTTGCCAGTTATATATGTTAGAGGGATAGCTTCCACCCACTTAGTGAAATACTCCGTAGCTATAATTATGCACTTATGACCATTGAAATAAATGGGTGTAATTTTACCCACTAGGTAAAATCCTCGCCTTGAAAAGGGCAATGGTGAAGTAAGGGGTTGGAGCTCTTGAGCTAGCGCATGAATATGATATCCATGAATCTAACATTTTCAACACCTCTGTACATACTTATGAGCATCTATCTCTAGTGTTGGCTAATAGTATACCATCCTTAGGAGTGTCTTTGCTAGATAATTAGTAGCACTGAATTAATCACAAAGATTACTAATAATCCTTAACCCTACAAACAAAAGAATAATAAGCATGATGATCAAATAATTGAAATAAATAACCAAATACAGACCATATAATGCTTATGGATTATGTTGCTTATATTTTCTTTGTTGGAATGTGGCTAGTTGGCACTCAGAGGTGATACTAGCAACCTTTTGACTCAAAGCTCCAAGAAATGATAAAGATAACCTGCAAATGATAGCATAAATTTGACATGAAAATTGGTGATGATCATTATGAGAAATAGGGGAGTTTATATAGACTTTCAAAAATCAACGAACAATCGAGATTGATTCTAGGAAAGTAGAGTGGACTGATGAGACAATTAGGAATTGAAAATATTTGGGTTGCTTTCCATTTCAAATTGGAAAAGCAGTGAGAAAAGAGGAGATAAGAATGAGAAGATATTTCTCATTTTGAGGAGAAATCTTCCAAAAAATGAAAAAGGAAAGATTCTGACTTATTTCTGATTTTGAAAGAAATGATGATTTTTAAAAAATTAATTTTTTAGATTTGTGAGGATTCTTGGTTTTTAGAATTTATAATTGCTCGCAATTTTAATTTTTCTATTGTTGGAAGATTTAAATTATTGAGAAAGATGAAATTGGAATGAAATTAAATGGAAATTAATTAGAATTTAATGTGAAATTAAATTAATTTGGTCAATTCATTTAATTTAGGAAGAATAATTAGCTAATTTGATTAAATAATTAACCAAACTATAGGAAAAAGGAAATTGAATTTAATTAACCGATAAACATCAATTAATTAAAGATAATTAATTAAACAAAATTAATTATTTACTTGATTTTAGAGAAGTGATTATATGATTAGATTATAGAAGAATAAATAATGATTAAAGAATCATTAATTAATAGATGAATAATTAGTCATTAAATGTTAACTCACAAGCATGTCCATTTTTAGGTGTCTACACCTACCTATCTACCACTAATCACTAAAGAAGAAATTCTTGATGATGAAATCAAAGCTTCAATAGCTATTACAAAACCTTGTTCTCCTACAGTTGATAAAGAGTTGACCATAAGTGAAGATTTGCAAACATCTTCTTTCCCTTTAGAAATGGAGACCTTTACTTTTGTAGATATGGATGGAATTTTAATGAGAATTACAAATAATACAGAATTTCAAGATCAACTTCAAAAAGAAGAAGATGAATCATTGAGTGATCTTCTCCAAATTCTCATGCAACCAAAATACGAAGCTTTCAAATTTAGCAAAGTGTAACTGGAAGAAAAAATGGTGAGGCAAGAGAACACAAATATCAACAAACAAGTTGGAAATTAAAGTTGTGAATATACATCAATAAATGTACCTACCTCAATTTAGGTGCAGTCTGTATCTCATGAAGAATTCAAGGTTCTAAGAAATCCTCTTCTAGAATCTTCTACTCAAATAGACACACCTATGTTAGAGGATGCTTTAAAAAATTATACCAATAATGAAAGAAATGAGCTAAAAGGAGGTGAAATGAAGGAGTCTAATAAAGCTAACCCTCATTATGTTCAAAGTTCAAGTTGGTGTTTGAAAGCTTCATATGGTAATTTCCTCTATGGAGAAAGTGTCTACTTCAATCCTTTATTTTCAGAGGAATTCATTTTTACAGATGATTCTCAAGTTGATATCCAAAAATAGGATTCAATGGTTGTATTGACACAAGTTTCTTCACATCACAAACTATATAAAGGTTGCCTAATTTGTGGATTAGTTTCTTTCAATTCTAATGATAAAAGGAATATTCAGGTGGAGGATATGCATGATGAGATGCCAGAAGTTATGATCATCTATGTTTGAGATGGTACCAATGTGATTCAAGAGAGCTCAAACATTTATATTGAGATATGGTTTTTTGGTATTTTGTTCATAAATCTTTCTCATCTTATATATGTCAACTTAGTCAACCTACTAAGCTCACAAGTATTAAAAAAGTGCACAACTCTTTTCCACAAAGGTTCCAATTTCTTACAACCTGTAAATGGATTTGTCTCGTCATTCTTTGAGCTTCCTAAGGTAGGGGTGCCTACCCTATATACATTTTAGTTAGGAGGTTTTTTTGTGTGTTCCATTTTTGGTTTGTGTTTGGTCTTTCTGGTTAGTCTCTTTTGTGGCTCTCCTTGACTCTATTTCCCATCTTGGATAATGCATCAGTCCACGATTGAAATTATGGGTTCATCCTATGTCCTTTATAGTTATTGTCCCCAGTTAGGGCTAGTTGTTAAACCCAGTTTTAAACATGACCAATTTTGAACTTTTTGTATCGAAGTCCTTGAAATGGGAAGAATCAAGTTAAAGATATCTCTAATCATTTAAAAATTCTAGGCTTCATATCATCTTAGAGAAAAATATTTTTTATTTCAATCAACATCCTTTGAATGAACACATGAACACATCCTCAATTCTTGTCTCTTGGTAGCATCAATAAGGCATGATAATAGGGTGGTGAGGTTTGATTGCACTATACCCACATGAATTTTCAAGAAAAAAAGTTGAACTCCATAATCTTGGAAATCCATAAAAATTTTAACGCACTCAAGAATAATGTAAGTTGGTCAATTTCTTCATAAAAAATGTATTCAATTTAGAAAGTTCCACAATAAAAAGTCATTGCCTCAAAATTATAAAAAGTTAATTATAATTCATTGACTGATTGGGGCAATTGGAATTTCACCAATACTAGAAATTTATCATTTTTTTTAAATCTCTAATGGAATGTGGAGGAGTTGGTGCACTTTCTAAAAACTTTGAAGATATTTTAATTCATTGAGTTTGTGAACTTCTTCCTGTTGGAAACTGCAATTGAATTAATTGTTGTATTGTCATTGATGTCAAACCTTAACTGGTAAGACTGTTGCTATTTAAGAAAGTACTATATCTATTTGATTGTTGCTAAGGGGAAAGGCAAGGTTGGTAACAATAGCACCTAAGGAAAGGTTGAGTTATCTTGATACTTCAATGAGTACTTGATTATGTGGCACCATGATAAGATAATGTATTGTTTATCTGAGTATGAATGAAGACTAAACTGGTAGGCTTAACCGAGAAAAAGTGAACAAATCTAGTTTAAGCTGAGTGATGTTAGTGTCGACCGAGCTAGTATATGCCGAGTAAATTCAGTGTTGACCAAACATCAGTATTAGCCAAGGAAATAGTTTTTGAGGTGACCAAGCTTTCTAGTGAAGACCGAGGAATTGAACACATTATTGACCGAGCATCAGTATTTTACATTTGAGGAAGAATTCAGGACTCCAGCCGACATCGTTGAATTCTTGGATTATGTAAAACATGTTGACTTTATTTATTGATTGTATGAAAGCATTTAATGCATTGTAAAATGTTTTATTGTAAATCTATTAAGAGATTTGAGATATTTCTAGAAGGATAGCCAAAGAACAAAAACTAGGAAGGATTTGATGAACCTAACCTAACCCTAAGATCTACAAAGGAGATTAAGTGACAAAAGATGTATTGACCTAATTGAAGAAGTATTAAGGAAACTTAAAGCTAGAGGTTGAATGAGAGAGGATGTTGGAAGTGTTGTTGATGTTATTGACTGTCTAAGTAGAGAAGGCTGAAGGAGAAGTGTTTTGATTGCTTGAAGAGAGTTCTAAGCAGATCAATGATGGTGATGATAAGGGTTCACAGTCAATAAGCTAGCATATGTGTATGGAATTGGATCTAATATTTGCAAAGTGAGTTGTATGTTTTTCAGATCAATACTACTGCTACTTTCTAACCATTGTATCAGTCAAAATCCTTTTAAAAGAGGTTGACCTAACAGTCATTTGTATAAATCCTTTGAACAAGGTTGCATTCTAATGGAGTGTATGTAAGTCCTGTAACAAGGTACACTTTTAACAGAGTGGTTTAAATCCTTTAACCGGGTCACACTTGATAGTGTGTTTGCAACCTTTGACAAGGTTGGCTTTTCACCGAGCTCACTTCAGAAGAGTGAACATAATAGTAACATGTTTTAAAGTGGTTTTTCCCAAATTGGGTTTCCATTATAAATCCTGGTGTTGATACTTGTGTGAATGTTTTGGTTTGAACATTTCTATGTTTTACAAGCTAGGTACTATTGGATAAGTGGACTGCATTGTTATATGTTTCTATTATGCAATCAATAATGATCAAGTAGCTGTTGGTTATTAGATCTAATTTGTTGAAGAGTTTAAAGTTTGTTTTTATAAATCTGGACCTGAGAACAACTAATTCACCCCCCCTCTCTTTTGTTCTAAATTATATTAACAATTGGTATCAGAGCTGTTGATGCTTACAGAGAATAAGTTTTAAGGTACTTGAAGCAAATGATCAGGATGTATAAGGAGGTACCAATGCTGAATAAGGAGAACTTCTTTGCATGGCAAAGCTTGATGTAGCTAGATCTAGCCAATGTTGGTGATTTTGCAAAGTATTATGTTGAGAATGATTATGTCACACCTGTTGCACCTCTGACTGCCGAGGAAATGAAATCTAAACAAGAGCACAACCAAGAAATGTTGGATATTGCATCTGCCCTAAGTTATCCAGAATTTGAACACATCAAGGACTGCAATAATGCAAAGCAAATGGGGGACACCCTTGCAAACATCTATGGCGGTGACATAAATGTATTGAGAGCAAAATTTGAGAGCCTAAGAGGTAAATTTGATGAAATGAGAATACAAGAAGGTGAAAATATTGCACAATATTGTGGTAGAATAAAAGAAGTTGTAAATGCTATTAGAGGAGAAAATGGAACTATTGATGATGAAATTTTAATTGGAAAAGTACTGAGAACTCTGCGTCCTATCTATGCCATCAAAAATTTTGCAATTTAGGAATCTAGATGTAACCCTAACAATGCTCTTACTTTGGAAAGTTTGGTTGGTAAGCTTACTGCTTTTGAACTTTCTAACTATGATAACTTCACTGTTGGTAATGTTGAATCTTCCTTTAAGTCACAAATGGTTCTGAGTAAGTCAAAGAAGGAAAAATAAAGATGCATCAGTGAAAGTGATAGTGACATATCTGATGAAGAACTTGAGGATCTTGAAGCTCTTATGGCTAGAAGACTGGAAAGGGGAAAAGGAAAGTACAAAGGTAAAATCCCTCTTATATGTTTTCCATGTAATAAAGTTGGTCATATAGCTGCTAGATGTCCTAACAGGGATGATAAGGATGAATAAAGAGACAGAAAGCATAAAAACAAAAGAGAAGATAGAGTTTACCGAAGATACAAGGACTACAAAGGAAAAGGTAAGAAATCCTACTATATTGCCGAGGAAGAGACTGACACTGATAATGATGATTTTGAAATTGAAGTTGTTTATGTTGCAATGAAAGATGAATCTAATGAGGATGAGAAAATTGCATTGATATATTATGTGAACAAAAATGATAAATGGATTATTGATAGTGGTTGTTCACATCACATGACTGGTGACAAGAGTAAGTTTGATACCTTAGATCATTATAAAGGTAGGAGTGTGAAATTTGGTAATGATGCACCATGTCCTATTAGAGGAAAAGGATTGATTAAGTTGACTGATAAGATCACTTGTGAAAATGCTTATTGGGTTAAGGGTCTTAACTATAATCTACTGAGTGTTGCACAGCTTAATAGCACTGGCTACCGAGTGGAATTTCATCACATAAAGGCCAAAATATTTGATGCCACTAGTGAACTGATTGGAAGTGGAGAACAGAAAAGAGGTAATTTGTTCTATCTAGACCTATCTAAAGAAACATGTATGATTGCACAACTTGATGATATTTGGTTATGGCATAAGAAGCTATGTCATGTTAACTTTGATAATCTGGTAGAAATTAGTAAGAAAAAGAAAGTGAGAGGTCTACCTAGATTGAAGAAATCTGAGAATGTAATGTGCAAAGAATGTCAGTTGGGTAAGATGACAAAGTCTAGTTTCAAGAGAAAAAATTTTACTTTTGAGAATACCTTAGATTTGGTTCATACTGACCTTTATGGACCGATGGGTGTACAAAGCTATTATGGTGCTAGATATTTTATCCTGTTTGTTGATGATTATACCAGAATGATGCATGTAATGTTCTTAAGGGAAAAATATGATGCTTTTCAATTTTTTAAGTGGTATTTGGCTAAGGTTGAAAAGGAAACATGTAGGAACCTGAAGTGTCTAAGATCTGACTGAGGTGGAGAATTTATATCCAATGAATTTAATCTATTTTGAAATGATAGAGGGATCAAAAGAAAGATGTCTGCACCTAGAACTCCTCTACATAATGGTATAGCAAAGAGAAGGAACATATCTATCTTGGATTGTGCAAGGACATTAATGATTGAAAAGATTGTTGCACAAAAGTACTGGAAAGAAGCTGTAAGTATAGCTATTTATACTCTTAACCGAGTACAGATCAAAAAAGGTACAAATCTGACACCTTACAAGTTATGGCATGGGTATGCATCTAATATAAATTACTTTAGAATTTTTGGAAGTAAATGATAATACCGAAGGACAATAGGAATGGAAAATTTGATGCTAAAAGTGATGATGGTATATTCCTAGGCTATTCCACAAAAAGTAAATCTTATAAGTGTTTGAACTCTAACAATAACAAAATTTTGGAAAGTGTGAATGTCAAAGTTGATGAGTATGCAGAGAAAAATGAAGCTGACAGTAAAAGAAAACTAGAAGATTATAGATCTTATGTGTATATAGAGGAAGGAGAGGCAAGTGACAGACTTGCACCTGATGTTGAGTCTTGGGTAAGCAATGTCAAGGATCAGGAAAACAATGCTGAGAGAGAAGAAGAACGTGTCGAGCAACAAGAAGATGTTGTCGAGTATCAGGGAGAGGTTGCCGAGCATTCAAAAGCTGAATCTGACAATCTTGTTGGTGAACCTGAAGAGCAAAATGAAAGGAGAGCAGAACCTGTTGTAGCACAATATGAAAGGAGACATCACAAGCCTGAATAGATTATTGGAGACAAAGATACTGGAGTTCTTACCAGAAGCAAGACAAGAGATCCAACATGTTTACTATGTGAATTCGAGCCTAAGACAACAAAGGAGGCATTAGAAAATGAAGACTGGATAGAAGAAATGAATGAAGAGATATACCAGATAGAGAAGAATGATACCTAGACTCTGGTGTTGAGACTAGAAAATAAGAATGTCATTGGGACAAAGTGGGTATTCCAAAATAAGCTGAATGAGCATGTCCAAATAACAAGAAACAAAGCTAGGTTGGTATGCAAAGGCTACGCACAAGAAGGAATAGATTATGGGGAAACATTTTCCCCTGTAGCTAGATTGGAAGGAGTAAGAACTCTACTTGCATATGTTGCCTATAAAGATTTCAAGGTATACCAAATGGATGTTAAGTCTACATTTTTAAATAGTATATTAGAAGAAGTGTATATTGAACAGCCAGAAAGATTTTTTGATCCAAACAAATGACACATGGTTTGCAAACTGAACAAAGCACTGTATGGACTAAAGCAATCTCCTAGAGCATGGTATGAGAGACTGCACAAGTACCTAATACAGATTGGATTCTCAAGAACAAATAAAATAAGCAATCTATACATGAAAGATGAAGAAGGTAAAGGAATCTTGTTAGCTAAGATCTTTGTAGATGATATTATATTTGGTGGACAAGATGCCTTGTGTAACAAATTTTCAAATGAAATGCAAACTGAATTTGAAATGAGTATGTTTGGGGAGATCAAATTTTTTGTTGGTTTACAAGTATATCAGATGGAGAAAGGAATTTTCATCACCTATTCTAAATATGTTCATGAGATAATGAAAACCTTTGGTATGGAAGACTCAAGGCCAATAAGTACTCCCATGGCTACTAGACAAAAGTTGTCTAAGAATGATGATGTTGTAGAAGTAAACCAGACTTTGTATAGATCTATGATTGGAAAGCTACAGTATGTTGTACATAGAAGACCCAATATTGCATTAGTTGTTGGGATTGTGGCAAGATTCTCTGCCAATCCTAAGGAAACACACATGATGGCTGTCAAAAGAATAATGAGATATTTGAAAGGGACTGTTGACTATGGATTGTACTACAAGAAGCATGAAAAGTTTGAATTGAGAGTGTATATAGATGTTGATTGGGCAGGAAATGTGGATGACAGAAAGAGTACTAGTGGTGGAGCTTTCTTTCTTGGACAGAGATTAGTTTCCTGGACAAGCAAGAAACAAAATTGCATTTCCCAATCTACTGCTGAAGTTGAGTATGTGGCTGCAGTTGTGAACTATTCAAATTTGATATGGATAAAGCAATTATTGGTAGGCATGAAAGAAGAAATCACTGAACCAGTTGTCATTTTCTATGACAACACAAGTGCTATCAACATCTCTAAGAATCCAATGATGCACACAAAGACCAAACACATTGCAATCAAGTATCATTACTTGAGAGAACTGGTACAAGATAAAGAGGTCCGAATGGAATATGTGAATACAAAGGAACAACTAGAAGACATATTCACTAAGGCTTTACCTAAAGAAGCTCATGAATATCTGAGAGGTCAATTAGGGGTCCTTCCCCTGACTGAAGCCACCTAGTCAAGCTAGGAGCACTGTATCAAATGTACTACAAAGAGTATCTAACAAGTTGATGCAGAGACAGGTCACACTTTAGGAGCGGCCTAGAGTTGTGAAAAGTATAGCAAAGCCAAGAATCAGTCATAAGCAAAGATGATAGAGGTAAAAATAATGTTACTGAACTGAAAAGATGATATCTACATATGCAGGGTGTATGTTTTAGTTGCTACGTTGGCATTTTTTTCAAAGAGGGAGATGATCACAGATGAATACATAGAATGAAATTTTCATGAAAGATCAAGTAAGAGGGAGAGATTCAGTGGATGATCATACAAGCATGGCTAATTGATTATGTATCAGAATGAAGCTAAGGCTATTATAAATATTTTTGATGGACAGATAAGTTTTGGATTGGTTGGTAATTCATGTGATATTCATACGGTGTTTCCATCAATGTCAAAGAGGGAGATTGTTGGAAACTGCAATTGAAGCAATTGTTGTATTGTCATTGATGTCAAACCTTAACTAGTAAGACTATTGCTATTTAAGAAAGTACTATATATATTTGATTGTTGCTAAGGGGAAAGGAAAGGTTGGTAACAATAGAACCTAAGAAAAGGTTGAGTTATCTTGATACTTCAATGAGTACTTGATTATGTGGCACAATGATAAGATAATGTATTATTTATCTGAGTATGAATGAAGACTAAACTGGTAGGCTCAACTGAGAAAAAGTGAAGAAATCTAGTTTAAGCCGAGTGATGTTAGTGTCGACCGAGCTAGTATATGTCGAGTAAATTTAGTGTTGACCAAACATCAGTATTAGCTGAGGAAATAGTTTTTGAGGTGACCGATCTTTCTAGTGAAGACCGAGGAGTTGAACATAGTATTGACTGAGCGTCAGTATTTTACATTTGAGGAATAATTTAGATCTCTAGCCGACATCGTTGAATTCTTGGATTATGTAAAACATGTTGACTTTATTTATTGATTGTATGAAAGCATTTAATGCACTGTAAAACATTTTATTGTAAATCTATTAAGAGATTTGAGATATTTCTAGAAGGATAGCCAAAGAAAAAAAAGTAGGAAGGATTAGATGAATTTGACCTAACCCTAAGATCTACGAAGGAGATTAAGTGGCAAAAGATGTATTGACCTAATTGAAGAAGTATTAGGGAAACCTAAAGCTATAGGTTGAATGAGAGAGGATGTTGGAAGTATTGTTGATGTTATTGACTGTCTAAGCAGAGAAGGCTGAAGAAGAAGTGTTGTGATTGCTTAAAGAGATTTTCAAGCAGATCAGTGATGGTGATGGTAAAGGTTCATAGTCAGTAAGCCAGTATATGTGTATGGAATTGGATCTTATATTTGCAAAGTGATTTGTATATTTTTCAGATCAATACTACTGCTACTTTCTAACCATTGTATTAGTCAAAATCCTTTTAACAGAGGTTGACCTAACAATTATTTGTATAAATCCTTTGAACAAGGTTGCATTCTAATGGAGTGTATGTAAGTCCTATAACAAGGTGCACTTTTAATAGAGTGGTTTAAATCTTTTAATCGGGTCACACCTGACAATGTGTTTGTAATCTTTGACAAGGTTGGCTTTTCACCAAGCTCACTTCAGAAGAGTGAACATAATAGTAACATGTTACAAAGTGGTTTTTCCCAAATTGGGTTTCCACTATAAATCCTAGTGTTGATACTTGTGTGAATGTTTTGGTTTAAACATTTCTGTGTTTTACAAGCTAGATACTATTGGATAAGTGGACTGCACTATTATATGTTTCTGTTATGCAATTAGTAATGACCGAGTAGCTGTTGGTTATAAGATCTAATTTGTTGAAGAGTTTAAAGTTTTTTTTTATACATTTGGACCTGAGAACAATTGATTCAGCCCCCATCTCTGCTATTCTAAATCATATTAACACTTCCTTGGTTCCCGATATCAAGTTTTGTGATAATTTGGTGCAAAGAGCTAAGTTTTTTATAGAAGTTGTGAATCCAATATTAAAGAAAACTCTAATATTATGATTGAGTTTAAATCTCTCCAACTATTGGAATGGTTGTCACTGCTCTTTGGGTGAACAGGGTTAGTTTCAGAGAAACATCTATAGCGACAAATCTATTTACCAACATTATTTAAATAGAGCATAACATTTGCACAAAATGTGACTCTCTTAAGTTCTCAAAATGAGAATTGTAAAAAAAACCATCAAAAATATTTTTTGAAAAATCATGGTATCAAAATAATGAACAAATTATGTTAGTGCAAAGATATAAAACATTGGCTTGCTTCAAAAAAATTATTTAAAAATGGCCCTGAATGACATATATATGTCCATTTAAAAATAAGTTGTGAAAAGGACAATATAATTGAGGAAAATTGGTTTCTTCAAGATAAAGGATAATGTCATCAATGTTATGATGGTTGCAACCACTATCCAATCAAACATGATGTGGCCAAGTCATTCATAGGCATTGCATGGATATTAAAGTGGAAGATTAATATAGATTGACAAAAGGCCATGCAATTAGTGGTCATGAATATATTTGGGGGTTATAATTGGTAACCAATGGATAAAATAATCACTACAATAAATGTGGTTATTGTTAGACTAATTTAAAGGTGACTCAAAAACACCCAAGTTCCTTGCAAGACCAAAATAATTCCGACAAGAGAGAATGATAAGAAATATTACCTCAACAATGTTTAAGATTATTTGAAATGATAATTCAACATACAAATATAAAAGAGAGACATTGGTTATAAAGACAATGTGATGAGGTAGGATGACAACTACCCTCAATACAAACATTAAATGCATGGAGAAAATATTGCATTCTATGTGGCCAAAATTAAATATTGACACATGGACCCATTACGAGGAACTTTTACAATGCCGCCTAGGCTAGATAACTTAACTCCTAAGTAAACTCAATATGTGAATAAGCTCCCATTAAGATATAGCTAGGTAATAACATCATTCAATGTAATACCCCTCCTTAAGTGGAACTTAGCAAGAATATATTATGCAACATGAATGAAATATACAAGATGGATCCTATAAAATAGGTCATGTTAGGTGCCCATGTATAATAAAAATTTAATGAAATCTCTCACAAACAAAGAAAAGGGTAAAAATCTATCAAAAATACTCCTCTTAAAAAGATAGAAGAAACAAATCAGATGCATGGAGGATTCAATGATACCCCACAAAGACTACATGAATCGTGTATATAGAATCAAGTATCTCCCCATAGCAAGGATGAGAGAGTCTTTATATCCCCCCATAATGAACAATATCCTAAAAAAATGATGTTTGCTTGAAGACAAAACATAGTCTATTGCCTACAAACAACATTTCTACCTTTGGGAAGAAGATAAACCAAGTACAAATGCAAGAATGCTTCCCATTCTGGATAAGGATTGGTATAAAGAAGAATCCTTGGAATGTATGAATATGTCTTTGCCACAAACCAATCAAGTACATACCCAATTACAATAGAAGATTAAAAACAAAGAAACAAGGGAAAAATATTTGGAAAAATCTCCAAAGAAAAAGATGAAGTGAAAATGATTGTGTTATGATTTCCATCGAATAAGAAAAATAAACCCTCAAATATGTCTCCCAAACATAAAATGTGAGAGTCCACAAACAATGAACCAATTTCTAGAAAACAAGAATTCTAATCAAGAAGACAAATATATACTTATTGTGATGAATCTGTAGGCATATTCAATGAATCACCTATTAACCTACAACTGATTGAATATATTGTTGAAGAATTAGGAGATCGCCGAGATGTTAAAGTAATATGTAAGATGATTAAATTAGTCAATATGTTGTCATTGATGTCAACTAGTCTTTACTATACTTATCATGATAGTTACAAACATATGAACATCTGTAGAAGGAAGAAATGGTGAAGAAATGAGATATCTACATAAGGACAAGACGGATATGGAAAATATGGATAAGCTATACATTGGATAATTTATTGATGAGTCTATGGCATTATGTTGTTGACTTGAGCATGTTGCATTATTATATTATGAAGATGAGATCAGAATTGAACAAGTTAATGTGGTCGGTAATTGAAGATTTTTGTATACACTAAGTCAATCTTGTGTATACCAAGTGACAATAATAACTGAGTTAGTTATCACCGACGCATTCTGTATTAACCGAGTTGGATGAAAATATTAAATGTTTATAACAACTGACTAAAATTGACGAGTTGGGGGATGCTTATGATTTCGAGGTAAGAGATGAAGTTTGGTATAAGATCAAACAACTAAAAAAATTCAAAGATGATTGAAAGGGAAGAGATTGAAACGTGTTATTGATACAACTACCGATGAAGCTTAAAGAGGCAAAATGGACGATGGAGATTAAGAGGCAAAATCTAATGGATGAGATGAATACGGTTTACACATCTATTTAAGAGATGTGAGATTCATTGTTGAATCTATCGAATGAATAGAGACTACAGGAGAATTCATGTGAAGACATTTTTCATGCACCACTGATCAAATTGGTTACAGATAGAACCGAGCTGGACTACAAGTATTACCAAGCATCAGAGATATATACACCAAGTGAAGTAAGTTGGAGGATATAATGGAGTGAATTTATTATTGATCAGAAGAGTTATATTGAGCTTAGCATATATTTGAATACTTGCAAACTGATTTGTATTTGAATCAGATCACTACTGTATCAGTTTAACCATTCTTACAACTAAAATATCTTAACCGAGTGGACTTAATAGTCTTTTGTATTTCAATATGACATTCAAGGAATGTTAATTATTTTCTTGTTGACCCCATAGTGAATGTTGGTCGAAGGAGAACCATTAGTGATAAATACTCTAAAAAGGTCACACCTAACAATGTATTTTGTAACCTTTAACAGGGTTGGCTCCTAACCAAGCTCACTTCAGAAGAGTGAAATATTTTGGGTTATCGGTCTCAGGTGGTTTTTCCCTTAATAGGGTTTCCACGTTAAATCTTTGTGTTAAGTGTTATTTGTTGTGATTGGATTACTATCATACTTTAAATATTTTATATTTGATTAATCGGTGAACACAGTTTGGAATTTACTGCTATTCAGTAAATGAATAGAAAGATTGTTGTTAACATCTTACCGAGTTGTTTGTTTTGTTGAAAAGTTTGAAAAAGTACATATAAGAGTTTGGGACTGTAGGATAACTGATTTAACTAATGAAGACATTGTTGTAAGTAAAATTCTTAGAACCTTGCTACCTATCTATGCTATCAAAATCTCTGCTATTCATGAAATGAGATCTGCATCGGGTAATGTTCTTACACTTGATAGCCTAATCAGTAAATTGACTACTTTTGAGCTGAATAGCTATGATAATAGTATTGTACCGAGTGTTGAGTCTTCTTTAATGTCATCCTTGAAGATTGGTAAGTCTAGCAGTAAGCATAACATAAGAAATGAAAGTGATAGTGATAGTGAAAATGGACTTGATGAGCTTGAAGCACTTATGGCTAGAAGACTTCAGAAAGGTAAAGGAAGGTATAAGGGAAAGTTACCTTTGGCATGTTTTAATTGTAAATAAATTGGACATGTTGTAGCTAGATGCCCTAATAGGAAAGATGATGATAAAGATAATGACCGATCTGGTGAAAGAAAGTCTGACATAAGAGATAAACAAGAACACAAAGGAAACTGACAGTATGACAAAAGAAACAGCTGAGACTACAAATATAAAGGCAAGAAGGCTTGTTACCTAGTTGGAGATGATGATTTTGATACTGAAACTGACACTAATGAAGACATTGAGGTGGTATTCATAGCTATGAAAGAGGATTCAGAAGAAGAAGAAAGGTATGTTGGAACAACACTTATATCTAAAGTTAGAAAGAATGATACATGGATTATTGATAGTGGATGTACACATCATATGACTGGTGATGAGGACAAATTTGAATATCTTGAACACTATAATGGAGGATCTGTTAAAATGGGAAATGATACACCTTGTTTAGTGAAAGGAAAGGGATCTATCTTGTTGAATAATAAGATTAGATGTGATAATGCATATTGGGTGAAATGACTTAACTATAATCTATTGAGTGTAGCACAATTGAATATTTTAGGTCACCAAGTTGCATTTGAAAGTAGAAAGGTGAAGATCTATGATGAAACCAAAAATTTGGTCGGTACTGGTGAACAATCCAAAGGTAATCTATTTTATCTTGATAATGTTGAAACTTCTTGTTTGTTCACTAGAAATGAAGATATGTGGTTGTGGCATAAGAGACTGTGTCATGTGAATTTTGATAACATGGTTTAAGATTAGTAAGAAAAGAAGAGTTAGAGGTTTATCGAGTCTAACTAAACCTAACTATGTCATGTGTAATCAATGTTAAAAAGGGAAAATGATTAAATCTAGTTTTAAGAGAAAAGACTATTCTTTTAAAGGTATTTTGGAGTTGGTTCATACCGACTAATGTGGTCCTGTGAGAACTTAGAGTTATTATGGTGACAAATATTTCATTTTATTTGTTGATGACTACTCTAGGATGATGACAGTTATGTTTCTGAAAGAGAAATCTGAAGCTTTCAAATTTTTTAAGTGGTATAAAACTAAAGTTGAAAAGGAAACTGGGAAAGATTTAAAATTCTCAAGATCTGATAGAGGAGGTGAGTTTATTTCTGATGAATTAACTAACTTTTGTAATGAACATGGAATTAAAAGACATGTTTATGCACCGAGGACACCACAGAAGAATGGTATTGTAGAAAGAAGGAATAGATCTATAGTTGACTGTGCCAGGACATTGATGATTAAAAAGGATGTTGCACAAATGTATTGGAGAGAAGTTGTTAGAACTTCTATATACACCTCTAACTAAGTTCAATTGAAGAAAGATACAAATAAGACACCTTATGAGCTATGGTTTGGCTACACACCAAATGTAAGTTATTTCAGAATTTTTGGAAGCAGATGTTACATTATGAAAGATGATAGAAATGGTAAATTTGATTCTAAAGGTGATGAAGGAATATTTCTAGGATATTCTACTAAGAGAAAAGAATACAAATGTTTGAACAAGGGTACTAACAAAATGGTTGAAAGTGCTAATGTGAAAGTTGATGAGTTTGCTGAGAAAAATGATGAAGAACGCAGGAAGGAACCAGAAGACTATGATAGATTTACATATATTGAGTATCCAGACTATCTGCCCAAGCCTCAGACTGAGTCTACCGAGTGACAGGAAAATGCTATTGAGAATTAGAAAATGCAAATCGAGAACCAGGAAGATGTTACCAAGGAAGAAATTGAACCTGAACCAAGTGATGAATAAATAAGAGAACAAGTATTGGCAAGATTTTTGAGAAGACACCATCCACAGAACCAGATTATTGGAGACAAGCAAGCTGGCATGATGACACAAAGTAAGTTAAGACAAAGCACATGCTTAGTTTGTGAATTTGAGCCTAAAAATGTTAAAGATGCACTTGAGAATGAAGAATGGATTAATACCATGAATGAAGAAATTAAGCAAATAGAGAAAAATAAAACATGGACATTGGTACTGAGACCAAGTGATAAAAATGTAATTGGTACTAAGTGGATATTTAGAAATAAGTTCAATGAGAATGGTGAAGTGACTAGAAACAAAGCAAGACTTGTTTGTAAGGGATATTCACAAGAAGAAGGAATTGACAATGGTGAAACTTTTGCACTAGTAGCAAGACTTGAAGGAGTTAGAAGATTACTTGCATATGTTTCTTATAAAGGATTTAAGGTTTATCAAATGGATGTTAAATCAGCATTTTTGAATGGGATACTTGAGGAAGAGGTTTACATAGAACAACTTGAAGGTTTTGTCAATCAGGATAAGAAGAACATGGTATGTAAATTGCACAAAGCATTATATGGGTTGAAACAAGCACCGAGAGCATGGTATGAAAGATTGCATGCTTATCTTATTAGTATTGGCATTGTGAGAACAAGTGACAATAGCAATTTATATTTGAAAGATGAAATTGATGATAATATACTTATTTCTGAAATTTTTTTGATGATATAATATTTGGAGGCCATGACAATCTTTGCAAATCTTTTGATGCTGAAATGAGAAAAGAGTTTGAAATGTCAATGTTTGGAGAGATTAAATTCTTTCTTGGATTGCAAATACTACAGCAGAATGAAGGCATATTCATCACACAATCAAAATACATCAAGGAAGTATTGAAGACATTTGGAATGTAAGATTCAAAACTAGTTGGAACACCTATGGTTACTAGATGCAAACTAACAAAAGATAATGAATCAGCCGAGGTAAATCAGACACTGTATAGATCAATGATTGGCAAATTGGTGTATGTTGTACACAGTAGGCTTAATATAGCACATGCAGTTGGGATTGTAGAAAGATTTTCTGCTAATCCTAAGGAATCACATATGATTGTTGTTAAAATAATTTCAAGATATCTGAAGAACACCGAGTGTTATGGGTTATAGTACAAAAAGGAAGGCAAATTTGAACTACATGTTTACATTGATGCAGATTGGGCTAGAAATATTGATGATTGGTAGAGTACTACCAGTGGAGTATTCTTTTTGGGAGAAAGACTTGTGACATGGATAAGTAAGAAAAAAGCGTGTATTTCTTAGTCCATTGCTAAAGAAGAGTACATTCTATTGCTGCTAATTGTTCAAATATTGCATGGATAAAATAATTGTTACAAGGAATGAATGAGGAGATCATTGATCCAATGATTATATATTGTGATAACACAAGTGCCATAAATATTTCAAAGAATATGGTGATGCATGTAAAGACAAAGCACATATCAATTAAGTATCACTATTTGAGGGAACAGGTACAAGAAAAGCAAGTGAAACTAGAATTTGTGAAGTCTAAAGAAAAACTTGCAGATATATTTACTAAGCCATTACTGAAGGACACTTTTGAGTACTTGAGGACTAGACTAGGGGTCCATCCCCTGTTTATCATTCACTAAGGTGATCAGGAGGTTGCATCAACCTATACTTTATCATAAAAATAAAAAATGTTGATGCATGTAGCTCACACTTTAGGATTCCTAAAGTTATGAAAGTTGTGAAGAAGATTGTAGAAGCTGGAATAGAGAACTGTATATCAATACATGAAGGTACTTGATCTGGACTAAACAATAGAAATTGTATTTGGCTACTGAAGAGCTGTTTATTTTCTTTTGGCATTGTTGTCAAAGGGAGAGAGATTTCAATGAAATATATGTTGGAAAGAACATGAAAAGGAAGAGAGCATGGCAAATGAATCATCTATCCACTACAGGGAGAGAAAGAATCAGAGAACTGAAGAAGATCAAATCCGCAAGGAGAGTCTGCATGAAATGTTGTTACAGTAATGTACTGATTAAACATATTAAATATCAAGCTATGGAGAGCTTACTGAGCTACAACATTTATCTATATAGTTGTAGAACCAATGTTTGGTATTCTCTAGCATATTTCATATTGTTTGTGTTGCCATCAATGCCAAAGGGAGAGATTGTTAACCTACAACTGATTGAATATCTTGTTCAAGAATCAGGAGGTTACTGAGTTGTTAAAGTAATATGTAAAATGATTAAATCGGTCAATATGTTGTCATTGATGTCAACTAGTCTTTACTGTACTTATCATGATAGTTACAAACATTTGAACATTTGTAGAAGGAAGAAATGGTGAAGAAATGAGATATCTACATAAGCACAAGATGGATATGATAGATATGGATAAGGTATACATTGGGTAACTTATTGATGAGTCTATGGCATTATGTTGTTGACTTGAGCATGTTAAATTCTTCTATTATGAAGATGAGATCAGAATTGAACAAGTTAATGTGGTCAGTAATTGAAGATTTATGTATACACTGAGTCATTCTTGTGTATACCGAGTGACAGTAATAACCAAATTAGTTATCACTGACGCATTTTGTACTAACCGAGTTGGATGAAAACATTAAATGTTTATAACAGCCGATTGAAATTGATGAGCTGGAAAATGCTTATGATTTCGAGGTAAGAGATGAAGTTTGTTGTAAGATCAAATAGCTGACAAAACTCAAAGATGATCGAAGGGAAGAGATTGAAACGTGTTATTGATACAAATACCAAAGAAGCTTAAAGAGGCTAAATGGATAATGGAGATTAAGAAGCAAAATCTAATGGATGAGATGAAAATGGTTTACACGTCTATTTAAGAGACATGAGATTCATTCTTGAATCTATTGGATGAACAGAGACTGTAGGAGAATTCATGTAAAGACATTTTTCATGCACCATTGATCAAATTGGTTATAGACAGAACTGAGCTGGGCTATAGGTATTACCAAGGATCAGAGATATATACACTGAGTGAAGTAAGTTGGAGGATATAATAGAGTGAATTGATTATTGATCAGAAGAGTTATATTGAGCTTAGCATAGATTTGAATACTTGAAAATCAAGTTGTATTTGAATTAGATCACTATTGTATCATTTTAACCATTGTTACAGCTAAAATCTCTTAACCGAGTGGACTTAATAGTCTTTTGTATTTCAATATGACATTCAAGGAATGTTAATTATTTTCTTGTTGACCCCATAGTGAATGTTGGTCGAAGGAGAACAATTAGAGATAAATCTTCAAACAAGGTCACACCTACAAGTGTGTTTTGTAACCTTTAATAGGGTTGGCTCCTAACCGAGCTCACTTTGGAAGAGTGAAATATTTTGGGTTTACCGGTCCCAAGTAGTTTTTCCCTTAGCAGGGTTTCCACGTTAAATCTTTTTGGTGTGTGTTATTTGTTGTGATTGGATTACTATCATAATTTACATATTTTACATTTGTTTAATCGGTGAACACGGTTTGGAATTTACTGGTATTCAATAAATGAACTGAAAGATTGTTGTTAACATCTTACCGAGTTGTTTGTTTTGTTGAAAAGTTTGAACAAGTACATCTAAGAGTTTGGAAATGTAGGATAACTGATTTAACTGATTCACCCCCCTCTCATTTATCTAACACCAGCAACAAAAGATAAGTGTGTGATCTCAACTAGAGAACTAGAAGCTACAAATGGAATCTTTGGATCATCATATGCTCAGGATTAAATTTGGGGAAAAACTGAAATCTAATTTTTCAAATTTTACTATGTTTTAGTAAACTGCATTTTTGAGGGTCTTCGGTGCATTTCTGGGCTTGCAAGCTAGACCATTCCTACTTCCAAAATTAGGTTCTAGATAATTTGAATACCTTTCCAGCGCATCAAACGGTTAACAATTCAGAGCTAGGAGTAGAAATTTATGCCTTCTCCAAGTGGACCTAATTTTTATATATAATTTTTTTGATAATTTTTTATAGTTTGAATAGTTTATTTGTAATAAATATTATGATGGCTCTTCATTTCATTTCCAATGGATTTTGATGACCCTTGGGATCCATCAGACTTGTATAAACTCAAATATTTGAATAGAATGGATCAGTTTTTGGTTTGCAATCTTGTTCTCAATTTTCGTGTTGAATTCTACAATACTGCAGGTATCACACTAGGTATTGTAATCTAGTTTTCATAAATCAGATTAGTGGTATCAGAGTGGGAACACTCCTTTATGCCAAATTACACAAGATCTTCCTACCAAAGATTAGGATTAGATACACAAGATTTGTCAAAATACCCACCTTTGAGACACACATGATCGAAGATGTCAGATGATGATGTTAAGAAGTTGGTCGAGGAAGTTGAACCTGAATCATCACCAGTAAATAATTCTGAGAAAGAGGAGAATGATTCCATCATAGAAGAAAACCCATATGACATAGTTGGAACTGCTAAAGTATTGCCCCGTGAAGATGAAGAGAGACTTTTTCATTCACAGATGTGGGTTGATGGAAAGCCTCTACATGTTATTGTTGACAGTGGGAGTCAAAAGAATTTGATCTATAGGGAGATAGTCAAAAGATTAAATCTGAAAGTGACAAGACACCCACAACCATACTCTATGGGATGGGTAAATGAGGGACAAGATATTCAAATAAATCAACAGTGTCATTTGCCATATTCAATCAAGCCTTTCAAGGATGAAGTGATATGTGATGTAGCACCACTGGATGTATGTGATGTCTTGCTAGGGCAGCCATACATGTATCAGAGGCATGGGGTGTACGAGTCCAGGCCACATAGTGTTATAATCAAGCTTGGTGGGAAGAGATATCGAATACTAGAGGTATGTCCAACACAAACTATTTCTTTAATTAGTGCTAAACAATGTAAATGCTTGATTGCTCAAACTGGAGCTTTTGTTCTACTCATGATTCACCCTGAACAAACAAAGTCAGTTGTTCTTAATGCACATGTTAAGGTAATAGAGAATCAACAAAATTAGATGGATAAAATTTTGAAAGAATATCATAGTGTGTTTCAACCACCAATGGGAGTACCAACACATTGTCAAGTCAAGCACTCTATTGATTTAATCCCAAGCACACCGCTACCACCTTATCCAATATATAGCAGGTCAGTTTTGGAAAATGATGAGATTAAGAGACAAATTCAAGAGTTGATTCAAAAAGGACACATTCATCCAAGTGCTTCACCTTGTGGAAGTCCAATTGTCCTTGCTAAAAAGAAAGATGGGACATGGAGGCTTTGTATTGATTATAGAGCATTAAACAAAATCTCTGTTAAAAAAAGATATCCAATCCCTCAAATTGATGATTTGTTGGACCAACTTAGGGGGGCTAAATTCTTTACAAAAATTGATTTGAAGTCTCGATACCACAAAGTACCAATTGATCCAGCAGATGTGTGGAAAATTGCATTTAAATCTACGGAAGATTTGTTTGAATGGTTGGTCATGCCTTTTGGCCTAACAAATGCCCCAGCCACATTTATGAGATTGATAAATGATGTGCTTAGACCATTCATTGATTATTTCATAGTTGTTTATTTGGATGACATACTCACCTTTAGCAGAACTTGGTCTGAGCATTTGCAGCATGTTGAACAAGTTCTTTCAACTCTGCAAAAACATAAACTTTATGCCAACATTGAGAAGTGTTCTTTTGGTATGCAAATTATTCAATACTTAGGGTATATCATTGACACTGAGGGTGTTCATGTTGATTTAGCAAAGATTCAAATAATATGAGATTGGTCATCCCCTAAAAATTTCACAAAGCTTTGCAGCTTCTTGGGCTTAGCCAACTTCTATCGCAGATTTGTGTTTGGTTTCTCACACATATCATGGCCTCTTAATCAATCACTAAGGGGTGGAGCACAAGAAAAATTTTAGTGGACAGAGGCAAAGCAACAAGCATTTGAGGATTTAAAGAAAAGACTGTGTTCAGCACCAGTATTGGTCCTTCCAAATCTACACCAAGCATTTGAGATAGAAACAGATGCATCTAATTATGCTCTTGGTGTGGTACTCACATGATATGGGCATCTTGTTGCCTATCACAGTGAAAAAATTTTTGATACAGTACGTAGGTATCCCACCTATGATAAAGAGTTGTATGCCATTGTTTAGGCTTGCAAACAATGGAAACACTATATACTCTGAAAGGAAATTGTTATACATACAGACCATAAACCACTTCAATTCTTGCAAACACAAGGGAAGTTGCAAATTGATAGACATCAATGGTGGTCAACCTATCTACAATAATTTCACCTCAACATTCATCATAAAAAAGGAAGCAGTAACAAGGTGGCAGATTGTTTGAGTAGGCCTCCAATTGTAGGTTTGACAATAGTGTTGGATTCATGTGGTCATTAATCATCAACTTGGGAACAACTATATGGTACTGACCCTAATTTTGCTAACATCTATGGTAATTTGGTAGAAGGAAAGTCTGTCCCTGATTTTCACTTGCAAGATGGGTTGCTTTGCCATAATGGTCACATATGTGTACCCATCGAGTAACGGAAGAAAATGATATGGGAAGCTCACTACAGTCATGTTGCAGAATATTGTGGTATTGTAAGACTACTGCTATCCTTCAAAAGTATTTCTATTGGCCAAAAATGAAGCAGGATATCATTTCACATATACAAGCTTGTGCAGCCTATGCAATTGCAAAGCCAACAAACCATAAGTTGGGTCTATACTTACCATTACCTATTCCTGATAAGCCATGGCAGTCTATTTCAATGGATTTTATGTCTGGACTTCCAACTACCAAGAGAGGGCATGATTGTGTATATGTTGTGGTAGATAGGTTTTCTAAAATGGCTATCATGGTGGCATGTAAAAAGATGATTTCTACAGAAGATACTGCCAAGCTATTTTTTGAACATGTTTGGGTTCATTTTGGTTTTCCAAAAACATTTCTGATAGGGATAGCAAGTTCATCAGCAAATTTTGATCTGCACTATGGGCCAAAATGGACACCAAGTTGACAAAGTCCATAGCATTCCATCCCCAAACAGATGGGTAGACAAAAGTGGTGAATCGAATGATTATTCATATTTTATGGATGTATTATTCTAAACATCCTCACACATGGGATGAAAGCTTACCCTATGTGCAACACAGCTACAACTGTGCACTCCATAGTACTACAGGGCACAGTCCATTTGAGGTTTCTCTTGGGTACCAACCATTGGCACCTATGGATGTAGCAATACCATCTCTACAATCTAATAGTCCATTGAATGGTGACAAGGAGGTACATAAAGCAAAAAAATTCATTGATAACATTAGACACCTCCAACAGCAAGTTCATGAGATCTTGGAGCAGAGTAATCAGAAGTATAAGATGATAAACATAGAACTCCTCATAAGTTTCAGATCGATGACAAGGTATAGTTACATCTTCAGAAAGAGAACCTAAAGGGACCAAATAGGAAGCTTTGTCCTCTTCGTTATGGTCCATATACTATTGTGAAACAAGTTGGTGAGAATGCTTTTGAACTTAATTTGCCATCATTTTTGGGACTGCATCCAGTTTTCAATGTAGAATTGTTGAGACCCTAGTTTCCTCCTTTGTTGGATATTTCCCAAGCTATTGAACACATTCAAGCTGCAGAGTTAAATTCATCTACTACTGTTCCAGTCCAGTGTGACCATGTTACTGAAGTCATTTTAAAGACTGAGAAATTGGAACATTCCTCTGTATCGAGTGGTTCGTGCTGGCCAGCATTCTCATCAAGGCAAGTGGTTTACTAAGGAACAAATTGAAGAACAATTTCCTCATCTGTTGCAGCATATTAGTGCAATGGGGCCCATTGCCTCTCAAGGGGGGAGGAATGCTTAGGATTAAATTTGGAGAAAAATTGAAATCTAATTTTTCAAATTTTACTATGTTTTAGTAAACTGCATTTTTTAGGGTCTTCGGTGCATTTCTGGGCTTGGAGGCTGCGTGAAAGTAGTAATGGACCATTCCTACTTCTAAAATTTGATTCTAGATAATTTGAATACCTTTCCATCGCATCAAACGGTTCACAATTTGGAGCTAGGACTAGAAATTTATGCCTTCTCCAAGTGGACCTAATTTTTATATATAGTTTTTTTATAATTTTTGATAGTTTGAATAGTTTATTTGTAATAAATATTATGATGGCTCTTCATTTCATTTACAAGGGATTTTGATGACCCTTGGGATCCATCAGACTTTTATAAACTCAAATATTTGAATAGAATGGATCAGTTTTTGGTTTGCAATCTTATTGTTCTCAATTTCCGTGTTGAATTCTACAATACTACAGGTATCACACCAGGTATTGTAATTTGGTTTTCATAAATCAGATCATCATAACTATCAAGTGTTGCATCATTTTAAAACTCCTCTAAGGTACCATCATCAAAGGGAACTGCAAACATCATCAAGTTGAAAAAGATAATCTAAAGTTGTTTCATCTAGGAATCAATGGACATAAGGATTTCCAAAAATCTCCCAAATAATAGTCCAAATTATTTGTGGGTATTGGATATCTCTAGCCTTGGGGTAGATATCATGGAGGAAGCTTTTATTGATGCTACAACCAATCAACACTATGATATGATCATTATTATTTTCCCAAACTATTGCTTTAATTTGGGATTTGGCTCAGGAATGAGTTCATAAAGATGATGCAAGAGATTAAACCACTTATATTATAATATCTTTTTTCCATGAATCTGAATTGTCCTTTGTATAGAATTAAAATGCCCATATGCATTGACAAATGATGTCAGCATGCCATAAATAGGTCAAATAAAATAATAACACCTACCAATTAAAAAAAGGTATCACCGATCCTATCAGAAGCTAACACAAGAGTACTTAGGTTGTCAACTAGAATAAAAAGGTGACTCATACAATAAGATCATGCAAAATATTAAATAAAGTTGACTCTTGATTGTAAGTGAATATGGTGAGCAATACAAATACAAGATGAATCCCTATAAAAATACCAAGAAAGGATTTCAATGGACAAATAAATGAATACAACAACAAGAAAAGAGGTCAATCATCATAGAAAGAATTTGATAAACAAGAAATCTCAAGAAAATAATGAAATTGATGAAAATAATTAACCACTTTCTATACCAAGTACAAGAATATTTTCAATGAAGAAGGGTTTTTCTTCACCTGCAAGTACAAAATTTGTATAACTATATGGATGAAATCTAAAAACACTACAAACCCTAGCCAAAATATGCCAAAAAATTTTGATCTCCAAAACAACAAATTTTATTAGGAAGTAGGGGTTCTTGACCCTTTTGAATACAATTATGATTCTCATTGTTCTTCAAACTGCACTAAAAAGTCAAAATACAATTCTCTTGAGGAGTCTTCAAATTTAGACTTTTGATACCATGTTTATATTGGAGTAATTTGGTAACTCCACAACACATCCAAGATCCCTCAAAGACCAAAAAAACTTCCACAAGAGAGGATGGTATGAAATATTTCTTTAAAAATTTAAGATTGACTTAAATGATAATTGAACATAAAAATATAGACCTTTCTTGTAAAGACAAGATAGTGAGATAGGATGACAACTACCCTTGATACAAACATTAAATGCATGATGCAAATATTAAATACTATGTGGCCATAAGTAAATAAGGATACATTACCACCATTATAAGGAATTTATAGAATGTCATGTAGGCTAACTAACTTAATTCCTAAGTAAACTTAACATGTGGATAGGTTTCCACTAACTAGTAGGTAATAACCTAATTCATATGAATAGTTATAGTTGTCAATAAAGATAAAATCTACAAGATTTAATACTAAGGTGACAAAAAATAGGAATCTCATATACAAATGTTAATAGCATGAAATTTTGAAGGTACTATCACCTACAAACGATGCACTAAGCAATGCAAGTAGGTGACATTAAATGATACCTTTTCCACTAGAAAGTAGAAGTCATTGATGGGTTTTGAAAATCCATGGTCATTTATAGAATTTCTTACAAGACTCTTAATATGCTTATTTGAAATAGAAAGGTAGTGAAACCAAAGGTATGCACCTTGAACAACTAGCATAGAATTGTCAATGGATCCTTTGTAAAGGTCTAGGTATTTATCAAAGTTCATGTGAAGTATTAGTTACATCAAGTACTAAGTACATGTTCCATAGGATTTTTTAACTAATCATACCAATGTGTAGTACCATTATGCATGGAAG
This sequence comes from Chamaecyparis obtusa, assembly GCA_027943335.1. Taxonomy (NCBI): domain Eukaryota; kingdom Viridiplantae; phylum Streptophyta; class Pinopsida; order Cupressales; family Cupressaceae; genus Chamaecyparis; species Chamaecyparis obtusa. Next base: position 671,233 of record BSBK01001864.1, read on the forward strand.
CCACATAAGGAATTCCTAAGGTACAAGAAACTCAAAAAAGCTTGGATTTGTAAAAAAATATCCCTCAAAATTTGATTGGATGTCTATGGTATAATAGATTATTAACCGTGAAACATATAATAATCTTTATTGAGCCATGTGAAAGTTGTATAGCTATGCAAACTAGATAAATCATCCATGAGACCCTAAGATAAATTCTCATTGTTAATGATTGATCAATCAATCTTGATATTTTCCAAATTTTACCTTACCTAAAGAAGATCCAAACTATGGAGAAACATCATTGGCCTAGCTAATTATGGAGGAAGAGCTAACTATAAAAGTACATGGTTGAAATGAAATGAAATGAAATATATATGAATAATTGGGATGTTAATATGAAATAAAATTCATAACACTAATGAGGAAATAAAAAGGTTAAGATAGATAAAATTAATCATGTTGTGGATGAAACAAACAAGGTGAAAAAGGTGATCATATCAAAGAATTCAACCCCTAAAAGGGACCATCACAAAAAACCTTACATATAAAAAAATATAGAGGGGAAACCAAAAAATTTGATAGCCCAATTAGGGGTTATTTTACATCAATTTAGATGTGAAACTAGTGAATGGTTGATACCTAAAGAGTAGTGGGAAAAGAGAGTATGCCTATTTTACAATAAGGGAGCAGTGGAGACTAAATGACACTTCTTCATGGATTACTTATAAGATAGTAGCCATTTTAGTTCTTATGAAGAAACCTTTAAATTTGACAAATTAAACACCTTATTTGAGAAGGAAAGGTTGGGCAAAACTACAAACTTATTGATCAAAATTTACTACCAAATATTTGATCTTAGGACGAGAATAAAAACTTTATAAGACTTTGGTGCCCTATTTCTAAGAGGACTTGTGTGCTAATATTGGGTTCCTTAGGTTTCTTGGCATCATGGATGTTATTCAAGATATTTCATTTAATTATTTTAACAAAACAAGAAGTTTTAAAAACCGCTCAAAAACATAAGTAGGTTCAAGAAATCAATATAAATCAAGCACCCAAACACAATGATAACTAAACTACCATATATGTGTTTTAATAAAAACAAAAACCAAAACTATTTATTCTAAGTTTTCTAGTTGGAATGGTAGAATCAATACCTAAACCATTCTCCAAAACTAAACACTCAAAACTTGAAACTTGGTGTTGAAGACAAAAAACATGGATTACATGCCAATGTGAATAGAGTAGTTTACCTAACTGGTTTATTAATAGGTCATTTCACATGTTAAGTTTACTCAGGTCCTAAAAACTCTTTCTAAAAGTCATAGTTTTCAATTATATCTTATCTTATCTTTTGGCTTCTTGCACTCTAAGTCATTTAACATTAATCAAGTTAGTTTTCTCAGTGTATAAGATCAAGACCCACCATAATCTTATCTAATACTACCTATCAACCTTGCCTCTATATGCAAGGCATCATATGTACATTTTTTTATGTAATATCTAATTCAATATAATCCATTGGGTGTATAATTAGGCAATATTTTTCTCTTGATCATCTCTTATGGAGGTATATTTTGTTTTTGCAAGTTTCATAGAGGCTAAGTACATTGATGAATCTATCATAGTAAAAAAGATTCAGATTTGCAATCCCCTTCTCAATTTTAGGAGATAATCAAGACTGATCTTTGCTAAGTATTTTTTGGCACAAATTGGACCTCACCATTAGGAGTAGGTTTTTGTGGCTCTATACTGCAAGTTTATTTTGGAGCATGTTGGTGTAAAACTAAGTTTTCCATAGAGTTAGGAATATCTAATAAAGTTATATCTACCTTTTGTTTCACTCAATTTGGACATAATATGATATAACTACAAATTAGGCTTTGAAGCTCAAATCTAGTGTGTAGCTCTTTATTAGAACTCTCCTAATTAAAATTAGATACTACTATTGTATTCATAAAGATTCACCCTATTTTAATATGATTTTTTTCATTTTCGACAAATACTTATTTTTCTAAGAGGGTTGTCATTGCAAGCTAAAGTCAAGCCTTGTTTTAAAAAACTTGTGATTTAGAAGTTTAATTTTTACAAACAAGATATAATTGGAAAGCTAGTTTCAAGTAATTTTCAATGGTGTGGATTTTATTATTAGATCTTGATGCTGAAAAAAGGATTGTGAATTGAACACAAGTCTTTATTTTGGCTTCCAACTTCATAATTTTTAACCATAATCTCTTATTTTTATTATTCTTGCAACGTTGTAAAATAATGAGGAGTTCTTTCAAGTCATCCATACACTTTATGCATATTCAACATCATGATTTATTCATTGTTTTCACATTTTCATTCTTGATCATCACTTGGACATGATGACACTTGGAAATGTTTTTTTTTATCAAATCACTTCATTACAACCCCATTTTATATACTAAAACTTGATTTTATCATTTAAAGAGTGTATATTTGATGGGTTATGTAATTGATCTTTATGTCATCATTTTTATCAAGGACAATTATGATTCATAGGAAAGAGGCATTATAACTCATTGTAGGTGGCTCAATCTTTTTGAGGAAATAACAGTGAACATATCATAAGCGTATTGGTGTGTAATATGAAAAAGGGAAGCAATGCAAAGGGATAGATCACCTCTCATTTTCAAGATTGCACATTTAGAAGGAAGATGTCCCAATATGCTAGGAAGGTTCCAAGTGCTAAATAGGTCAATGATACTTCTCTAAATATGTAATTTTTCAATGGGAAATAATAATAAGATCATAAATGCATATTAAGAAATATTTATATGCATTTAGAAACAAAATAGGAAATATGCTATTCAAATATGAATTACAGATAGATGGAATCCTAAAAAATACTTGTAACAACTATTCTAAGATCTTGAGGCTACAACCTATTTATTAGTTAAATTTGAGCCTATTTTGGAGGGTATACAGTGGTTGAGATGATTTTTACCCAGGTATAGAATGACTAAGTCATTTTGAATTGGGGTTTCTACCCAAAACTTTTAGGGATGCTCTAGTTATTCCCGATCTACTCAAAAAAAAATTGACAACTCTATAGCCTCTTCCTACACATAGAAAATGAGGAAAAGTCTTGATAAAGAGGTTTTGGAAAACCCCCTGTTTAGGAATCAACCCTAAAATTGAAAAGAAATTGCATAAAGGAAAGTATGTAAAAGGGTAAATGTTTGATTTGCCTTTCTTAAACCATCATGGATGAATGGTGGAATCTTTCATACCCATGAAGATTCTTAAATGTTATTGGAATCAATAATTTGACCTTGAAATATAGAATAGGAATCAAGGATGCCCTAACAAATGCATGGATCTATGAATGTCACTCCTAGATCTTCAATGTAGATATTCTTGATAATTGCTTGCAATGAAGGAGAGATGAATGTGAATGGAAGGAAGGATCTTCTTTCTTGAATGATAATTCCTCTGCTTGGCCTTCATGGGAGATAAACTTGGTTCAATGGAGAAGATTGTCTTGGAATTGACTTGAGTGAATTGGAGAACCTAGATCTTGGATGCTTGCCTTCAAATCTTGAATCTAATTTCTTAATTTCTCTTCATTACTTCTTGATCTATTGATTGCACTTGATAGCTTAAGTTTAGTTATGATATTAAAAATGAGGAGAGGTGGAGTTTTGTATACCTCATCCATCATTTTGGGATTTAAAAATAATTTAGGCCAACCACAAGATCTATTTTCCTATTAACACCCCGACTAGGGCTCTAGACCAAATTTGGGCCAAAAACCTTGTGTACAAAATGACTAAGCCATTCTATACCTAGGTACAAAATGGTTGATCCATTATATACCTAGGATTTTGATCCCAAATTTGAACTAGGTGTCAGGATGGTCAAAAAGAAGCAGGAAAAGAGGAATCAAGTTGCCATAATCAAGCATAATGGATATAAGACCATGAAATCACCAAAATGGGGCCTAATAGAGCATCCAATTATGGGTGCTAACTTTTTAGGATGGTACATATAGACCCCACTTTAGCATAAGTATGAGAAAAACACATGCTCATGGTAAATTAGATCAATGCATAAGAATGATCTTATCAAGGTCAAGGAGACAAAGAAACATCAAACCCCCGAGTGACTTAAGTCCTCAACAAATCTAAAACCAAGATAAAAGAGGCATCGCTCAAAAGAGAGAAAGAAGAGAGGGAAAGAGAGAAACACAAGAAATAGCCTATAAAGGTATTGTCTTACTATGGATCATGCAAAGAGAAAGTGTTGCTACAAAAGATGGAATTGGTAGTCTAGCAAGTTTTGTTATGCCAATAAACCGATTAAAACAAAGGGATAAGTCCTTAAGGAAAGCATTGTCTCCATTACAGAATCCTAAAAAGGTGGATAAGTCCTAAGGAAATCATTGCCTCCAAGGGGATCTAGAAAAGGAGGATCCGTCCTTACGAAAAGCAATCTCCATTAAGGGATATGTTAAATAATGCACATGGGTATGATAATGAAAAGATGAATGCAAGGAAAGCATTGTCTCATGAGAAAAAATAAATTGAATTGTTGTGTGTGTGTGCGCGCAAAATATGAAACAAGGAGTGGAGTGTATGCCCCCATGTAAAAGTGATTGCAAATACTTTAACAAGGGTAAGGGCTTTAACAAAGCATACATACACCCACAAGAGAAGTTTCCACTATGAGATGCCCCTCAGAAAGGACAAACCAAGGAAAATGAACACATGAAAAAAGGGAGCAAAAAAGGTATCTACTAACTTAAGGGTCAGTATGATCATATGACAACTCATATATCAAAATTATATCAAAATGAACTGTCATCATTCCCAAAGGTAGAAGACCTAAAAGAAAAATGGAAAATTGTCGCATAAGAGTTATGAAGAAGAGTATTTTTTTATCAGCATCACAGAGACCAAAAAGAATAGGTAGCTACTATTATGCATCATCCCCAATTAGATAACACAAAGGCACATTTATGAATAGTGGCACATGCATGACATAACATGTAACCACATATAGAATAAATGAGATACAAATAGAGGAATGTCACAATAGGTTAATTCCTTCATCACCTTGTGCCAATAGAGAAACAAGGGTTGTCTAAACAAATCCAAATAAAATATATAACAATTGAAACATCGCGAGAGAAGCACATTACAACAAGAAAACACAAAGAATTCACCATACAAGAGGATCTAGTCAAGCATATCACATGCCCCCATCTCGGCATGTAGTTTCTAGGGAACGCGGGAAAAATGCAAGAGGAGAGACATCAAGCATGACAGATGGAACAATAGCTAGTTCCAAACAAGGACCATGTTGGAAATATCGGTCACTTTGTTCATCACTAGGACTACAAGATAATTATTTTGAAAATATAGCTTCTAAATCATGATTAATATCAATAAGCTCATACATATCATTAGAATTTCTAGCATGAATATCATCATTTGCATTAGAAGCTAAGGTACAAATTAAATTTTCATGTTTTTTTAATTTCATCTTTTTCACATTAACTTCCTTGGACTATGCATAGGTTGTTCAAAGGAAATAAAAACATCTTGATAGATTTGTTAGGGGAGGAAAGATCTTGGGAAGCATTCTCAAAGGATCTAGCATGACATTTATGGTGGCGGTCATAAGCACTTTGATTACATTTGGTTTTTCTTGAGATTTGGTTTGGTTTAGGGTCAATCAACTTTGGGTCCTTTTCATCTCTATAAGGAAGAACAAAAGGCACAAAAATAGGTTGAGAGCTCACATTAGTGGAGCACTTATAGGATATAAGAGGTGGAATGGAAGCATATAGAGGACTTGAAGGTGTATGAAGAAATCCAGGTCCAAGAAAAGAAGATGGAACATCCTTAGGATCACTAAGCTCACAAATCTTTCAAATTTTAAATTTCTGATAGGATCAAAAAAAATTGTCATTGTGAGGTTTAATTGGTTGAGGTATGGAAGGCCAGAATTATTCAAGGTCAAAGTTCCCTTGAGGCACTAAAGGCTAATAGAGATTGTGATTAATTGTGATTATTTCTACATCATGGGGAAATTTCAAAGTATTATGAATAGGAGAGACTGTGACTTTCATGGAGGTGAGCCAAAGAAGACCAAATCTAACTTGAAACTGACCGGAAGAAGGGATGACAACAAAGATGACATCTAATGTTTTACCACCAACTTATACGAGAAAAGTAATTGAACCATAAGTAGGATAGGTGAAACCATTAAAAGTTTGAATCGTCACATCAGATTTATCATATAAATATCAGTGCAATTTTGTAGGGTAAATATCTTCTTCAGTTATAACATTCACCATGCAAGTGGGGTCTATAAAGACACCACGGGAAATGAGACCATTAACCTTTTCTACAATGTAAAGAGGACCATCAAGTTATTTAATCACCTATCTATGATTAAATCTAATGACAAGCTTAGATTTAGGTTATGGTTTAGGTTCAGATTGATCAATAAGGTTGACAACATTATTGGCTTCAGTACACTCAACATCATAGTCAACAACATAGGTGGAAGAAGGTAAAGACTGAGTAGAGCCAATGGCATTATTTGAATGAGAAGGCAAAGGGTTGGTATAAATTTGCAAGTTTTGGTTGGGATGTGTTAACGATATTTTTCATTGATCATTAACACCCTCAATAGATATAGCATTGGAATAAATGAGGTCTTGACTAACAAATTTCAAATGAAAACACTTCTTAATATCATAGCCAAGTAAATGATGGTATTGACAAAAAGCTTTGTGAAAGAGGAATTAGGAAAAGGTTTGGATGTGTCAATCCATTTAATAAGAGGAAGTTGTTTCAAGTTTTAATTAATCAACTTCAACATCACATTATGCAAAGATTTAGAAAGATATGTAAAATTACAAGGTCTAAAAATAGATGACAAAGGAGCCACACCTTTGGATGCTAGTGCCACTTGCTTATCAACATTGTTCAATAAATTATAGATCTTAATAATGATCTTAGGATTCTAAAACTTTTAATAGGACTGAAAAGTGACATCACTCTTATCAACTGGAGCCATTGGAGGAGTGCTCTCAAACTCACTTGAAGCTGATAATTATGAAGCACCACACAAAATTGATTAAAAGAGGAGAATTCAGACAACAATATCTTATCCCTAATGTCTTTTTTCAAGTTAGAAATAAAAATGCATTGTATATCAACATCAGGAACAAGATAAAAAATTAGAGAACGCAAATTCTTAAATCTACAATGAAACTAGTCACATTTTCCTTAACACCTTGTTTACAATGCATCAACTTAGTCAAAGAAATCTTGTGGCCAATATTGTTTTGAAACTAGTGAGTGAAAGCATTAGCAATTTTTTGAAAGGATTCAATAGAATAAGGAGGCAAAGAACAATACCATTGCAAGGCTTTATCTCAAAAGGTTCTAGTAAACAATTTAGCCATGAACCTATGATCATGAAATAAATCACTACACAATGCTTGAAAGGTTTTAACATGAGTCAAATGATCACCCTTACCATTGTCTCTAAACGAGGAATTCTAATTTATTAAGGAATGATGGCACAAATGATGTCTAAGGACAAAGGAATAAAAATGGCATAAGTAGGAATATTAAACTTGGATTGAGTCATGGACACAATTTATTGTTGCAAAGATGAAATAGTTTATTGAAAGTAGATGTAGTATAAAGAGTGGTAGCAGATATGTGTGAAAGGTTTGGAACATTATGGAAAATGGAAGGAATGATAGAATATGAAAAAAGGAACACTATTGTAAGTGGGTATGGATGAAGGTAAGGACACACATGGAACACTTGGAGGAACAATAGGATTAGGAATGTTAGCATGTGTAGGATTGGTGTTTTGAATGGAATTTGTTATGATAGGTGGATCATAAGTATACACACTAGGTATTTTGGTAGGAATAGGAATAGAGGTCTTGGTACTAGTGGTAGGTGGAATGAAACCTAATTCTTGGGCACAATCTCTAATAGGCTTGACATTGTCATCAATGAGATGAGAGACACTATGAAAGATGTTAACACAATGTTCATCATTATGATTTAGCTTCCTCAAATCCTCTACTATGAAGATGACCTCAAGACTAGATTTTTCTTGTCCTAACCATTGCTCAAATTTTCAAAATCATGGGAAAGTTTTTAAACTCTTAAGGTCTCATCTTCATCATAAGAAGAGTGGGAAGATTTATTCTCAATAGGAATAATATCATTAGTAGGCATGTCGGTCTAATCAAGATTCCTAGGAAACAAGGAGGACTTAGGATCCAAGGAACACATATGTTTATGGCTTCTCCTAAGTGAAAGGCTATAAGTAGGACTCAATGTAATAATATTCATGCACAAGAAGATTAAAGATTGATAGATCTAATGTAAATATAAACTTTGAAATAGATATTTAAACATTCATCAACTAAGCACAATAGAACATTAATGAAAAGAAGATCTTAACCATCAACTCAAAAATGAAGTTTTAATTCATACAAAAGCAGATCTAGACACCAAATCAGAAGTATGTAAGAAGAGTCAAGTTCACCAATATATATAATATGAAAAAGGAAGAAATGCAAAGGGTAGATAACCTCTCCTTTTCAAGATTCCACATTCAAAAGGAAGATGCATCAATAATTAGGAAGGTCCAAAGAGTTAAATGGGTCAATGATCCTTCACTAAATATGTAATTTCAAAATGGAAAATGATAATAAGACCATAAGTGCATATTAAGAAAGATTTTTATGCATTTAGAAACAAAATGATAAATATGCTACTTCAAATCTAAATAATAGACAAATAAAATCCTAAAAATATTTGTAACTATTATGAGATCCTGAGGCTGTAACATGTATACCAATCAAATCCTAGCCTATTTTAGAGGGTATACAAAGGTTGAGCCAATCTATATCCAGGTATAGAATGGCTAAGTTGTTTTGTACCCTAGGCTTCTACCAAAACTTTCACAAATTCTCTGGTTGTTCCCACTCTACTTGGAAAAATTTCAATAGCTATGTAGCATGTTCTTGCACACAAAAAATGGGGAAAAGGTTGGGTAAAATGGGTTTTCCTTGGTCAAACCCCCGTTTAGGAATCAACATTGAAACTGAAAAGAAATTGCATAAAGGAAAGTATGTAAAAAGGTCAATGTTTGATTCACCTTGCTTAAACCCTCATGGAAAGATGTTGGAATCTCTTATACCCATGAAGTTTCTTGAATGTGCTTGGAATCAAGGAGTTGACAATGAAATGTAGAATAGGAGTCAAGGATTCCCTAAAAAATGAATGGATCTATGAACACCACTTCTAGATATTTAATGTAGATATGCTTGATAATCACTTGCAAAGAAGGACAGTTGAATGTGAATGGAAGGAAGGGTCTTATTTCTTGACATAGAATTCCTCTACTTGGCCATCATGAGAGAGAAACTTTCTTAAATGGAGAATATTTCCTTGGAATTGACTTGAATTAATTGGGGAAACTAGATCTTGAATGCTTGCCTTCAAATCTTGAATCCAATTGCTCAATTGCTCTTGATTGCTTCTTGATCTCTTGATTGCACTTGATAGCTTGAGTGTAGTTATGCTATGCAAAATGAGGAGAGATAGGGCATTTTTATACCTCATCTATTATTTTAGGCCTCAAAAATAATCCAAACCAACCATGAGATCTATTTTCCCATTAACACCCCCAACATAGGGCTCCAGGTCAAATTTGAGCCAAAAACCTCAAGTAGAGAATGACTAAGCCATTCTATACTTGGGTACAGAATGACTGAGTCATTCTATACCTAGGATTTTGATCCCTGATTAGAACTAGGTGTTGGGAAGGTGGAAAAAGAGAGAAAAGAGGAATCGGGTTGCCAAAATCAAACATAACGAACATTAGACCTCAAAATCACCAAAATGGGTCATAAGAGAACATCTAATTATGTGCTCAAGATTAAATTGGAAAAAAACTAAAATCTAATTTTTTAAAATTTTACTATGTTTTAGTAAACTACATTTTTGAGGGTCTTCGGTGCATTTCTGGGCTTCGATGTTTCTACTTTTGAAATTTGATTCTAGATAATTTGAATACCTTTCCAACGCATCAAACAGTTCACAATTTGGAGCTAGGACTAGAAAGTTATGCCTTCTCCAAGTGGACCTAATTTTTATATATAGTTTTTTTTATACTTTTTGATAGTTTGAATAGTTTATTTCTAATAAATATTATGATGGATTTTCATTTCATTTCCAAGGGATTTTGATGACCCTTGGGATCCATCAGACTTGTATAAACTCAAAATATTCGAATAGAGTGGATCAATTTTTGGTTTGCAATCTTGTTGTTCTCAATTTTCGTGTTGAATTCTACAATACTGCAGGTATCATACCAGGTATTGTAATCTGGTTTCATAAATCAGATCAGTGGTATCAGAGTGGGAATGATCCTTTATGCCAATTTACACAAGGTCTTCCTACCAAAGATTAGGATTGGATACACAAGATTTGTCAAAATACCCACCTTTGAGACACACACGATCGAAGATGTCAGACGATGATGTTAAGAAGTTGGTCGAGGAAGCTTTAAATAAGAAACAAGAGGAGATAATGAGTCAATGTTCATTCCTCCTACAGAATCAAAAACCATCTAAATCAGGAACATCATTTCATGGAAATACCCCTTTCAAAGTGCAGGTCAATTTTGACATCCCGAATTTTGAAGGAAAGGTCGATTCTGAAGCTATTGATAACTGGTTATCAAAGTTGGATAGATACTTTTCTGTAAATAATTTCTCAGATGCAGAAAAGATAACATTTTCTCTCCTCAAAGCTGAAACCCATGTGAAATTAGCATGGGAAACCAAAGTCGCAAATAAAGAACGAGAGTCATTTGTTGAAGATGGTTTTGAAATTTCTCTTGATAAGAAGCCCACATGGGGAGAATTTGTGGAATACATAAAAGAAGCTTACCTACTGAAGGATGTATATGAACAAAAATACATAGAGTGGCAACTTCTTCGACAAAAGAGGGATCACTCAATGCAAGATTACACCAATACATTCCATTCACTTTAAGCAAAACTCGGTATTGAGGATTCAGAGAAGCATCAAATTTTTCAATATCGGAGTGGACTTCATAGGTATATTCAAACAAAGATGAAATTTTTTAATATTGAAACATCGGCAACAGCCTATAAATATGCTACAAAAATTGAAGATAAATTCAAGCAAAAAGGGAAGAGGGACTACTTTGCAAACAACAAGCCAAGGGTTGAAGGTGGCAATAAATTTGTAGGAAAATAGGTGACCAAAGAACCTAATTCAAATTCACCCAAGAACACATGGTGGTCTACTAAAAAGACACAAACAGACACATGCATGTGGTCTGAGATGCATAAGTCCCCAACCCATAACACAAAGGATTGTCGAAGTATTAAAAATTTGATGACAAAAATACGAGGAGAGGAAGCTGAACCTGAATCATCACCAGTAAATAATTATGAGAAAGAGGAGAATGATTCCATCATAGAAGAAAACCCATATGTCGTAGTTGGAACTACTAAAATATTGCCCCATGAAGATGAAGAGAGACTTTTTCATTCACAGATGTGGGTTGATGGAAAGCCTCTACATGTTATTGTTGACAGTGGGAGTCAAAAGAATTTGATCTCTAGCTAGACAGTCAAAAGATTAAATCTAAAAGTGACAAGACACCCACAACCATACTCTATGGGATGGGTAAATGAGGGACAAGATATTCAAATAAATCAACAGTGTCATTTTCCATATTCAATCAAGCCTTTCAAGGATGAAGTGATATGTGATGTAGCACCACTGGATGTATGTGATGTCTTGCTGGGGCAGCCATACATGTATCAGAGGCATGGGGTGTATGAGTCCAGGCCACATAGTGTTATAATCAGGCTTGGTGGGAAGAGGTATCGAATACCAGAGGTATGTCCAACACAAACTGCTTCTTTAATTAGTGCTAAACAATGTAAACGCTTGATTGCTCAAACTGGAGCTTTTGTTCTACTCATGATTTTCCCTGAACAAACAGAGTCAATTGTTCTTAATACACATGCTAAGGTAACAGAAAATCAACAAAATCAAATGGATAAAATTTTGAAAGAATATCATAGTGTGTTTAAACCACCAGTGCGAGTACCAACACACTGTCAAGTCAAGCACTCTATTGATTTAATCCCAGGCACACCACTACCATGTGAGCCAATATATAGGAGGTTAGTTTTGGAAAATGATGAGATTAAGAGACAAATTCAGGAGTTGATTCAAAAAGGACACATTCATCCAAGTGCTTCACCTTTTGGAAGTCCAATTGTCCTTGCTAAAAATCAAGATGGGACATGGAGGCTTTGTATTGATTAAAGAGCATTAAACAAAATCTCTGTTAAAAAAAGATATCCAATCCCTCGAATTGATGATTTGTTGGACCAACTTAGGGGGCTAATTTCTTTACAAAAATTGACTTGAAGTTTGGATAACACCAAGTACCAATTGATCCAGCAGATGTGTGGAAGACTGCATTTAAATCTAAGGAAGGTTTGTTTGAATGGTTGGTCATGCCTTTTGGCCTAACAAATGCCCTAGCCACATTTATGAGATTGATGAATGATGTGCTTAGACCATTCATTGATTCTTTTGTGGTTGTTTATTTGGATGACATACTCATCTTTAGTAGAACTTGGTCTGAGCATTTACAGCATGTTGAACAAGTTCTTTCAACTCTGCAAAAACATAAACTTTATGCCAACATTGAGAAGTGTTCTTTTGGTATGCAGAGTATTCAATACTTAGGATATATCATTGATACTGAGGGTGTTCATGTTGATTCAGCAAAGATTCAAATAATCTGATATTGGCCATCCCCCAAAAATTTCACAGAGCTTCGCAGCTTCTTGGGCTTAGCCAACTTCTATCGCAGATTTGTGTTTGGTTTCTCACACATATCATGGCCTCTTAATCAATCACTAAGGGGTGGAGCACAAGAAAAATTTCAATGGACATAGGCAAAGCAACATGCATTTGAGGAGTTAAAGAAAATACTATGTTCAGCACCAGTATTGGTCCTTCCAGATCTACACCAAGCATTTGAGATAGAAACAAATGCATCTGATTATGCTCTTGGTGCGGTACTCATGCAACATGGGCATCTTGTTGCCTATCACAGTGAAACTTTTTCTTATACAGTACGTAGGTACCCCACCTATGATAAGGAGTTGTATGTCATTGTTCAGGCTTGCAAACTATGGAAACACTATATACTGGGAAAGGAAACTATTATACATACAGACCATAAACCACTTCAATTCTTGCAAACACAAGGGAAGTTGTAGATTGATAGACATCAATGGTGGTTAGCCTATCTACAACAATTTCACCTCAACATTCGTCATAAAAAAGGAAGCAATAACAAGGTGGCAGATTGTTTGAGTAGGCCTCCAATTGTAGGTTTGACAATAGTGTTGGATTCATGTGGTCATCAATCATCAACTTGGGAACAACTATATGGTACTGATCCTGATTTTGCTAACATCTATGGTAATTTGGTAGAAGGAAAGTATGTCCCTCATTTTCACTTGCAGGATGGGTTGCTTTGCCATAACGGTCACATATGTGTACCCACCGAGGAACGAAAGAAAATGATATGGGAAGCTCACTACAGTTGTTTTGCAGGATATTTTGGTATTGTAAGACTACCGCTATCCTTCAAAATTATTTCTATTGGCCAAAAATGAAGCAGGATGTCATTTCACATATACAAGCTTGTGCAACCTATGCAATTGCAAAGCCAGCAAACCGTAAGTTGGGTCTATACTTACCATTACCTATTCTTGATAAGCCATGGCAATCTGTTTCAATGGATTTTATGTCTGGACTTCCAACTACCAAGCGGGGGCATGATTGTGTATATGTTGTGGTAGATAGGTTTTCTAAAATGGCTATCATGGTGGCATGTAAAAAGATGATTTCTACAGAAGATACTGCCAAGCTATTTTTTGAACATGTTTGGGTTCATTTTGGTTTACCAAAAACCATTATTTCTGATAGGGATAGCAGGTTCATCTGCAAATTTTGGTCTGCACTATTGGCTAAAATGGACACCAAGTTGACAAAGTCCACAGCATTCCATCCCCAAACAGATGGGTAGACAAAAGTGGTGAATTGAATGATTATTCATATTTTACGGATGTATCATTCCAAACATCCTCGCACATGGGATGAAAGCTTACCCTATGTGCAACACGGCTACAACCGTGCACTCCATAGTACTACAGGGCACAGTCCATTTGAGGTTTCTCTTGGGTACCAACCATTGGCACCTATGGATGTAGCAATACCATCTCTACAATCTAATAGTCCATTGAATGGTGACAAGGAGGTAGATAAAGCAAAAAAATTCATTGATAACATTAGACACCTGCAATAGCAAGTTCATGAGATCTTGGAGCAGAGTAATCACAAGTATAAGGAAAGGCATGATAAACATAGAACTCCTCATAAGTTTCAGATTGGTGGCAAGGTATGTTTACATCTTCAGAAAGAGCACCTGGACAGACCAAATAGGAAGCTTCATCCTCTTCGTTATGGTCCATATACTATTGTGAAACAAGTTGGTGAGAATGCTTTTGAACTTAATTTGCCATCAATTTTGGGAGTGCATCCAGTTTTCAATGTAGAATTGTTGAGACCCTATTTTCCTCCTTTGTTGGATATTTCCCATGCAACTGAACACATTCAAGTTGTAGAGTTAAATCCATCTACTACTATTCCAGTCCAATGTGACCATGTTAGTGAAGTCATTTTAAAGACTTTGAGAAATCAGAACATTCCTCTGTATCGGGTGGTTCGAGCTGGCCAACATTCTCATCAAGGCAAGTGGTTTACTAAGGAACAAATTGAAGAACAATTTCCTCATCTGTTGCAGTAGATTAGTGCAATGGGGCCCATTGCCTCTCAAGGGGGGAGGAATGCTCAGGATTAAATTGGGAAAAAAATAAAATCTAATTTTTTTAATTTTACTATGTTTTAGTAAACTGCATTTTTGAGGGTCTTCGGTGCATTTATGGGCTTGGATGATGCATTTTTTAGGGTCTTCGGTGCATTTCTGGGCTGTTTCTACTTCCAAAATTTGATTCTAGATAATTTGAATACCTTTCCAATACATCAAACGGTTCGCAATTTAGAGCTAGGACTAGAAAGTTATGCCTTCTCCAAGTAGACCTAATTTTTATATATAGTTTTTTGATAATTTTTGATAGTTTAAATAGTTTATTTGTAATAAATATTATGATGGCTCTTCATTTCATTTCCAAGGGATTTTGATGACCCTTGGGATCCATCAAACTTGTATAAACTCAAAATATTCGAATAGAATAGATCAGTTTTTGGTTTGCAATCTTGTTGTTTTGAATTTTTGTGTTGAATTCTACAATACTAGAGGTATCACACTGTGTATTGTAATATGGTTTCATAAATCAGATCATTAAGGATGCTAATGTTTTAGGATGGTACAATTGATACAAGCATTGATGGAAGAATCTTCTTGGAGACCTACAATGGTATCTTAGGAATTAGGTTCCCACATAATTTGGACCAAGATCTGGGAGATCTATGGAGATCCACATAATCGTATTCCTAGATGATCCTACATCAAATTGTCTCATACCACTAGATGATATCATTAGTTTACCCTTTGATGAACATACATTAGAGGAGCTTGAATATGACGCAACATTTGATTGTCTTGATGATCAAGAGACCTATCCTGCAAGGCTTACTTCTCCAATTTAGATCATGCACCCATCTATGAATGCTTCATCAAATTCCAAAAATACTTCATCAAAAACTTACAATGATTATTTACAAAAATTAAATCAATTCTTTTAGACATAATCTTGTGTAGTGGTTACTTGACAAGCATTGTATACTTGTTTGTGGAGTCTCACATTTGAAATTTGGAGGATAAATTTGAGGGGTTACCTATCCTCTTTGATGACAATCATGGCACAATTGTTGTCACATCTTACTCGTCTTTATATATAGTTCAATGTCACTTACAACTTGATCATGGTTAATCACATTCTTTATTGATTGGGCATTTATATGATTGGGTTGTGGCATCATCTACCAAGGACTTGGTGACACATTAGCACATTTTAGACACATTCATCACATATAGAAATAATTAATCCTACCAATCCTATTTACAATGGGAAGCATTCCTACATTTGTACTCAATTCTATTTCTTCCTGAAGGGAAGCAAGTTTTTTGTAAGCGTTGTATAATGTTTTGTCTTCAAGAATTCACCATTTTTGTAAGAAATCATACATTGTAGGGGGAGAGGCTACATAGTTTCTCTTTTTCTTTTGGAGGGATAATTGGTTTTATACTTGTGATGGTTCTCATCCATGGGGGTCTTATGTTTTTCATCCACCAATCATTCATGTTTATTATCTTTTCTCTCTTTTAGAAAGGAATTTTGGCCCATTAGGTTTTCTTTTTTCTTTTTTTGTGAGAGATGCATTCATTAATGAGTACCTAACATAGCCTAGTAGTCGAGACACATAATAATCATTATTTTTACATTTATTTATTGTTTCCTCAGTTAATGAGAGGTTGGAGGAGAGCAGGTGCAAGAGTTGGTGTAAATAATGAATTTTACATAGCCAGTTTACTAGTAAGTTCTATCCACATGTTAACTTTATTTGGGTCCTAGAGAATCTTCCTAAATGTCTTAGTTGTCAATTAGATCTTATCTTTTGGTATTCACTTCATTTATAAGTCATTTAAAAATTTTCAAGTTAGTTGTCTCGTTGTATAAGATTAGGGTTAGATAGTTTCTCTATTTCCTTTGGAGGAATAATTGGTTTTATACTTGTCATGGATCTCATCCATAGGGGTTTGTATGTTCTCCATCTATCAATTGTTCATGTTTGTTATCTTTTCTCTCTTTTAGAAAGAATTTATGTCCCACTAGGTGTTTTTCCTTTGTGAGAATCTGTATTTGTTAACAAGTACCTAACATAGCCTAGTAGTTAAAACCCGTAATAATCATCATTTTTACATTTATTTCTTTCTTCCTATGTTAAGGTAGCAGGTTGAGGGAGAAGGGGTGCAGGAGTTGGTGCAAATCATCTATTTTACCTAACTAGTTCACTAGTAAATTCTATCCATGTGTTAACTTTATTTAGGTCCTAGATAATCTTCCTAAATGCCTTTGTTGTCAATTAAATCTTATCTTTTGGTATTTACTTTATGTCTCCTAGGTCATTTTAAATTTATCATGTTAGTTGTCTCACTATATAAGATCACGCCACGCCACAATCTTGTCTAATCCTACTTATCAACCTTATCTATATAAGCAAGGCACCATATGTACATATTGTGATATAGTATTCAATTTAATCTAATCCATTATGTCCATTATTGCGCAAGATTTTTCTCTTGTCGCTCTCTTGTGCAAGGCATCTTTTATTTTACAAGTGATCCTAGAGGATTTAGTCCATTAATAAGTCTAACACATCATAACTTTGATACTAAGTTAAATTTTTTCAATATAAAATTTCAACTAAGACCTAATGCCATAGTAATAGCCACAACATCATTTGAGACATTAATGATTGCCAAAATAATGATATTTGCATTAATCAAGAGAACATATACATGTAATCTAATGAATGCAAACAAAAATACATAAACACAAAATGTCTAATACTATTTGCACATTTCAATAAATGTGAATGAAAATATATTTTATGTTAAGAGAGATGACTTCGTAAATACAACTAATAAGAAGTCTAACTCATACAAAAGATGACAACAAGTCAACCCACATGACTCAATCCAAGATAAGCTTAGCAAATTAAGCCTACATAACAACCTAAAAATGAATAAAAAACCTAGACTAGGAGCAATATTTATTTCCATTAATTACAATCTTCATACTATTAAAGTTTTTATGTTCAAAGTTTAGCCTATTTTTTAATCATGCAAACAAATAGCTTACAATGTTTGTTGAAAATCAAATAGAAAAATAAAAATAAAAATATAATACAACTTAAATGTTTTAGCAATACCCTTACAAATGTGACACTAATCTAATACTCCCAATTCACAATCAACTTTACAATCTCAAAACAAATTTAATTTAATCCTATGTACATGTATTATATGATGACATTAAAACAACCCTTATAATGAGGATAAATTGATGTTAGATATAACTACATGGACTAACATCTACTTCCAAATGTGACTCTCCACATCCATAAAATCAATGGTGTGAAAACAAAGTATGTTGACTCTTTTAAGTTGCATATGATCAATTTTTACTTCTAATGTATGCAAATATATAATTTGTACGATTGCCTATGAATATTATGCAGCTACACATGATGATTAAATAATTTAGAGATTAAAATAAGCTTTAAAAATTAATTTAACATAAGAGTGTATCCAAAAGAAACCTAATCCAAAAAATTTATAGTACTAGAGTTGTGCCTTTTTACCTCTAGTACCATGATGCTTAATTTACATGCCATATTCTCAAATTTAACCTAAGTGCACCATTCCTTTCTTTAGAATTTCTACAATGCTCTACTGCACTTGCACATGTTTCACTACTAAACCACACAATCAACCTACAACTAAAAATTATTATTAACACTAGAACAAATTAATTGCATGCCCCTTTAGGGTGTTTGTTTATGCATTCATTTGAGTCACTAGAAATGGCCCAAGAGACAAAAGAAATCATTCTTTCCTTTAAGTGCTTAAATTTTACTCTTTTTTTCAAATTAAGACAAGTGTGTACCAAAAATTTTGTATATTCAAATTTTGAAGAATACGCACAAAATTTACTAAATCTCACTTGAATTGAAATAGTATGCATATTATAAAATGGATATTTTAGAAGTGGTCAATTTAAGTACTCTATTTTAGTAAACACGACTAAACGAAACAACAAACCTAATGGTCAAAATTCATGTTTTGGCACCCTATTTTGAGGTGTGTATTATTTGTGGGTCCCATAGACTTTCATTGATCATCCCTGTGCATTTTTCAAAAGATGTTCAACCTCAAATTCTCCATTTATCAGTTTATCTAGTCATGTGAGTGAAATTTGTACACCATTAGTGATACAAACTATAAAATAAGGCAGATTATGTCAACCAGCTAAACTCTAGCGTGCTTCTTTGATCCAATTTTGAATCAAACATAAATTGCAAAAGCTTATGTATAAAAACTTTTACAATCCCGATGGCATTCATAATGTGATAGATGATCTCTTAAATGAGAGTGGTCTTTGAAAGATGGGTTTGCTCCAAGCTAATTGACTAAGAAGTTGCTCATCCATGAATGATACTAACCATTATCCACGTATGTAGGTAAATATAGTCATTGCATACACGACGTTTGGCCAACTACATAATCTCCTCCAATGTGTTCAACCAAGGATATCGCTGAGATGAAATCTACTTACTACCTTCAACGAAATTGGTAAACGAAAGTTGATCGTCAAGAGTTTAAAAGGACATCTCTATTGGTGTACATTCGACAAAGGAAATCAATGGTTTAAATGGACATTTAGCATAATAATCGTATTATACTAACATATGTCGAAAAGAGATTATTCAAAGCCTTAGATAATTAAGAATCATACGTAAGCAAAAGTTCTAGCACTGTCTATGTTTTGAAAAATAAATCCTGAACATGTATAATCGAATTAAGCAAGATCAACACCACTTAAAAAAAATCAAGGCAGGCAATCAGATCTAAGCATTCAAAGAATTGTAAGGAATTTTTGGAAAAACTGAGTTTTAGAAACACAGTACTTTTTTAACTTTCAAGGTATTAGGGACAATTTGGTTAAATAAATAAACATTCCTAGATGTGCATCCTTCGCTTCCTTTACGTTGAGGGCAAATCATTTTTTGGACGGACTAACCATATTAATCTAATGATTGTGGGGCCCTAAGTTACTAGTTCGAATCTAGATCCGAATATAGGTGCGAGAACCTGGTACATGGATATGTGAAAATATTTGGGGGGTTTTGGATATGTTTAAGTACGTGTATACATACTTTTAAAACTATATATATATATATATAATACTAAAAAATTAAAGAAATATACATAATTAAATCATTTGATAGTTGATACTTCATCATTGATCAATGCTAAATACCAAAGATAAATATTGAATCATAAATGTCAATTGATAGTTCACAAATATTCAAATAAGTCATATCATATATGTCTATGTTCACGATTCCAATGAAAATCAGAAGATCATTACAATTACAAAATGAAGTTCATGATTCATCAATCATCAAAAGGAATATCAAAAAAATCATCTATTGAATTTTCATCTTCAACTATTGCAAGTTCAGGATCATTTGAACCCAAAGCGGTTCCACTCACAGTAGATGCACCATATATAGGGATGTAATTATCATCGTCATAAGCTATAGTGAGTCTAGTACAATCCTTAATGGTTGCATCCAAGTTGGCACATTCAGGGGCTACATCCCAAAGTTTCGCTGCCCCATCCTTGTAGTGTTCCTCCTTACATGAAAGAAGATGTAAGTAGGAATAAATATAAACCAAGTCTTCACATTTTTTTGAACCCAACCAGTTATGCTTCACTGAGTGGATAAAGAAGTATGTACTCCACTTCCGTTTAGCAGTAGAAGAACTTGCAACCTCGATAGTTTTCACAAAATTAAAAATAAAATTGCAAGGTAAATTAAAGAATGTTAAGTACTAAATTGTAAGATACAAGTGGTAAAAAAAAAATTAAAAAAAGCTTATTTATGAGAGGATCTTGATTGCAAGAGGTTGGAGGTACCCAAATTTTTGACCATGGACATACCACCATGTGATAGCTTCCATAGGGTATTGGTCATTAATAGTTGTTGGAGTATGACTTCTTCCTAAGGCAAACTTGACAAATTCTTACCTAACTTCTATCTCCACTTCTTCATCTTGGAAGAGTTTACTAAATACTTGTGTGTACCCATTAGAAACTTCTTCGTCTCTATATGGTGCTATCTCCTTGGCATAGAAAGTACTTTCTTGCTATAGTACCTCGGAGATAAGGCATATGCAAGGAGGTGCAATGGGGTGGTCATCTTTTCCCAATGATGATGAATGATTGATTAAACCTTGTTGCATAAGGTTTCACATTTTACGAGGTCATCCTCATGTTTTTGTATTGCCAATTTTACTTTCTCTACCATTGTGTCCATGTCATCATAGACATAGCCCGAACAAGGTGCATATGTATCAACAAATTGGAGCATATTCATGATAGGCTCAATGAATTCCAATACATATTCCACATGAACCTGCCAATTGTCATCCAAGACCAATGACTTGACCTTTTGGGCCCCCTCTGAATGTGAAGCCTTCTATAGACCCCATTGGTTGCAAATAAACATTTGACCCAATGCTTCTCTCACCTTGAAAAGTCATCTCATAACAATAATATGATATGCAAATCGGGTCTCAACAACCTTAGTTAATAACAATATCAATATGTAGATAATAAAAAATATTAAGCAAATTTATATACAAATTGATAAATGAACATGACATAAATAAATTAAATTTATTATTTACCTTCAACAACTCCAATCTCGAGAAAGATCTAAATATTGATTGTGGCATTTGGTGATTCGTCACAAACATTTGGATCTCCTCGCTCTCTGCATATATTTGCTTCACCCACTCTATTTGAGTGTCAATTTGTTGCATCATTAAGTTGAGAGAGTGTTTGGTGCATAGTGTCCAAAAAATGTGCTCATATCAGCCCTCAACCAAAGCACCTGCGCACCTACAATGTTTTGCATTGTTCGCGATTACCTGCACCACATTGTCACTACCCACCATCTACATGGACTCAATGAGAATCTTGGAAATGAATTGTGCATCTTTCAATTCCCCTTCACAATCAAATGCCCTCAAAAGCATTGCCCCTTTGGGGGACATTGCAATAACATTAATCAATGGACGGTTTCTGATATCTTTCCTTCCATCATAAATAATAAAAGCACTTGATTCAATCCAAGAATTTTTAATTGGTTGAAGGGAGGTCTCTATGGCATTCCTCTCTTTTTGCAACAAGGTGGTACACACCTTTTCAAACCCAAGACTTGTGAAACCAGTCGATGCACTATTGATTGCAAACACTATTTCCCGTCAATATGGTTATCTCACCAAGTTGAAGGAAGACCATTGACATAGAGGCAATGTGCAATTTTTTGTTCAACAATGTTTGTTGCCTCCATTTTAAATGTCATTTCCAATGGATCTCTTTTGCAAATGGTAATTTGTACTTCATCTTCATCTTCCACTTCCAGTATAGGCAAGAATGGATGTTTGGAGGCCACAACTAAAACAGTGGGTAAATGCTTTTTTTTTTCCAGCTCCACCAATATAAGTAATTTGTTTTGATCTTAGAACCAATCTATCAACATCTTCTTGTTCTTTTACAAATTGTAATGTCCCCATCATTAAATGACTAATAAAACTTTTTTATTTGGGTCCCGATTGATTTAGTTTATCTCGGGCCCATTCTTTTGTTGGCTTAGTGTAGTTGTCGCTGTCGGCTCTTTTGTGCACTCTCGGGAAGTTTCCCCGACAGGTATTTATGCTCGACGTGTAGGTTAGTTTTGATATGTTGAGTTTTATATTTGATTTATATTTGCAAATTCTTGTTGGGGTTCTGTTGTTAGCCATTTCGGAGGTGAAAGACCCTCCCTATTTGGTCTGTTGCAGTTTCAGTGGGATTCAACCCTCACCCTACTCTTCTTTGTTCTGCTTGTATCAGATCTGGCAAATCCGAGATTCCGTCAATAAATTCAATAGAAATATTTCTGACAACCATATTTGGGTTGTGTATTGCTCTGTGTCTATAACGATCATTTGTAATCACTAGCAAAGGGAACGAGAGTATCATACTAACATCTCGGAGGCATCATCATCCACCGTGCACCCAGCAAACTCTCTATACGGCTACCTCCACTACACCATACGGCCTACAGTACCAAACTTCTGTACGGCCTGCACTTCATACCGTACAGCAACACCTTCCTCTCCAACATATGGCCTACATCATAACACCATACGGCCTGCAAACTCACTTCACTGTACGGCATCCACCTCCGTACGACCAAGGCCAACTCTGTATGGCATCCAAGCTTCCACCCCGTATGGATTCTAATCTTCGTACAGCACAGTCCACCCTTCCATACGGACTCGCCACCGTACTCTCCATAAGTTATACCCTATGCCCTCATACTTCCATACAGTTCTGCAATTTCCTCCCTGTACGAATTCACTATTACCGTACAGCCTACAATTTACTCTCGGAAGAAACCCGCCAGAGGTTGGGAACATTACAGTGGTATCAAAGCTGGTGATTCTACCAGCTTGTGGGTATTGAATGAGAGTTTATTCAAGGAAAAGGAGCAGATCTCACTCAGTCGGTAGAATGGGTGATCCCCAAGACCCTACGGCTGAAGTCATGACTCTTCTGAGAGAGCTCACTAAGAACCAAGTACAGATAAATGACACTCAATGCCTCATGGAAGAAACACTACGAAAGTTGGCTGAAAGCAAGATATCCGCGGAACAAAGCGACAATTCAAGTCTCGAGACGGGCAAATCCCCAACCCGTACACTCTCGATCGTCAATGCCAATTTTCCCTCCACAGACAGAAGAACGGCGAGGAGAGCAACCAACCTTCTAGGAAATACAAGATCAGCTTCGGGAAGATTGGAGGAACGCAAATATGGAAGGAGATATATCCTACAAAGACTATGCTGAGCTGAGAATGAGGTACTCTAGCAGAAACAAGCATGGCTATTATAATGACGATTTGAGACGGAAGATGGGCAAAGTTAATCTATCATCCTTTGATGGGTCTAGAACTATCACAGCTCGAGCATGGGTGCAAAAATCAAACACATATTTCTAGCTCAACCCTATGTCGGAAGATGAAGCTATCAAATTTGCAGCACTACATCTCGAAGGGATAGCCCACAAATGGTGGCATCATGACATGGTTACTCTCGGCCACGACCAAATAAATTCCTACGCTGAATTCACCAAGAGGTTCATAGACCGTTTCGATGGAAGAGATCCAAAACTGAATTTCAAAGAATTGGCTCAGTTAAAGCAATTTGGCACAGTCGATGGTTAGATAACAAAATTTCAGAGAATGTCTGTCTTGGTGACTGATATTTCAGAAAGACGATTGGTGATACTGTTCATGGATGGACTGGCGGAACTCTTAAAAGGGTGGGTGAAAGGATTCAACCCCATCACACTCATGGAAGCAATTAAGAAGGCACACAACATGGCAACATCTTCTTCTTCGTCCACCAAATATTACTCACAATCCAAACCACCTCTCGCTCCACAAGAAAGAGACAGCAGACCTCCACCCAGGAGACCCCCGTTGGATGAGGAAACTAGGCAGGAACTTAGAAGGAAGAAACTTTGTTTCAACTGTAAAGAGCCACGGGTACCGGGACATCGATGCCTTGGCAAAGGAAAAATTCATTACATTGAGGTATCATCTGACGGTGAGGAAGAACAAACACCCAAAGCCCAAGAAGCTGAACAACAAACTTCAGGGGAGATAAACCTCAATTGCGCAGAACGAATAGCCACACTTTTGAAGAGAGGAGGCGTCATTGCTACTCTGGCGGGAACTCCAAGATGTACTGTGTTTCAGGTCTGTGGCACCCTCCAAGGACAACGGGTCATGGTCATGCTGGACAGCGAGGCCACACTCAACTTCATTAACTCATCACTTGTGAGTAGGCGGAGGCTGTGTACGAAGGCACACCAGGGATTTGACGTCAAGGTAGCGGGAGGAAATCTGTTAAAATGCACTCATCTGGTTCCGCAACTGAGCATCACCATGGGAAACCACAAAGTGACGGATGATTTCTTCGTAGTCAATTTGGACGACATGGAAGTCATTTTGGGCATTTAGTGGATGGAAACATTGGATGAATACACACAAAGTTTCAAGCGAATGGAGTTCTCCTTCGAGGTAAACAGCAAAAAGGTTGTGCTGAGAGGGATGTCGAATGGGGGACCGAAGGAAATTTCAACCCAACGGATGGAAGCAATTTTCAGACATGACAATGTGGTTTGGGCCGCACACTATTTTGCCTCAACAGAACCCATGCAAAAACAAAGAACGGACCGCCAGGACAAAGAGCTTCAAATGGTTTTGGATAGATATCACCAGGTCTTCGCCGACATTCCACCTGGCATACCACCACACCAAGGGTTCGAGCACACCATCAAGATGGAAACTGGCGCCAAACCGGTTATCATTGTGCCATACCACCACCCTAAGAGGCTAAAAGATGAAATTGAAAAAACAATACAGGAACTCCTTGACAAAGGTTGGATTAGACCCAGCTCTAGTCCTTTTGCATCATCAATAGTGTTGGTTAAAAAGGACGGAACAATGCGAATGTGTGTAGACTATCGCGCGCTGAACAAAAGGACCATCAAGAATAAGTATCCGATTCCGAGGATCGATGAATTGCTAGATGAGTTACAAAGTGTCGTTTATTTCTCCAAAATAGACCTATGTTCAAGGTATCACCAAATCCGCGTGAGGGAGTAGAATGTGGAGAAAACAACATTTCGTTGCCATTATGGACATTACGAATTTTTGGTCATGCCGTTCGGATTGACCAACGCTCCTGCTACATTCCAATCGTGCATAAATCACATTTTTAACAAACAGCTACGTAAGTTCCTATTGGTATTCTTCAATGATATACTGATCTACAACAAGACATGGGAGGAGCACTTAAGGCATTTGGAAGAAGTGCTCGAGATTATGAAGTCACAATTGTTGTTCGCTAAACGATCCAAATGTGAATTCAGGATGACAGAGATATTATATTTGGGGCACATTGTCAGTAGTCGAGCCGTTCAAGTGCATCAAGAAAAGATTCAAGCTATCTTAGATTGGCCACGTCTGAAGACTCTTTCAAAAATACGTGGATTATTTGGGTTGTGTAGTTACTATAGACGATTCGTGAAGGGGTTCTCACAGCTCAACGCACCTCTCACTGACCTGACAAAGAAGGGGTCTTTCCAGTGGAATGAACGAGCACATCACACTTTTGAAAAACTCAAGGAGATTATGAGTTCTTGTCCGATCCTTGCACTGCCAGACTTCAGTCGACCTTTCATCCTAGAGTGTGATGACTCCAGAGAGGATATCGGGACCATCTTAATGCAAGGCCGCCACCCTATTGCCTTCGAAAGTTGGAAACTCTCGAGAGCTGAAAGGTTGTATTCTATATACGACAAAGAAATGTTGGCCATCATGCATGCCTTGACAAAGTTTCGGCAGTACCTCGTCGGAGACAAGTTCGTTGTCCGTACAGATCACAATAGCCTCAGGCATTTTTTGGAACAGTGAGAGTTGAATGAGCGACAACATAAATGGGTAAGTAAAGTCCAAGCTTTCGACTTTGACATTGAATATGTAAAAGGAAAAAATAATGTAGTAGTTGACGCCTTGTCAAGAAAACCGACCATATGTTCCTTATCTCAAATATTAGCGGATTGAAAAGAGCATTTGTTGGTAGAATACTCCAACGACACGTTCGCATGCCAACTCCTAGACAAAGAAATACAGGACGACCGATATAAGGTGGTCGATGATATTATTTTCTACAAGGACAGAATTTACCTGGTACCTGAATCCAAGTTGAAGATAAAGGTCTTGAAGGAAATGCACAATTCACCTCTAGCCGAGCATCAAGGGTACTTGAAGACCTACCGACACATTAGGGAAAGATTATCACGGAAGGGCCTAAAAGGTGATATATTACAATATGTAAGGGAATGTTCCATTTGTCAACAAAATAAATCCGAACACACTCTACCAACGGGTTTACTTCAACCATTACCAATTCCTGAGAAGAAGTGGAATAGCATCTCAATGGATTTCATCTCCGGGCTCCCTAAGGCACAGGGGAAGGATTGCATCTTTGTGGTAGTCGACAAATTAACCAAGTATGGACATTTCTTAGCTATTCCAACAGAGTTTTCCGCTTCACAGGTAGCAGACTTATTCTTCCGAGAGGTGTTCTGTCTGCATGGACTCCCCCGAAACATAGTGAGCGACTATGTCACAAGGTTCGAATTCGAATTCGTGTTCAACAACAATAAAATTCGGATGAAGTTCGACAAGATGAAAAAATTCGAGAAAAAATTCGGATTTAAATTGCCTTACATAAATTTAATTTTTTAAATATAAATAATAAATGTATAAAAATTAAATAATATTATATTAAACTTGAATATATTATAATAAATTTAAAACATTATAAAGATATGTTTAAATTTTTTAATTTTACTACCATTAATATATGAATAATAAATATATTATAGTTAAAAATCTAACTTTAATATATTGAATAAAGAACTAATCATGAATGTTTAAAAAATAAATTATTAAGATATTAAAGCTTATTTAAGAAACAAGAAACTAAAGAAATCATTATTAAGATATGAAATTTTATTTAAAAAACAAGAAACTAAAGAAATCGAATAAAATTTAAGTCTAAATACTAATGTCGTTGCTCACCTCTACACCTGGAATACGAGTTGACCAATTATCACGATTACAAAACTGCAAATCCCTATTCGACTTTTGAGGGGCATTGTCTTTTTCGTCTATTTTATGGCAGATTTACTGACATTCGTTGCCTAATTGGGGGTCGTGGAGTGCTAATACCACTGTTGATGCATCGTTGACCGTAGTTATCGCAAGTCTTTGAGTTGTGCCTTCTTTTGTTCAGAAGGAAAATCTCCATCGACTTGTTGTCTCGTTCACGGGTGGGAATGAAAAACCCAAAGGAGGTGCCAGGAGAGGGCAACGAGCGTTCAAAATTATTAGGGCAAATTTTTGCGCGAATGAAAATGAATCTTTAGTATTTCTTTGAAGTTCGCTGAAATTCGAATTTCATAGATGAAATTCAGCGAACCTTGTGACTAAGGTGAGCGACAAAGATAGCTGCTTCCTCAGTAATTTCTAGAAAGAATTGTTTCGACTAGCCGGGACAGAGTTGTCACCAAGCACCAATTACCACCTGCAGACCAACGAACAAACGGAAATTGTGAACAAATGGGTGGAAGGTTACCTCAGGAATTATGTTTCAACACAACAGAGAGCATGGATAAAATGGCTACACCTGGGAGAGTACTGTTACAATACCACTTTCCATATGTCCATTGGAATGGAACCTTTCAAAGCATTGTACGGGTATGAACCTCCTTCATTTGTGGACTTAGCTCTCAGTGACAGTCACACGCCGAAGGCCAGGGACTGGCTACAGGAAGGAGTAGATATTTTAAAATCCCTAAAGGAAAATCTCCAGCAAGCTCAAAATTAGCAGAAAATGTACACTGACAAGCACTGAATCGAGAGAAGTTTTGAAGTTGGGGATCTGGTATACCTCCGTCTTCAACCTTACAAACAATCCTCTTTGAAGGCTTCCGGGAAGGAGAAATTAGACCGCATTTCTACAGACCCTATTGTGTGACAAGGAGAGTGGGTGAAGTTGCATACGAATTGGACCTACCTGAAGGAAGTCGAATCCACAATGTCTTCCACGTTTCTTGTCTGAAGAAAGTCGTGGGCTAGCAAGTAAAGGTCTCCACAGACTTACCACCCCTCGACAACGGAGGAAATTTAGTATTGGAACCAGCGAAAATCCTGGATAGTGAGGAGAAAAGTTTGAGGACACGCACTATCAAGGAATTTCTTGTGCGCTGGAAAGATCTTCCCCTTGAAGATGCCACCTGGGAAGGAGAAGAGATTCTAGAACACCCCAGCCTGAAATTGCTTGAGGACAAGCAATTATTGGGACGGGAGGACTATAATGTCCCCGTTATTAAATGACTAATAAAAAAAATTTATTTGGGTCCTGATCAATTTAGTTTATCTTGGGCCCATTCTTTTGTTGGCTTAGTGTAGTTGTCGTTGTCGGCTCTTTTGTACACTCTCGAGAAGTTTCCCCGACGGGTATTTATGCTCGGCGTGTAGGTTAGTTTTGATATGTTGAGTTTTATATTTGATTTATATTTGCGAATTCCTATTGGGGTTTTGTTGTTCGCCATTTCGGAGGTGAAAGACCCTCCCTATTTGGTCTGTTGCAGTTTTGGTGGGATTCAACCCTCACCCTACTCTTCTTTGTTCTACTTGTATCGGATTTGGCAAATCCGAGATTCCGTCAATAAATTCAATAGAAATATTTCTGGCAACCATATTTGGGCTTGTGTATTGCTTTGTGTCTGTAACGGTCATTTGTAATCACTGGCGAAGGGAACGAGAGTATCATACTAACATCTCAAAGGCATCATCATCCACCGTGCACCCAGCAAACTCTCTGTATGGCTACCTCTGCTACACCGTACGGCCTATAGTACCAAACTTTCATACGGCCTCCACTTCATACCGTATGGCCACACCTTCCTCTCCACCGTACGGCTTGCAAACTCACTTCACCATACGGCATCCACCTTCGTATGGCCCAGGCCAACTCCATACAGCATCCAGGCTTCCACCCCATACGGATTCTAATCTTCGTATGGCACAGGCCACCCTCCCGTACGAACTCACCACCATACTGTCCATAAGTTATATTGTACACCCTCATACTTCCGTAC
Organism: Chamaecyparis obtusa; assembly: GCA_027943335.1. NCBI lineage: Eukaryota > Viridiplantae > Streptophyta > Pinopsida > Cupressales > Cupressaceae > Chamaecyparis > Chamaecyparis obtusa. The sequence continues at coordinate 700,964 of BSBK01001864.1, forward strand.
GGTTCTGCAATTTCCTCTCCATACGAATTCACCATTACCGTACGGCCTGCAATTTACTCTCGGAAGAGACCCGCCAGAGGTTGGGAACATTACACAAATCTTGTTATCTGTGTGGGAGACAACCCCTTCTTATTTGGGCCTTGACACATTCCCATCCCTTTACCTATAGGGCCCATAAAGTGAAGCTTCACTCAAGAATGAGTTTTTTTTTGGTTTAGTATTACAATAATTACACTTCCAAATAGATGCCCTACATCCTAGAACCTGTGAAATTCTTATGGTATGTCTCCATAAAGGAGATGCTATATCAATTCTGAATTTATCGGTTCCTTCCCCACCACTGAACTTTCACTACTAGCCATTCTTGCAATCTAATTACTTGCTATATAAGAAATTAAATAAACATAAATTATAAAAAACTAAGAAATGCAAGCATACAAGTGCAAAAAAAGATACAAAAACATTAGAACAAAGAGCTAAACTTGTTTCTTTATTTCTTAAAAAAAAGTTGGAAAAAAACTTGAAAATTTTCATCCCAAACTTCAAAAAATTCGTCAAAATCTAAAAAAATCATTAAAAGACTCAAGAATAGGGTCAAATGTTTACCTTAGATGCTTAGATCTCCTTCGTGGAAGCTATTTGGCACCCATGAACGATCCTCTTCGAAAATAATCCCCTGCCCTTCAAAATGCCAAAAATGGAGACCAAATGAGAAGAGAGCAAAATACCAAACAAAATGATATGTTTTAACAATGAATGGCCTCATAAAGGGTTGTTTTAGGGTTTTGTGGGGAAAAATCATTAAAAAACTCTATTTTTAAGCACATGCTATAAGTGAAATTTCACTTTTTTTAAAGTTCTTAAGTGAAAATTGGGCATTGGGCATCTGGATGCACTCGGGTGCGTGTGGATGCTCACAAGGAAAGCATTTTCTCCCTATGGATGCATCCAGATGCACTTGACATGCACCCACAAGGAGAACATTTTCTCCTTGTGAGCATCCACTCACACCCCACCTCTGCATCTGTGCCCAAACGCACACGCATCTGAAGGCAGGGGTACATGAATCCGGTAACATAGGTTGTGACCATTATTATGTACTCAATATCATGAATATGTATCACTGTTAGTTCCATTGTCCGTGATTTTTTCTTTTTTCCAAGGTTACAAGTACATGTGTAGAGATTTGCAGCCACCTAAAGTAAGCATCCAAAAGTTTGGTCAGCAAGGTGCAAAAATGCAGGCTCATGTAGGATGTGAACCCTCAAAACTTGATTATGCTATAAACTTTGTTATGTTGTAGCATTTAAACAGCAACTTCAAACTCAAAACTTGGAGCATAACATGATGAAACATAATAAAACTGAAATCACGTATAGCTTTTACACTTCTTCCAAGTTTTAGTTTTTCCTATAAATTAAAGTATAATTTTACTGTGATGCAGAGTGAGAAATTGGGTAAATGCATTGGTTGTGTCAAGGTTTGTTAGATTGTACCTGGTGAACCTTGTAGATGGAAAATTTGTCGTAAGTAACTAAATAATACTTTGTTAGTTAAGTAGTAATTGACGGTGTAATAAGTTGTTCTGAAAGGTTGTTGTTTGCTGACAGTTGGCAGCCTTAACCAACCATCGAGCACTATTTATATCTGGCTCGGAATAAGTTCATGTTGCCATTGTACAGACTTTACACTTAGAATGAAATGATCTATCCTTCTGCAAATTTATGTGTTATTTTATTTCCCATAACTGCTATGTTATTGGCATTCTGTTTATATTCTTGTTTACTCTAAGTAGTGAACACACACACCCCAAAAGGGGGTAAACAAACCTCAGGTGCTAATTTGGATGCCTTTCTTGCATTATGATAACAGACAAGAGCGCATCTTTGGTGCACCACAAGTCTAGTCCAGTACAAACACTTCAATAACCTTATTCTATTTGTTTATAAATAAATACATATATTTTATTTCCTTTTTTTTTGTCATCTCCAATTCACAGCACATATTGGTACTACTTATAGCAATATAAAAGAAATTAAAATAACTAGGATACATTCAATGATTGTGTCAAGGAGTGTTAAGACTGTACACGGTGCTCCTCTGGTTCTGATTTGATTCTCTCTCTTGCAATTAACACCAATCTGATGTAGTTTAGGAAACCGGAAAAAGACATTTCATATGCTTTGACATCAGGATTTTCATTTCTTAGGCATGCAAGGAGAGTTCTTCAGAAGTACAATATGTACTGTAGGTGGTGGCAGATTGACTGTGCACGAGATTTGCAAGAATGATGTATTAACAAAAGATTAAATCTAATCATTTGAACTTCGTTCTGATGTGTCATCATTACTCTAGTTTCCAAATGGTTTTTCCTTATTGCATTCTGCATCTCTCTCATACAAGCGATAAAGTAAAGTTGATTTAGTCATGTGCGACGTCCGCTCCAGCAAAGCAATTACATCTTTTACACATATTGTATGGACAGGCTCTGTCCAAGTACACCGAGAACTTGGGTATTCTCTCCCTAAATTTTGTATCATCCCTACAGAGAAGAAAATTCACAAATCATTATTTTTTAAGGAATTTAATTAGAATACAGAGATATTTGATCTGAACCGAATTTATTTTATATTGAAGGAAAATATAATATTATAACAAATGCATGTGCAAGTTGAACTATAGGGAAGAGGCCTACCAGTTGAGGGAGCATGTAGATGATCAAGTACATTTCCTGCCTCCAACCTCCCAGCCATATTTTTCCTACTTACATCTCTATTAGTACAAGCGTTGGATGCTTGATACATTGTACCTAAGCAAAAGACAATTTTTAAGTTACAATTTTAAGGTTCTCTTAAACCATGAAATTACATAACTGAAAACAAAAAATGTAATCATTCTACAAATGAATGAACATATAGGCACCTTTGCGCTTTTGTTGAGCTTGCTCAGCCATCCATTGCCACTTCAGTAGCATGTCATCTCCCCCAATTGCGGCTCTTACTGCAGCATTTGCTGCATTTGACCTCATTTCATTGCATTCTTTATATGCCTGAAATGACACTATCGACTGTTAATGTGAAAAAACTCGAAATTGATATGATTGCCATAGCAAAATACTGAGATATCAATATAATTATTTCTAAAGATTGCAAATCGTTTGACAACAATTTTTACCCTCTGGATTTTTGCATGGCTTTCATCCTTTTCTACCTCAGTACTAGCATTGTTCTCTGTCTGATGAAAAAGACAAATAAAAAAATCAGTTCAAAATACAGATCAAATTGTTAGGATTTTAACTGACATTTTACAAACAGAGTGTTTCCCATTTACTTTGAAGTATAATTGGATTTTTCTTCAGTTTATATTGCAAGGGTAGAAAGAATAAAAAATTAAACACATGAATATCCTGCACAAATTTTGCAAACATATTAATAATAACTATAAGCAATATTTATTGGATTGTGAGATGGCCTAACATTTCAAGATAGCAAGAGCTAGATGGTCAACAATTACCTATATGGCAATGTAAATTTTCCATAATGAAATAAAATAAATTCTGAAATTGTTCCAGAGCCTGCTCAAAATAAGATCCAAATGGATAGATAAATAAAGAGGTTAAATGTCAATCAGTCATACTTGTGTAATGCCCAAATCCATCTCAGGCAACACATACAAAATGCAACCAACAGAATTAACATCACGTTAGTACCAACTATTAGTAAATTAAACCTCTTTATCTATATACAATTTAAGCATTAATTAGCATCTAATTAAATGCTGCAAGGTAAACTACGAGGTTTAATTTACTAATAGTAGGTGGTAAATCCAATGTTAAGTTTTGCTGGTTGCATTTCGTGTACTTTTCTAACGTTGGATTTTGAATATGACATTAGGTATCAAAGCTAGGTTGCAATGGTAAGAGCTTTGTCAATTTCTTTGGTGTCTTACCTAATTTGTGTGTGCAACGTTGGAGTTATGGTTGTTAAAGATTTGTTGAGTTTTAGCCAAGTTTGTCCATGGTCTAATATGGCCATTGCATTTGATCTTTAGAACCAAGTTTAGTATTAGTTTATGGCATGATAATTGTAATTCATCATCATTTAATTAAATAATTCCTTATTATTCGATTAAATTGGACAAATTTCTCATGTTATCCATTAAATAAATAAAATACACAAATGTAATGTCCCCTTCCTAAGCATTGACAGCCTGGTGAACATTACAGTTCCACCTATTTGGTATTTACAAATGTTGCCTTGAGCTCAGTTCAGAAAGAGATGCATGACACTTTCTGGAGTGATTTCGGACATTAAGTCCATTATTACAATTTTTAGTGAATCATTATTTTGGCACCAACTTGATCCCTTAGTACAATTATACATTAGCATAGTTGGTTTGTGTATTTAATGTTTATTAGTTCCGCCTTTTCATAGGCAGAGACTAATGTTTTCATTGTGACAAACTGAATTAATTTTCTGCTCGGGAACCGTGCAACCCTCACTTATCCTATGGTCTGTGCAAATTTTCCTATTAAAGTGAAATTTTGGCTTTTTATTTCTTCTTTCTCATTGGCTGTGCTCATTTTTTCCCGTGGTATTTTCCTTTTCCCCTTGAAAAAATTAGGCAGAAAATAGCGCGGATATTCACGTGACTTATCTGTGGTATTCCACTGCACGTGATAATGTTTCTTTCACAGCCCACGTGCCTTGACTATGCTGCACCATTTTGCATTCATTTTGATGATCTGTCTTATAGTCTCGCAGCCTGTCATATTTCAGCTAGATTAGGACTTGCATTGCTTAAGGCTTGTGTGATAATGTCGCACTCATTTTTTCACTGATAAATCTGATGGCAATTCAAGCATGGTGGATGTGAGGTCATTTGGTGCCAAGGGCAATGAGGTGAGGGATGATAGGTATGTTTTCTTTCACACTGATTTTTTCGAATTATTTACCATTGTCTCTATATAACTCATGCATTGTTTTTTCGAACGCTATCAAAAAAATTTACATGTGGCAAAATTGTTTAAATTTGAAATCGATAACATGAATGTGTTGTCAGTAATCTGGTTAGAACAGGCATTAAGTCAGCATGGAGAGCCGCCTGCTCTAAGGAGTCCACTACAGTGCACATTCCAGCTGATTGCAGCTTTGTAGTTGGTCCCATTACCTTCTCTAGACCCTGCCAATCAAGCATCATCTTCAAGGTATATAATTTCTTTACCATGAGATATTACAGTACATGTATGTGGCTTCTCAATCAAGGATAATGAAACCATATGACTGTCTGTTCTGGAGTTGAAGATCTCTTTGTATTTATGCTTGTTACTTCTACATGTGCGGGTTTCTAGGGTATGATCAATTGCCCTACAGTTTGAGTTTGGGATGTCAAACTTTTAAAACCCTAATGCTGAAAAATTTATACAAAACAGTTCATTTTCAAAATTTTCAACTCTTAAAACAAAAGCCCCTGTTTTGCCAGGAATTTCCCTGGCGGCAGAAAATGAAAGAACCTTCAAACCGCAGTTTTGTAGCTCTACATTTTGTGCAAATCATTTTCCTTTAACATTCTAGATCCTCTTTGCAATTTTCCCTCAGGAGTAGCCACCTGAGCGACTCCCAACCTTTGATTTTGGTTTAGGAAGTCGCTCAGCTAGATACTTCTCAGGTGAAATTCCAGCTGGGCTTCAAAAATGTTAAAGAAAAATGGTGATTTTTTAAATCATTGTTGGGGACAACAAAATAGGCTCCCATAAGGCTCATGCCAGAAAATGTAGAGATAGAACACTGCACTGCAGAGTAGAACGGAATCTTCTTCATCACTTTTGTGGACAACAAAATGGGCTCACGCAAGGCTTGTGTTAATTCTGATGTAATATTTGCAAACTCTGCAAACTCTTTCTCTTAATCCTTGCAACTTTAAACTGTCTTCACCCATTTTCTTTTGTATTAAACTTCCCTTTCTCTTAACAGTCCAATTGACCTGCTCATAATATTTCATAGTTCATATATTTGATGTCATGACTATCTCTTTTGGATCACTGTCACTCGTGAGCTGTGATGAATCTTCTTTGTTTTCTTCATATTCTTGCCAATGGTTCGTTGGCATACCCCTTGGACACTTATAACTTTGGAGAAACTCTTATACTCTAAAACACAGGAATGCGAACATAGCCTAACGCTTTTGTCTTGTCTCTTTATTCTTTTCCTTCAAGAATCCTGTCCACAGTATCCTTTTCTCACTGTGTTTGCCTTTTGACTATCTTTTTTGTTTTCTTTATACATTTTATTGCCATATAAGACAGATGCCTACCTTGTTGGTTTTCATGAACAATATTTGAAAAAAAAACTAAAATAGCTAGTCAATATTGCTATGAACTATTAAAAACTACCTTGTAAAAATTATTAATAGATAGAGAAGTGTAATGCACTAGCCCTAGGCAATTGAATTAGATTTTGGAATATAGATATTTTGAATTGATCGAACCCTAAGTTGGACAAACAAAACAAAAATTCCCTAATTTGAAGAGAAACCCTCTATTGCATACTGTTCTAATTGTTCCAATTCAAGATATGCGCTTGGAAACTATGCTAAAGTGAAAGTCAAATCCTGCCATTATATACTAAAGAAATATTGTTATATGTGACTGAAATAGCTGTCTACACCATTTCCGAAGGCCATAAAACTTGCTATTCATTCTTCAGCTGTCTATCTCTTTTATCTTTACAAGTCAGATCTTCATTCACTACCCTAGCGCATTTATGTCATCCAAATCTTGTTGAAGCTACTTTAGGCATCTACCTTCAACTTTCCAGCCAATATTAATATGGATTAGGTACAAATTTGAGGTCATATTATTACTGGGTTAGGTACAAACTTGAGGCTATATTATCAGTTGAAGGGTAATTATCTCACTAGGGTGCATGCAAGAGATACTAATGCCACTTTTACTGCTTTGAGAAAAACCACAAAATGGATGTTATACTTCAGGCATGCACTGTAGCCACATCTGTCATTGATACAATTGTAGACTAGCTATACAACTTTGAATGTGTAATAGGTTCATTCAAGCCAATTTATTAAATTTTAGAGGTAAACAACAAAACCTTTCCTACACTTAAAGCCAAGGTAGAATATTTCTTCATTTCGGCCAAGGTGGAGATATGAGCACTTTTTTAAACTTAGGTGGAAACTTTTGACTCTTCTGGCTACCTTCCCACTTCTGAGTGGAGATTTTGATCACTTAAAACATCTTTTAGAAACATGGTGGAGATCTATATGGAGGAGTATGCTTTCTTACTTGATATCAGCACAACTGTCCCTCACACTATCTTAGTGTCTTATTCTTGATACACTGCTCTTTAATCGTTGACACTAGGGAATGTACACTACGAAGACTTTATAGACTATTTGATAAAATGGAGGAATCTGTTGGTTGAGGATGCAACATGGGAAAGCAAACGGATCTTATAGGATCCAGAGTTGCAAATGCTTGGGGACAACCAATTTCGTTGAGTGAGGACTGTGATGTCCCTTTCCTAAGCATTAACAGCTTGGTGACCATTAGTCTATTCCTCAAGTTCCCATAGGCACCAACTTGATCCCTCAGCATCGATTATACCCTGGCATGGTCAGCTTGTGTATTTAACAATTATTCGGTGATTATTTGTAACCAGGGGATTTACTTTAAGTAATGCTAATGTTGTAAAGTTCAATTACATGTTTAACTCAGCGTTATTTTAAATATTTTACCTCATAAAATAGGGGCCTAAGGGACATAAGGAGACTTTAAAAAGTAAATTTAATTTTGTTTTAAAAGGGGGATGCATACATGGGAGACATAAGGGGATTTTAATTAAATAAAATAATGTTTATTTACCCAAGATGGGCATGGGGTTTTGGAGGAGGAAATAAAAAGTATTTTGAGAGCTCATTTTAAATATGCTTGAGTTTTGATAGCAGGATACTGCTGGTTTGAACTTCGTTCACCCTCGGGCTTTGTGAGGAGAAAAACATCCTCAAAACATGGCATAATGATAACTTCCTTGCAACAATAGGGAACACAAAAACATCCCAAGGATGATTGGGAATGTCTGAGACAACTCAACCATTCCAGGGATGCCCAAGTGACCCCAACAAAAATAATACCTTCTACCACATTAAAAAAGAAACAAAATCTACAAGTATTTTGCTTGCAATTATGGTGTGGATGGGGTTGATAGTTTTCTACAAAAAATGTATAAAGAAATAAAATATATGTGCCAGTGGAATGCAGCCCAGTAGAGCCAAAGGCAACACCAACCTAGAAACCTAAGGTTTGTCCCAACGCTATTATTTCCTCTATTTCATTGAATCTTGAGGCGCACCCAAAGCAAACAAGCAGCTCACTCATTGATCCCTCATCTATCGCCAATTGAATTGACATTTGAGATATACTTACAATCAGTTAGATTAGGTTTACATTTACGATATTTCAATTTAAGGTTCTTATATTTCAAATGAGCTTTGAATGCAAATTTTATTTTTAAACATTTCTGTTTAGATAAGCTTTTGTATGAGTTTTATTTTTAGGTTTCCAATTTACTTTTATATTAAAAATGTTGATTAAGAATTATAATTTTATAAAGTTATTACAAATATTTAATAAATTGAAGTCTGATATGAACATCATATGTCAGGTCTGGAAATCTGATTTTATAACAGCAATAGAGTTATAGCTTCACACTCCAAAGCCTCCCGCAAATCCACAAAACTGTACCAAAACTAGACTACCCAATTTGCTCAAAACTTCACCAACTGAAATAGTTTGCACACCAAAAAAAAAAACAGCATATGAAATGAAGTTTTTGACATTCAACAGAAAATAATTTTGTCTGAGATCTGATAAATTTCCTTCAGCACGAATGCAATCTCGGGATGAGAAAGCCATCTGCAATCAAAGGGTTCTCATCCTCCGATCACCTCAAGACTAATGGGTTCTTGTCCACAAGCCTTATCCTCCAACAGGTTTTCGACCACTTAAGAAGTTATATGCAAATCTACAAATATGAGATGAGAGATAATAATCAAAATTCTTGCCAATGATCAAAATAACAATATTTATAGCCAATCTACAAGAGTTCAGCACCCAAAATGACTGTTGAATTGCTTGACCATCAAGATGTTAGCATTGTTTTACCAGTTTGTCATTGATGTCAAAAAGAGATGCTATTCTGAATATAAAGTTAAGAAAATCAAAATAAAGTTACACACACACACATATATATATTACCTGTTGTTGTCAAATATATAAATTCTAGCAGTTGCTCTGAGTATGCAGAACATGAACTTTTCAGTATGTCTGAGTCTATATGTCTTCATGTGTGATATAAAAAACTCTTTAATCAGGACTGATGAAACAGAAGATAGCATACTAAGGAGGCTTTGTCGTGGGGTTCTCATGTTTACCAGGAGAAGTTTGTATTTGCAGTTCTACTGATATGGCAATTGCTAGCAATTCATTGAAATGTACTCGTAAGTCTTCTAAATGATATCAAGGCATACGATATTAAAAAAGAGAGGGTTGTAGTTGGCACAGTGTACAGTCGGGGTTTTTTCTATTTGTGTCATTTTCACAAGACACAGGGTTCCATAGTTGCTATGCAGAGTATAGAGTCTCTTGTATTGATGACACAGAATGTACACAAATGTTGAAAAGAATATGAATGAATGGAAACTATGTATAAATGAAGAATTTGCATGGGTATCTATTACCCCTGATCTTTGAGAATTTATTAATCAAAGACAAATTGATAACAGTCACCCGATACCTGCGATACATCTTTGTATCTACTCTTCAATGCCTGGCTACTTCTCTGTATCATTATAAGAGACAGACAAAAGAAATGTGTTTATCGTAGTAGATGTTATTGCTATCGTGGACAGTGAGGTATTGGCAGAAGCATAGTTCAAAATATCGTTATCGGCAACTTATCACCAAGGGCAAAAACAAAGATATCAGGAAATATCAGAGATAAGTCGGAAACTTCTCGGGAAAATGTCAGGAACTTAAAATCTGTTTTTCCAATCAAAAATTGGTTTTTCCAATCCTGATGAAACCTTCTTTCTCCTCTTTGCCCTTTTTCTCCTCCCCAAATCGGTTTTTCCAATCAAGAAAATGTGTTTTGCCAAAAAATATCGCGATAAGAAGACTTATCGCAGATATATCTGTGATATTTTGAACTATGGGCAGAAGTATGGGAGAAGTATATATTGAAGGCATCACACGTTGCATTTGATCGAGTCAAAAGAGTAGAGCCATTGTTGATAATTATATAGACAGTGCATTCTGCGACACAACGAAATGGTTGTTTATGTGATGTACGTTGTTTAAATATGAATCAAGTTGATTAAGTGGCAGTTGTGAAGAGGCTGGCTCTGGTTGTAACTGCTTAGGCAATTGAAACCATTCATAACCATTAGCCAATGGAGGGAGTATTATTTAAATGAGGCTTGAATTCGATGTTTGTGTGATTGAATATTTGACTGTGTTATGCAGAGGAGACACGTCTTATAAGATGAATTGTTTATAAAACTTGGTTGAGACATTTTTATTGTTGCTGAGAAACAATTTCAGAATACTATGGTCTGCTCTGCAATCCTCTCTGACTGTTGAATGGGTGAAGAAATCTGATCAAGCACAGAATACCGCAAGTGTGCAAAGTTTGAGGTATACAGTGTTATTCTTTTGATAGTGTTTAATACATACATTGCTTAAATGGTGAACAAGGTTTGATAGTGCATTGATTTATGAAATTCTGTTTGATGGAATTGTTTAAGAAAATGTGAACAGAACTTGTAGAAAGACAGATTTATCAGAAGATTGATGTTGATCATATTTTGTAAATCAGAATGAAACATCTGAAGAGTTATATTTTCAGTTTGTAATATTTCTACTTGTTATCTCCATCATTGTGAAGTTTAAAGTTGCAGTTTATAAATCAGTAAAAACTTGTTTTGTAACATCCTTTGGTTGGTGCCTTAAGGATACTCAGTCGGTGCTCAGATTGAAGAGTTTGTGATATGAAAGAGTTGGTGCTCTTAGAATAGGGGTTTGGTGACACCTTAGGGTTGGTGACCTTAAAACATTGTAATTAATTTTATCTGTGAGGCTGGATTAGGGCAGTAGATCCTAGCAGCGTCTCTCACCATGTTTTTTCCCATCCTAGGTTTCCACATCAAATCTTGTGTATTGTTTCTTATGTGGTTGGCATCTCTTTCCAGTTTCAGTTTCTATTTCTTTCAAATTTCAGATTGAGATTTGATAAAGTTTTGTTAAAAGTTTAAGAATTGAAAGTTTATATCTACTACTAATTCATCCCCGCCCCCCCTCCCCCCAAGTAGTAGAATTGTGTTCTACACAAGAAACTCAAAAAACCTATTCGTTTGAATAATCATTGCCTTCTTAAACTTCTCACTACAATAATCAAAGGACACAATTTCCAATGCCCAATTTGGCCCCATGAAAATTTAATTCAATAGTAAAATGTTCTTTTGTTAATGGAATTGAATGGACACATAAACGTTAAATAAATGACCCTTCCTTTGTTTGCCTAATTAACCCACAAAACGAAAAATGAGTTGAAGTATGCTAAAATTTAATTTTGAGAAAAAGAGGACATGATAAGTACTGCTAATTTATATGGCTGTGGATGTGGTTTGCAGCTAAGAATCGGCTTGGAAACACATATAAAACACCCAAATTTGACAGATTTCCTCCTAGAAATGATGGGACTTCACCTAGATAGGTTGGTCACTTATGTTGAATGAATGAAATATATCCAGCAGCTGATATGACTGATCTCATACCTAAAATGACTGAATTTCTCTCACATTGTGGCGCTCAGCTAGGGTTGACTGAAACACCTTAGATCCAGCCCCTTTGCTACACAATGGCTCTTCACAATCTTGAAAATCAATATAGGAATCTTCAGATTGATATAGTAAGAAAATACTGAAATTTGCTTGCAAATTCCACTTGTCTATTTAATGGAATATCTGTTGGAACCTTCAAAAATGAGCAACAACATTGTAGCACCATGTAGAAAACTGAAAAATGTTTTCAAACCCTCCATAAATCAACACAATGGTGATCCCCATATGGAATCACCCATGACAAATGTCCTCTAAATCTCTAACAAACTAGAGGTTTATCCTTGGATTCCCTAGATTGATCAAATTGGTCAAATTCGAAAATTGGATACAAAAAGGATAACTTGAATATGACCAAATAATAAATCAAGTGCTCCTTTCATAGATGCGTGCCTTATTTTTTTAAATCGGGCCACGACAAATAAAGATACCTAGAGGTGGAGATCTCTTCCTCATACACATACCTAGGGGTCAAGTTCTCCGGCCCTTGCTTTATCATGAGACTCGCTCTTCAGCCATGGATAAACAAGGGGTACAGTTTGGTGGCCCTCCTTGAGCAAGAGTGTTTTCAGCACCACTTCCAAGACACTTTATCCAAGATGACACTTATGGATGCCCTTATTAGACCTACTGCTCTCTACGGTTCGATGGTGTGGGGCCCTTCCTTGCTAGATTATGATTAGGCCTTCGTTGAGTAGGTTCAAATTGTCCTCCTTTGGCGCATCATCTGATGCAAGCAGTCCATCCCACACCACATTATTCTTGCAGAGTTTGGGGCTCATCCCTTCAGGCTTGAGGCCATCTTTGATCTGGTTTGGTACCTCCATCACCTTTAGGGCTTTGTTGATTCGGATGTGGGGCGTCATAGATACTCTTACCTTGCCTACTACTCTTCGGAGTCTATCGCTGCTTCTAATCTCTCCTTTGGTAGGGCTCGTGGCTGGTTCACTGAGACTTCATCCCTTCTTAGGTCCATTGCTATTGAGATGCATCACCTCCCTCCCTTCCAGTACTCTTTTGATGCTCCCCCTCATCTTCTCCCTCCCCGACAAGAGCCAAATAGGTGCATCAAAGATGACGCATACAAGAAATTCATTCACACTATTTGGGTTAACCCCCACAGGGGTCTTCACCCTAAGATGGCCTTCTACGCAGAGCACTTTCTGGAGCTGAAGGACAAACTCATTATCTGGTCTTCCTACTTGTCCCACCACTGGTCTCATTCCCTCCAAATCTCCATTGGTTCTTTCAGAGTGGGTTCACATTGACTTCGGTGTGAGACTAATCATCAATTAGATAAAGTGCACAGGATTTGTCAGCTTTGCAGCATCAGGGAGATTGAGTCTAACGAGCACTTCATCTTTCGCTGTCCTTTATACTAAGAGATTAGAGGGAGTTTCTACTGCCTTTTCAGGAAGACGCAGTCGCTCTCCTTCAAATACACAAACTAGAGGTGCCTCGCCCTTTATCTTCAGGAAGACATAAAGCTTCAGGACAACACACTCCAACACTAGCACCCTACGACACCTCATCCCTGTCAACTCATTACTTGCTTCTTCACAAAGCTACACTCGGCACGTGGCACCAAGCATCCACTTGGCCCCACCCTTTGTTCCAAATCCGTGAGGCCCAGGACGAGCTCCTATCAGCAAGAACCTTCCTCTTCCACGATCACTCCAAGGCGGCCCAAGGTTTCATCTAGTCCTATAGCTTATCCTTTTGTTTTGTGGCTCTTCACTATTGTTCAAAATCCTTAGTGGTGTTTCGGGGGGTTTCTTTTGGATCCCCTTCTTTGTTTTGTTTCAGTTGTTGCTTTCTTTCTTTGGTTGTTGTTCGGTGCCCCTGCTGTGGGTTGGCCCCTCTTGTTCTCGACAGTCCCTTTGACCCCTTTTGGGGTCTTCTATTGGACATTAATAAATTTATCTTATCTTATTATTGTGTAAAAAATACACTTTTCATTTTCAAGTGTTGAAAAACACTTTTTATAATAATATTACTAATAAGTTGTTGCTTTTAATTAAAAATTATTAGGCCCTTATTAAACTTATATTATTTTATTTTAGTTTACAATGGAGAAGATGACATATTTAAATAAAAATAAAAAATTGTTAATTTATATTATTGATTTTGCTTAGTCCATAAACAATATTTTGGAACAGCCCCTAAGAAAAATGAAATATATTAATTTTACAGCCCATTAGATTTTTTAATATAATTATGTAATCGGTATATAATAATAGAGGCATAACATATATCTTTTCATTTGAATGTATATATAAATTTATATAATTTTATATCGTTGTCTCATAGAAATAGCCACTAGACTTTTGTTGCCAAAATGCATAGCCTCTCAGTTTGCCATCTTCGTCCCTAAAAATATCTTGTAACCTTGATTAAAAATATACAAATCTACCTAGAATGTGTAAGGCCCACGAGTGTATGTACCTTATCATGCTATTTGATTCCATTTTCAGTGCAAATACCATTTATCAAATGATGTTTTATGTTGCCATCAAGATATTTTCTTTTGTGTATGTTGAACTCTAGCAATGTTTCAACTTTATTGTGTTCACTTTATATGAGATTATAATTATATTATCTCGTTCACCAATCTAGGATTTTACATATGCATCTTTCAAATCTAGATCACGATAGCTACATATGTTTTTCAATTAGATGCAGTTTTTTCATATTTTCTTATGATACTATATCAATTTAGTTGTTTATATTTTGCTCTTTGGCTACCCTTGAACTGTTTTAATATACTTAACATTTTAATTAAATGTTCACGCACATGTTCCACAATTGGGATTGATCAAGAGATGATTGGCCTGAATAAATTTGTTATGTTTTGAATTCCCTTTTTCGCTTGATTGCAAGTTGTGAGGTGAGGCTTGCATAGCCCTATGAACAATGATTTGAATCAATGTCAATTCTTGATTCTTGATTCTCATGTTTTGTTATAAGCCGTAGAGTATGTAAGTATTTTACGTAAATTTTCCTTGTTGTCATGTGTTACATTTGTTTGGTTCTTGATGTGTGGTTAGTTCTTTCACTAGGCAACCCTACTTGTGGATTGGAGCTTGGATTCGAATTTCGAAAAAAGATTGCAAAGGCTTGGTGTGCATTTTATTCAAGAAAAGGCAGACTCTATTGTTGAGGGTATTTTCCCTTTTTATGAATATGCAATTGTTTCAAAGTATTTCTTGTTTTCCATGCTCCACATTAGGTGGAATTGCATATGGCTTGTGTATGAAGGTTTGACTTTGGAGTGGGATTTGAAATTTAGCTTTCTATAAATCAAAATTGTAGGTTTTCATATTTTTAACGAATGCAATTTGTGCTCAAACTATGGGGAAATTCTCCTAGAATCAACTTGTCCTTGAGCTCTAAAAGATATCTTGGAATATTTTAGAATTGAAATTCTAAATTTTGAAAAAAAAATTGAAACTTCAATTTTATCAATGGCAGATTTGAAAGTCTACATTGTTCATGGAAATTGAATCTCGAAAATATGGTCTTGAAAATTTAGACAACATGTGTGCATTTTGTAGAGTGATTTGTTCACTCATGGAAACAAGCTTGCCTATGATGTGGCAACATGGGTCATTTGTGCCTTATTTTTTGCACCAAAGTCATTTTGCATATGTTGCTCTGTTTTGGCATTTTAGGAATGAGATCTGAAGTGGGAGTGGGCTAGACTCTTACTACCTATGTGATTTAAATGGAACCATGAGATGAGGCATGCAAGGATTAAATGTAACAATTACGATTGAATGGAATTAAACAGGAATTACACATGAACAAGATTATGAAATGGTAATTGCTTGATTGACTAATGAAAACAAAGTTGTACATATAGGCAATTACAAAACAGTGTTTCTAAAAGAAAAAATCGTAAATAGAAGACTGAAAATAGAAACTATCTAATACAACTAAACTAAACTAAAAACAACTAAATGACCATTAAATAATAATTAAATACTCTAATACCTTCCCTTAATGGTGCGCTCGTGCAATAATGGATTCTTGGCAAGTTTCAGCACCCCTCGATTGTCACAGTACAAGGATGAAGAGGCTTCTTGAGACATTTGTTTGTCAGAAAGCATCCTTTGAAGAAAAACTGCCTCACATGTATTGAAATATGGACAATAAGAAGTTACAAAGATTTTATTCAGAACAATCTGTACTTCCTTATCTTTCATTCAATAAGCTATTACATATATAGGATTTACTAATCCTATTTTATAGGGAACAACCTCCCTATTTAATTGTGATTGTTACTCACATAACAATACACAACTGACACCATATGAGTTGTTAAAACTCAAACCATAATATAATATTACTAACATTATTAGTCTATCAATACTACAAAGTTGTTTGTCAACAACTTTATATCTAATTTAATTACTAATGTGAACACTAATTTCCAACATTCCCCCCTTAGTGTGAACATGGTAGAACTCACACCCTTCATCTGCCGTATACTCATCCCTTATGGCATGTCCAACTATGTGATTCGTGACCTTGATCCAAAAGAAAAGCTCTCTCCTCCCATGGTTTTAAACAGGCTTACCACAAACCTTGACGTGATAGGAACTCATCAACTATCCACCTCGTGTGGTTTTCTAGATCCTCCCATAAACCCTTTCGAGATTCATGAACTGCATTACTTGGGTGCTTTTGTTCACCACTATGCCTGTTCAATAGAGAAGTCAAATCTGAAAAACCCACACTAGAAAATGTTTCACATTACATTCCATAAGAACACAATGTTCTTAATTAGTGTTATTGATCGCTGCCACTCAATATCAAACAGCATAGACAACCACCACTACCATTGGAAGCTATCTTTGACTTTAGTCGTTTTGATGCAAAATAGGAATGGAACATTGACTATTATTCCCCCCACAATGTGAAATTCCATTTATTCACACAAATAGGAATACTGAAAAGAAAATCATACCATACTACATACTACCGTCTGGATCTTTCTGTCTAGATCTTGTTGCACATGTCATTATTGCCAATGAACGTATTCACCAGTTGACCATGTTCTAACGAAGTACAACACTCAGAGGATCTCCACAGTCAGAGGATCTTTGCAGTCATCTACTCTCCAATATAATATTTTTTTCTAGTATCCACACACCATACTAAAAAACTAAAATCCACACCAAAAAATTGAACACGCTGCACACTGGCCACCAAATCAATTGTGTGACCCTGTTGTTGGCGACTAACGAGAGGTCAATGGTTGTCTTCTAGACTTTGGTGCCTCCATCCTCCAGTATTTTAGCTACTTAGCAGATTTGACTTTGAAGTTCAATTTTAGAATACCCCCTCCACAAAATAGATGTAGCGTACAAGTGAGAGTGCATCTAACTACAATAATTATTTTTGACATTTTTTAGTTTTGACAAACATCAATACCACTAATGACTTATAAAAATGGACCCTATTCTGAAATAAGATAACTTGATTTGACTTGTAAAACATACCCTATCCAAATTGACTTTGACTTATTTTATACAATAATTTATTTGATATTCAGGCTAAAAAGCAAAATATATCTAAAAGACTTAATAAAGATGACGCAATATGAGAGTAGACAACCAAATTGAGACTCTAAGAGCTGTGCAAGAACACAATATCTTCACCAATGCATGAATACACAGCTCAATACGCCATTGCTGCTCCAAAGACCAAGGGGAAAACTCACGATATGCCCAGAGAATAAAGTTGTTGTCATTCAGCAATCCTTATGCCATGAACCAGGGACCCATACCAAAACTATAATGTTCCTCAACTCAAAAAGAGTCCAGCACTTGGAATAAAGGAGTCATGCAAAACCAAAGTCACCGTACCAAGCTCACGTCCACTATTAAGGAGGACCAGATTTAGATGAGTGATGCGATCAACATTAAAACACTAACGTCACATAAAAATATTATCTCTTATCTCAGTAAGAAGAGGCGTCTCCAATCTTCTCCAATTAGCCTCGACCTATCAACAATTGTTGCTTATATCTCTTAGAAACATTCATGTAGACACTGCAAAACTCCTCTTTGCTATAGCTTTCCTTCTATGCGTTGTTGGTTTCCAAACTATCAGCAAATTTCCTTCACCACCATCATAGCAACCTTGCAATGCAGAAGGGAGCCTCTAAAGTTTCTTTGTAGACGTCTCCAAACAGAACACGCATTCAATCTATCGCCATTTAGATGAAGCCAATAATAGCTTCCACCTTGCTATAAAATCATATATTTGCGGTATGATAAGCTAACCTATTCAAAACAATAAATCGTTGTGAACAAGAAACTAACTATATAGGAGAGCCAATCCAACAGATAGAAGGGACCCACAAATAGAAGCAATCGAACAAGCAAACCGACTTCGTTAATATATCTGTGTGGGCATTGCACCATATGTTGACCAGAACAACCCAAAGTATATGCAAATCGAAAACATACAAGAGCCAGTATGGATTCACGCTCTCTACACTTCCAAAAGTAAACCTTCTTTAAATGTCGGCATCCAAAAATAAGATTTTTCAGATAAGCAATCTTTCACCTTTCAATAATTCGGCATTAGTCATAGTTTTGCGATGGAAGCAACTTCAATCGCTCACATCATTTACAGGCGCTCAAATGAAAAGAGGGTTCTAATACCATATTGAAATATGGATAGTAAGAAGTTACAAAGATTTTATTCAGAACAATCTGTACTTATCTTTCATTCAATAAGCTATTACATATATAGGATTTACTAATCCTATTTTATAGGGAACAACCTCCCTATTTAGTTGTGGTTGTTACTCACGTAACAATACACAACTAACACCATATGAGTTGTTAAAACAACTCAAACCATAATATAATATTACTAACATTATTAGTCTATCAATACTACAAAGTTGTTTGTCAACAACTTTATATCTAATTTAATTACTAATGTGAACACTAATTTCCAATAACATGTTGCTTTTACAGTTCTACAATATTCTACTTCAGTCGAGGAAAGAGCTATTGTTTGCTACTTCTTACCAATCCATGTGACTACACCCATGCCAAGACTAAAGACGTACCCAAAAGTATACTTTCTTTCATCAGCTAAACCTGCCCAATTTGAGTCTGTAACACCAATCAATCGAGGATCTTTGTTTTTGTTGAACAGAATGACAAAGTCAGATGTCCCTTTCACATATCTCAACACACGCTTTGTTGCAACCCAATGTTATGCTTTAGGGATTATCATGGAACAAGATATGTAGATCACAACATAACTAGGATTAGATCTAGTGGTTATAAGATAGATAAGGCTACCAATTAGTTGCTTGAATGAGGAATCATTCACCACAAGTGAATCTGATTTGGTAAATAGTTTCATCCCTTTCTCCATAGGTGTAGATGAAAGGTTCGCAATCATTCATCTTGAACTTATTCAACAAACTCCTAGCATAATTCGACTAAGAGATGAAGATACTACCACATGTTTTCCAAACCTCTACATCAAGACAATAATGCAGAAGTCCCAAATCTGTCATATCAAAGGCCTAGCACAAATTTTCTTTGATCCGCTCAATTAAATGTGTTGCACTACCAGTAATGATCAAGTCATCGACATAGATGACAAGCAGGATCTCACTACTAGTACTCCCGATATATAGATTAGGATTAGGACTCCCCTTAAAGCCTTGCTCAGCTAATTACTTATCAATTTTGATGTACCATGCTTGAGAAGCCTATTTGAGGCCATGGAGTTCTTTCACTAGTCTACATACCTAGTGTTCTTTACTAGAAACCTTGAAACCTTGAGGCTGCATCATGTAGGCCTCTTCCTTCAAATCACCATTGAGGAAGGCACTCTAGATGTCCGTTTGATGGACCTTCTAGCCAAACTATGTTGCAATGGCTAGGGCAAACCGGATAGTACTCATCTTGGCTATGAGAGAAAATGTCTTCTCATAGTTGATGCTCTCTTTCTGCAAGAATCCCTAAGCCACCAACCCATCTTTGTACTTATCAAGAGTTCCATCAACCTTATACTTCACTTTATAGACCCACTTGCAACCAATGGGTTTCTTGTTGGTGGAAGATCTGACAAAACCCAAGTGTTGTTCTGTTGAAGACTATGATACTCAACTTCCATTGCCTTTTCCCATTCAAGTATCCATTTTCCTTCTAAATAAGTTTGAGGCTCATTCACACTTGGAATGTTGGCCCTAAGAGAAAAATTGACTGTGTTCTTCCTTCTCTTGCCTCTCGAAGATCTATACTCAAGCAATTCATCATCTCAAACAACACCAATGATCTTTTCCCACCACTTAGGACAGAGAGTAGAAGCACTTGCATCCAGATAAAGAGGATCAACATGACTAGTGCTGCCTGGAATAAAAACATCAAGATGCTGATCCAGGTTGTCGTCAGGAAATTCTGGTGGAGCATGATCATGTTGAGACTCAATAATCTCTAGTTCAGAATCATTAGAATCCCTCCCTTCAAGTGGAACTAAGGGAAGTCGAACACCCAACTCCTTAGCCTTCAAAGGCTGATCTTCAAGACTTAAAATAGGAGAAGTGGGCTGAAAACGCCCACATTCTTCATCCAATACGACGTATCACTTGAAAATGAGACAATTATTGTCAACATCTGTCAGTCAATAAGCCTTATGGTTGTCACTGTAGCCCATGAACATTAACTTCTAGCTCTTGGAATCCAATTTTGTTCTTTTGGCATCTAGAATTCAAACATAAGCTATAGAGCCAAAAACGTTCAAATGGTTGATTTTGGGCTTCCTCCCAAAGCAAGCTTCGTCTGGGATCGTCTTCTTAACAGTTTGTGTAGGAGACCGATTTAGAAGGTAAACTACAGTGTGGATTGCTTCAGCCCAAAGTTTCTTAGGAAAATGTCTATGCTCCAACATGGAACAAACCATTTCGGTGATTGTGCGGTTCATCCACTCAACAACACCATTCTGTTGAGGTGTGCAAGGTGTAGTAAATTGACGCTTAAATCCATGTAGAGCACAAAAATTGGAGAAATTAGTAGAACAAAATTTCCCCCATTATCTAACCTACGAGTGATGATCTCACATCCTAACTCTTTTTCAACTAAGGCCTTAAACTTTTGAAACATACAAAACACCTCTAAATTTTCTTTAAGAAAAACCACGCACATTCTCCTATTGTAATCATCAACAAATAACAAAAAATACCTAGATCCAATAACTAGTGCAATGTTCATTGGTCCATAGACATGTGCATCAACCATTTGCAAGACCTTGGATGCCCTCCAAGAGTTCCCATCTGAGAGAGGAGTCTAATGCTACTTTCCTGCCTAGAAAGCTCTGCACACACCATGACTCTACGACTAAATCTTGGTTAATCCAAAGACCAAACTCTCTCGAGCCAACTAAGAGAGATAGTGAATATTCAGATGCTCATACCATTTATACCAAAGTGTGCTGATGGAAGAACTCTTTGCTGCCATGGCATGCTCCAAAGAATCGCCAGTGTCAACAAGTCTGTGAAGGTCATGATCCTCATGGCCAATGGTAATAGTGGTGTGAGTCTCCTTGTCAACAATGTTGCACTTGTGTGCATTGAAGACAACATCCAACTTTGGAGAATGGTTCATAATCTAACTAACAAAGAGACGGCTTAAATACATGCCTAGATCATAGTATACATTAAAAAATATTTAAATTCTCCCTCCATGTAATCTAAATGTTTCTCTTGTCAACAACAATAATCTCTTCTCCTCCAAAGATCACAAGATCTCTAAGTGTCGTGTATTTTTTGAACCAATCCCGTCGATGAATGAAATGTCGAGAAGCTCTAAAATCAATGTACCAGGCAACAATTTGACATGGTCTAAGGGTCTTTTTGCCATAAAAGCATAAAAGGAAAACTCCTACTCAGTATGCTCTGCAACATGGGCCTTCTACTGAGACCCTCCCTACTTCGACTATTCAGCAACCAAGCATTTTCTGCATTCTTTCTTCATATGACCAAACTTTTGATAGTAATTGCCCTAGATATTCTTCTTTGAGTTCTCCTAAGATTTACATTGTCTCTTTTGTTGCTAGGAGGACCTTCCTTTACCCTTGTCTTTGTCGGAGGCTTTGGCAATAAAGGCATGTTCAGTAGAGGATGTGCTATTGCTACTTCAAACTGATGGTTCCACCGATCCTGTTGTAGCAGCTTGTTGCAAAGATCAAGAAAATTGAGAACACTAGAAAAAATAATATTGCACATCTCGATGAAGTGCTCATAGGATCATGGCAGACTCTTCAGCGTAATGACTACCATGTCCTCTTCTTCCATTGTGCGACCGATAGCCTCTAGCTGGTCCTGAATATCCTTTATCTTTGTAAGATGCTCCTGCAGAGACATCTCATCCATCACTATCAAAAACAGCATGTTCTAGAGAAAGAACGTTGTACTTTTATCTGAGAATTCATGGAGATCCTTCAAGTGAGTCCAAATCTCTACAATTGTCTTGCCAGACGAAACGTGTGGCAATTGATCAGCAATGACTGATAATTTGATGTGTAATGTCCCCATTTTCTTGAGCATCAAAGTTTGAGGAATTAGCTTATTTTGTGACCCTCGTAAGCTAGTCAGTTGGATAGGGGGTCTCATTTGGTTGAGCTAGAGGTCGTTTTTCCACTCCAATGGTCGGCGTGCTTCAGGTTTTCTCTTCGTTCAAGGCAGATTGGAAAACTTACTATTTATAGTAAGTTACTATTTTGGGATAGCCGGAGTTGCTATTCTTTAGCAGGGCACCTAGATAGTTTGCTAGCAGTATGGAGTTGTCGTGACATTGACAGAGCTTCCAGTTTGGGACTTACTATTTATAGTAAGTCAAATTATGGTCAGAGCTATTTCTTGGCAGGAGCACCCAGACTCATGGTATGCACTGTGATTGACTCATTTGTCAGTTAGCTTAGTTTGAGGGACTCACTATTTATAGTAAGTCAATTTTGGTCAATGACCACTTTTAGCAAGGCACTTGGGTGATAATCCCTGTCAGTAAAATTATGGCATTTAGTGTGGTACTTTCGGAAGGGTATTAAGCTCTTAATTCAAATGATGTTATTAATGGAATTCATTTAATTAATAAACATATGAGCTATTATAAAGTACCAAGTGAATTAATGCCTATTTTATAAGTGCATTTAATATGCCTAAGTTGTGGAGGGAATAAAATTATTTATTATATTTCAAATGTTTTTAAATGCTTTTACATCAAAAGAAAATATGTTCAAAAAGGTTAAGTGGTGTTTTAAGTTTTGTGAAGTGTGATTTTGAAGCTAGCTGGCTGATTCATATTGAGAGTTATAAAAGCCTATCAATTCATTCTTGATGCATTTGATATTTGGCTGATTTGGTCAAGAGTTGGAGACAAGGGTTTGAGTCTCAGGCTTGAAGAATTGTAAATTCTTCCATGTTTAATAGCACAGTGAATTGGTGAAACACCCGACTAATTGTGTCAAGCGTTGGCTTCACTCAGAGGCCAAGATTGATATCATTGTTTGCAGAGATCAACAATTAGCAGCCTCATTTCATTTCAGACATCTTTACAAGGGCAGAAAATTAATTATATTGCAAACCGCAGCAGTATAAAGAGGCTGCATTTGGAGATTAAGGCTGTTGTGACTTCATTGCTGGAACGGCACTCATTAGTTACAGGCAGCGATAATAATTTGAGGGCTGGTGTTTGCAGAAGGGAAGGCATGTTTTGATTTGAGGGTGCCATTTTTTATTTGCTTCAGCTTGAAATCTAGGAAACTTCATTTCTAGTGTGCTAGGATTGCTACTGGAGAATTCCATCAGTTACAAAGAATTCAGATTTCCAGGTTTCTCATTGTATATCAATGTCATTTAGTTTGGCACATGTACTTGGCTAGGCATTTGTTAAAAAGGAGTTATTTGGTTGCATAATAATTGTTTGATGAAATGCCTTTGTTGTAGCTATTCATTTTCAGTTTATAATAATCAATAATATGCATACCAAGTGTTTGTGAAAATGTCCATTGGCTGTAGGTGGACATTTTACATGTAGAAATCATATGTATGCATTCAAAAGGTCAAAAAGGATTGCAGTTGCATTTTAATTTTTTCTCTAGATATCTTAGAAATCATTTGCAAGCATTTAAACTTCATTTGAAACCATTCCAAGCAAGCAAAAACAATCTGAAAATAAAAGACAGCAAGATAGAGCTTGCATGCAAAGTGTTTGACAAAATGTCAAACATCCAAAATTGAAACAAATCAGTGGTGTGGCAGAGTTAGAGCTCGTATTTTCCATGCAATCCTCAAAAGTGACACTCCCATCTTGTGAGTCAAGACTCAAGGTGACACTAACAGCTTCCTCCGCACTTGCCTTCCTCCGCACTTGCCTTGACATCAATACCATCACTAGGCTCAAACAAAGGGCTGCTGTCATAAAATTCAGTACCCATATCATTCATATCTTCATGACTACCATTTGATGTAGGGCTGTCAACAATGGTGGCTATCATGTCATTAGCTTTCTCATGATCACAAGCTCCTATCTAATGCGAATGCTGGGACTTAATGCGGCCGTACTAAAACAAATCAGAAATAACATCATGTCTTTGTAAAGAGTCTCCTTCATCATCCGTATTAGAAATACTAGTGGGTGCTCCACTGAATAAAGGCTCAACTTCCACACCCGCCTTCTTTCCCATTGTTTCACTTGCACGGATAAAATCATTTAAATTATAGCTTGCTTTTTCCTTCTTCACAAACAAGGGATCCAAAATCTCCGAATGTTGAAGAAGCCCAGATAAATTTCTATTGTAATCCTAAAAGGCATTATTGTAATCCCGTAAGTCATGCATGAGCTTGGGCATAAGGACCTATATGGATTTTGTTGACCTTTTTTACCCATGATTTACACAACACTTATGTCCTGTATGCAAAAGGCCTCCCCTGCAAGATGGCAAAAAACCGCTCTAATACCACTATAAGAACCCCTGTTGGTTCTAACTCTGACAAACACTAAATTGCTTTACTTTTCAAGTGTTTGACAAAATGGCAAACATCTAAAAAGTAAAGCAATTTGGTGTTTGTCAGAGTTAGAACCAGCAATGTCAAACATCTGAAGAGTAAAGCAATTTGGTGTTTGTCAAAGTTAGAACCAGCAGGGGTTCTTACATGATGAGCATCACGGCTTCACAATCGCTCTCATCATATTTATGTTGGTCTTTTCCCATCATTGTAAGTCAAGACATAGTACCTAGAACAACTTGATCAAGGCACCAACTTAAAGTTTGTAAGCATTTGCGGTTTCCATGTGTTGTAATTATGGGCACTGAACTTTTGGCTGCTTTCTAGCTTGATGTCTGTCAGAGATGCCATCCCTCTTGCTTTTCGATGCACAAAACACGAGGTAAGTGAAAAGGACAAATGTTGATTGCAAAGAATCTAACTTTTTCAAAAAAATATTAATGTATAAACATGTAGCACAAGTCCCAAGGTATTTCAAATTTCCAAACTGCTAGCACATATCCCAAGACAATCCTATTAGTCAAAATTCTCAGAATATCTACACAAAACCCTAGCTAAAAATAGAGATTTTGATTTAAAACCCTAGATGAAAAATCATTGTTGATTTTTGCAAACAAATCAAACTCTAATTGCTATGAATTAGGGTTTTAAATCAAAAAAATAAAAAATTGCAACAAAAATCTTAAAATCCTAGGTCATTGCATTTGCAAAGATTACAAAAAAAGAGTATGCAAACCTGTTTGCAGAGACAGTGTCTATGAAAAGCACAATGAAAAATGCGGGAGGATGGAAAAACTTGACACGAATCTATAAGAATCGCAGATAAAACCTCAAAACAACACTGAAAACCCTGAACGTCATCATGCATCGGCAGTGAAAATCTGCTAAAACGCAAAGAACCATAGCGTGAGATTGCACATGCACAAGAGAAGATGCGCGAATAGCTCGCAGGTTGAGAAAAACACCAAAAACGGAATGTGAACGTCGCAATTCTATGAAAAATGATGCCTTAAACACACAATCGCTCGAACAAATCCTATCAACCAAAGAACAAAAAACCTTCAAAAAAGACACAATTTTCAGAGGCTGCAATTGAGAAACCCTCCACACAAAAATTCCTTCAATTTGTTTGAGAAAAAATGAACTAAAAACTCCTAAAAAAATTATTTAGGATCAAACCATGATTTTTTTTTTTAAAAATCGCCAAAAAGCTAACTGGCTCTAATACCATGAAATGGTAATTGCTTGATTGATTAATGAAAACGAAGTTGTATATATAGGGAATTACAAGATAATGTTTCTAAAAGAAATGATCGTAAACAGTAGACTGCAAAAAGAAACTATCTAATACAACTAAACCAAACTAAAAACAACTAAATGACCATTAAATAATAATTAAATACTCTAATAGATTAAATACAAGTTCATTTCAAATTCCATTACGGATAGATTTAGCGATTGTGATGGACATTACTTCCAATCCTTAGTGATCAATACAAATGCCAAAGAGAATCTTCCATTGTTGATAGAAGTATACTTGTCAATATGCAAGGTTGTGGGAAGATTGTGTTGAGACTCCACTATCATAAGTCCATTAGTCTCTTCTTATTTCAACAAATCGATTGTATTTGATTGGTGGTGGTGGTTTTTTCAGTGTTACCCGGAGACTCATCTCCCCCCCTCCAAACGCGTCTCCAAAGTCTTAAAAAATGGTTGAAGACTTCATGGCAAAGTCTCCTGAAGAATCCAAGTCTCCGATTCCAAAAAATGAAGTCTCCCCCCATTTCTTAATTAAAATACAACATTAAGTCATTTTATGTATTTTGACCCTCATTTTAATGGATTTTTTATGATTGCAGCCTTGTGGAGTAGATGATACTAGATAGATTTCTGATTTTTCTTTACAGTTCTGAGTTTTTTGTTTGCGTATCAGCAATTTAGCATCAAACTATATATTTTTGAATTTCAAATTTCAATATGTAATGATAATCTTAACGAGTATTAATCTGATATGATGATGATCATATGCGATATTCAGAAATCAGATATGACTATGAGATATGCAATGTGAGTTTTGATATATTTGACTCTATATTAATATGACATTACTATTTAGTATTAGTCTTTGACTCTTTAAACTTTTAATGTTCAATGTTCATACTTATAACTTTCCATTGTTCTTGTATTCAAAGCACTATGTTATGAATCTATGGTATTTCTTAGAAATTATAAAATTATATTTTAAAAAATTGTCATCTCCAAGTACCCCCATCTATTTTTGAAAAATAGTCGTAACGGTACCAATAACAGTACCAGAGACCTCCAAGTCTCCCCGTCTCCAGGTAACCTTGGGTTTTTTGCTTGTAGACCTTCATGTATGCTTTGCTTAGAATTCTATGTAAGGGATGTGATTCACATCTATGATTGTTCAGCTACCTTATTTTTGTGTGCATGTTGTTGGACAATCCAATCGATTGCCTCCTCTTATAAGGGGTGGGCCTCAAGGTTACACATGGTTGGTTGGTGTTCGCCAATGGAGCCCAAT
This sequence comes from Chamaecyparis obtusa, assembly GCA_027943335.1. Classification (NCBI taxonomy): domain Eukaryota; kingdom Viridiplantae; phylum Streptophyta; class Pinopsida; order Cupressales; family Cupressaceae; genus Chamaecyparis; species Chamaecyparis obtusa. Next base: position 728,461 of record BSBK01001864.1, read on the forward strand.
GAACTGATAAAGATGCTCATTTGAAGGAAAGTTAGGCTCTTATAGCATCTTGATAGCTATAGATTTTCATTTTTGGTTTCTTTGAAAACTTGTAAGTTGCATCTTGTGTTCCTAGATTGAAGTGATAAATTGTATATGATTGACTATTCTCATATCTCATCTTGTGAGGGTTTATTATGATGTGATAATTCTAATGTTAAGAAGTGTAGGTATAGCTTGTATAGCTTATGGTATGTTTAGCCGATAGGCTATATATGTTGAAAACCAACCGAAAGTGTCATGTATGTTGCCTGTTTCTTGTGGTCGTGAAAAATAACTTGTCATGTACTCAACACAATGAGATTGTTGCAGAGATACGTGTCCCATATTTGCTGTAGGATTAAAGCCCTGTAGAGAAGGGAGGGTACACTATGCACAAGACGGAATGGAGGACAAAATCAGATCCAGCATAATCAAACACCTTAAATGAGAAGAGCTATTGACAGAAAAGAGAAGCCAAACCAGGCTTAAAGGACAAATCTTTTTTAAGGTGATTGCAGGCACAATTTCATTTTAGTCGATTTAATTCCTTTGGTTTGTAATTGGCTAAAACATCTTTTGATTAAGTAGAGAGGATTTCCATCTACTATGATTGGAGAAAATGGACGAGTTGAAACTGCCTTGCAAATTATGCATCCTTTACTTCGATTACCTTTGTTGACAGGGCCGCCACTATCTACATGATTGCAATTCTCTTGTTTACAACAGCATTTGCTTCACATGGTCTCAAACCTGTAATCGTTGATGCAAGTTGGCCTCTGCTCTATCTTTGTGCAATATTTATTGCAAGGATGTGGTAAGGATTTCTTAGCTTTTGCTTCTTCTTCTTTGGATGTGATTTCATATTATCATTCTTGTTTTAAGATTCTGACTGTAAATGTAAAGTGAGGGTTTCAATGCAATCTTTTTAAGAAATGGATGTAAATATGTTTAGTTTTTTTATTATTTTAATGAATAGGTACAAATCTGTTGGCACACCAGCACCAATCCAATATACACATATCCGACAATCATTGGAGTCCATGAGATCGCATCTCTTTGAGGCATTCTGTCAAAAAGTTCATGTGCCTTATCTATGATTCCACATTTTGAATATATGTTCCAGGTACTTTCAACTAAAACATATGACAAAAAGCCCCCTTCCATTTTATGCTTTCATGGATGTCCATACCCTGTTCCAAAACCCTAATTTCACTGCACGTTGGAAGTATGCTAGCAAAGGTTGTGGAATTTGGCTTTACACCTGCTGTTTGCATTTTCCTGATTTTTTCTCAAGTATTTTCAAAAAATCCATTTTGTATATATCTTGCAACCATAGCATTCCATGAGACCTCATTTCTTTGAGGTATTTTGTCAAACAGTTCACATGCCTTGTCTATGCTTCCACATTTTGCATCCAAGACTACCTAGATAAAAAAAAAAAATTCTTTGTAAAATTTCTTTTTTCATCTCCATGGATTATCTTTGAATACTTCTTCAATAGCTTTCTCTACTTACAAAAAATTTCCTTGCATATAAACATTAGAATTTGAAGCAAAGGAACCAAGAACAAGAATGGTTTGTAGTGTTTTGACAGTGCATGTACAAGGAACGGATTTGGCTGCTGGACCAATCCTTTGAAGATGTCTTCATTTGGTGTTTGTGGACCTAGCTAGAAGTGAGAGGGTTGATAAATCTCTGGCTACAAAAGACCGATAGAAGGAAGCCCAACACGTCAAAAAATCACTTTCAGCCTTGGAAGTTGTAAATTCAGCACTTGCACAATACAACTCACATGTTCCCTACAAAAATAGCAAGCTAACACAGTTGCTTTAGGACTCCTTAGGTCACAATCCTTTTTTCTTCTATTGGTTCTTACAAATTTTATTTGTTATGTTCGGGAGATAGACTTTGTGTATCTCCATAGAGAAGATCATCGTTTGTTGACAAAAGATACATATCTTCTGAAAGAGGATCACTCTGTATTGATCATGAAAATCACAGAAAGAACATAATTAAACATGATATCTTAGAAGAACAAGAAGCATGAAAATGGCAAGACAAGATGATGGTAAATAGACATTTAACCCCAATCCAACGAAGAGCTATCTAGAGAAAGATGTCCAATTATTGATGGAACAAAATGAAGCACATGTAGGAATCAAAAGGAATAAACTTGACAAAGCAAGATAGCATTTCTGATAAAATTACACATTCTGATGAATAGTAGCTACAATCTTTGCTTTGATTCAGTTTTCATTAGTTTCACCTAAAGGATCATCTCTTGAGAACTATGAAAAGGCATCTTTTTGCAAACAACCATTTGATACTCAGATTGGAGAGGCATCATCCTCACCATCAAGATGATGGCATTGAGCATTGTTGTTTGTAAGTTGTATTATTTATTATATTTTTTCAATTATTATTGTGGTGTATTATTTATTTGATCAAAAGGAAGCTAAGAGTATTGATGAACTTATTCTAGATGTTGGACGGAAGAGTGGAAAAATTGTTGATTGATTTCCATGGTTCTTGTGTGGTGTACATAATTTGAGAAGTACACACGATCGTAACGCTCTTAACACCAATGGGTTATAGTGTTATCGAGGTCCTTTTCTAATATCTTATATAGTTTTTTTTAGTGTCAATGTCTCATCCTATATACCTTTGGGATTTTGAGTTTGTATATATCTACCAGCTTCAGCCTTCATCAATAAAAATCAGAAATTTTCAACAGTCTTTCTTGTTTGGTTTGTAGTTTTTTTAGGATTTTTTTATCTTTAGATTTTGCTTAGTTTCTTTGCAACTCCCATTTATTGTCTCCAGAATTGTGAAGTCTCTCTGGGTCTTTTCATAGAACTGAGTAATCTATATTTTCAAACTGGTTTGTGGTACAATGATGAAGGTATTAAACTGTTGTGTAGCCTACCAATATCTTAGGGCTCTATTCAACAGTACGATTAGAAGCCCTCAAATGTCTCTCTTTGTAAAGGGATTATTTTAGTAGAGTCGTGATTAAATTCTTTCCTAATAATATAAAAACAAAGATACAGTTAATAATTATTAATGCTTTTTCATTTTCTTCTGGATAATGTTTGTATGTCTATGGATGAGAAAGTATTTTGAGTGTTTTTCGGGATAATGGTTGAACCATATACATTCATTATAATATTCTATGCTATGCATGCATGTTGCTAAAAACAAAGAGTGCTTCTAAGCCCTAAAGCTTAAAATACAAGGTTGAACAAGCAATGAGAGATGTGCATGAATGTAATTGTTCCAACAAATTATCTATATTTTGCAAGGTTGAACAAGTAATGAGAGATGTGCGTGAATGTAATTGTTCCAACTAATTATCCATATTTTGGACACCATCTTCTCTATACATCCATACATTTAAAAATATTGAATCTTTGCCTAGACTATTATCCAAAGACCAAAAGAATCATTCTTAACCCTATTAGCGTACTGTTGCATACTATCATCAACAATTGGGGTAAGATATTTGACCTTAATCATTAATCAATTCTATGCTTCTATTTCAATCTACATGTGCTACTAGTAACTAATGCATTATAGTCAAATGTAAGGTGTAATAGGTTTACATTTTCTATGATCAATTCAAGATGGGTGTAGTAACCCATACTAAGAGAATAAGTATTGTAGAGTTTCATTCTTCATTTTCCTTGCATAATGCATTTTGATATACAATAGCCTATGCATTTTAGATAATCCTCAAAGTGGTTCTAATTTGGTGATTGGTAGGTGTGAAATCAACTATTTGCATATATTTGAAAAAGCCCTAACATACAACATACCATGTTAAGAGTTGAAATTCTTGGGTTTGGCTTATAACTACCATTGTTGATGATCAAATTATTAAGTATATCACATAACAAAGATGCTTGATGTAAACCATTCAACCAACAAAATTTGCATATTATTTGTTGTCATTATTGAAACCATTTTGTATTTAAAAATATTATAAACTTAAAAAAATATTAAACAATTTGAAAAATATCGAAAATTTGAATGATTTAAAATTATTTTGCAATAAAGAATATTGGAAAATGTATAATATTATATATCTTAAGTTTAATTACAATTTATAATAGAAATAAAACTAGCAACATAGTGGACGCAAATTTTTCTAGATATCAATATTTATTTACGGTAAAATGGATGAAACAATTTTAATGGGCAATATCTATTTATTTTTACAAACTCTCTCTAAATTTTGTGTTTTTAGATGGAAAAAATGATTAACAATTTTTCTGATTAGAAAAATAATTAATTTTTTATTTTCACAACATGAATATCAATGTGAAATAATTAACACATACGTGTACTACTAATGGCATATGTCTATATGGTCAAACCATAAATGAGTCTACATGTTTAGATCATAATGAAGTTTTAATTCATGTCATTGAGATGACCAAATGTATGAAGCTTTATTTCTTTTGGAATAACAAAGAATTTAACTGAAAATAAAATTCAGTACTCTCCAAAACCAAAATTAACACATTTTGCCTTCTTGTCTGAAATTAACTCAAGGGTTTCATACAATGGTACGGGAAATTCCTAGACCATTGGTAGTAGCCTAGCATTCAGTTCCCATTAACCTTTGATTTTATATATTTCACCTTTTGAAATCATTGTTGAAATGAAATCAGGGCTTGACACAAAAGTTTAGTGAATTACAACTGATTATTTAGGATTTATATGCTAAAGAGAATATCTCAATTGTATAGAGACTAGCAATTGCATCTATTGAGGCAATGGGCACACCAATAGTTTATGAACTTACTGTATCAATGATCTTAGAAACAAGCTTACAAAGTCTTGCAGCCTATAAAATGGCAACAGTAAAACATATGAATCCCTAATTATAGACATAGTAACATAATGTTGGCTTCTGAGAGATCCTGAAAAGATCTTATCCAATTGCTGGGTTATTAGGATTATTCTTGCAAACACAAGGTGGTTTGGGATAATCATCATTATTAGCCTTGAAGCAACGATCTAATTGACCATTTTCCTCCAGAACACAAAGAGACATTTTATTAATATCCATCCATTTTAGACCTGCTACTACTGATAAATGTTGTTGGAATTAGTAATATAGTTGCAAAAAAATAAATTGTTGCAAACCACTTCCATTTTCTGGAGACACCTCTTCTCTCATTTGCTTTTGAGTTGCAAAATAAGTTTTCCTGTCATTTTTACGCTCTAAATCTGAATAATTTACCTTTCATTGATACATAAAAAGATTGTGTTTCATCACAAGAACATCTGTTCAGTGCCTCAACTATTTTCTTTTGGCTAATATAGTGCACTACCTGATAATGGCATTAACACTGAAAGAAGCCCCACTACAATCTTGATATTTTCTTGTTATTGATAGTCTTAATTGTGGAAGTTCCTACTATTGTGCAATCTTTATTGAAATGTTTTTTGTTGTTTAAATTATCGTGCTTCCGTCCAGTTTTATGTTTGGGTTGCCTAGAACACCTAATGTTTTTTATGAAAAGAGTCTTACAAAGAAGCTTTAGTTTTGTCCCGTCACCCTTGTAAAAGACAAACTCTCAATATTTCATTTAGTTTACCAACAAGTGTATATAATATTTGCTAATAATTAATCATGTTTTTATCATTCTTGGGCTACAAAATTCATTTTAGCTTGTGAATTTGATATGTTGTTTCTAGTTGTATATTTTGATTGATAAAAGTTTTGGAAGATTGTTAATTGGCTGATCAATATTTTCCCCTGCACTTCAATATATTTACTCGGGTATATCTTCCTATTGGCATAACCATTGCACCTTATTGGCGTGCAATTGCTAGTTTATATATGAAACAATGATTAAGTAGACTCAATAGTATAATTTTGTACATCTGGTTGTACAGATTATGAGTTAAATTTGTTCATGAATGCTTCTACAACCTAGCAAGGAACAAGTCAAATGCTTATGACTAGTACAGTTTTTGGCTAAAATGAGTTTATTGATTTCACGGTTTTTAAAACAAGAAAAGTTGAACCCTAATTAAATTAGAAATCATTGGTTCAAACTGTTTTATAACTCCTATTACAACAAGAATGCTACCAGCGTGTTTATTGTTAAACCTTTTCAAGCTTATAGCGGGGCATGGGCATGAACTAGCCTTTGGTTTGTGAGCTTTGTAGCTTTGCATATTCAAGTTTTCGCATTGGATGCTACTCATATTCCAAATTTAGGTCACAAATTTATTAAGTCTGCCATTTAGGAAGGGTCATTTGTACTTGTTTTGCTGCTCCTTAACTTTGGTGCAGTTTCATAGCATGTTTTCCACTATAATCACTATTCTAAAATTGCTTTGCCACTTACTTTGTAACCAATTTCATTTTCTTTAAGCTCTTTCTCTTATACAGAGTATAATGATGTTTCTCCCACTTGGGCAAAGTTTTTTTTACTAGTTGTGCCACTAAAAAAGTGCAATTTCCTTTATTTCTTTTTAATACTATTTTGGCATGGTGTTGGACTGATTTTTACACTTTTTGAGTGTTCTTACTATGGTTTGACCCCCTTAAATGAGCTCATAGCATGTTATCACTTATCTTTGCTAGTTGGGCAAAGACCTGAAATTGACAATCATCACTTATGTACACTTTGCACAGGATTTTTCCCCTACTGTGTGCATTTCTGACTCGGTCATACCACCTTGATGTGGTGCCCAAACTTAATCATTTCATCCTCATTGCTTAGGTGCACTTCACTTATTGTCATCCCTTTTGTGCAGTTTTTAACTGGAAAAGCCACTTGAAGATTGCACCCTACCAGCTGATTAGGCCCTCATCTTGACTACTTGTGGTTTGATAGTGATTTTACCAGCATTGTCACCTTTTTCTTGAAGCATAGACACCTAAATTATGTCAATCTCACTTAATCTTCCCTACCCTTTTTACCTTCACGGAGTTTTTCCTTAGTATTGCCATGTGAAAAAAGTGCCTAGTAAGACTTATCTTTGATTTTCTTTATTCCAATGTGTCACTTGAGTGGAGTGCAGGATGAATTTTATAAACCACTCATCAACTTTCTCTCTGGATTCAAACCTTTGACATCTTTTCTCTTTGTTTTTATGCTTGAACCTCCAATAGCCAGGAATTTATTCATTTTTGCTTGGCATGGTGAAACCTTGGGCAATCTACAAGAATGTTAGTTGATAGATCAAACCAAGACAACTATGCAGCTTAGTGAGGGAAGAGTCAAGCTAAAATTGATAATATGCCAAAAAAGACCTGATATAAGGCTACAAATGTAAAGGTACCAACAAGGCTTTTCCCTACACTAGTGATTATGAGGATCGATGGACACAAGTCTTTGAAGGAAACGACCATGAAATGCACCCCACTGATTCAATATGAAATGCAGTGGCAAGAATGCACATGATTGAGGTTAAGTTTCTTTGTCCATCTACCACCATAGATCATTCAACGCATAAAACTAAGAACCAATTTTGATCACGTTCCCATTTTACAATGTCAAAAACCTTTCTATAATGAATTTAAATAGACATGCCACAAAAAATTGCACTTTTCTTGTGTTGACAAGAAACAAATGGAGGACTGCTACTAGATTCGAATCTTCCCTAGTCTAGAGAATTTTGAACAACCTCCAGGGCAGGTACACAAGTGGGTAGTTTTGTAACTTATCTAAGACAAGCTCATAATAATAATGGGGCAAAAAGGTATAACTATGAAACCATATCACAATTTCAACAAATGATGTCTACTGCATTGAAGTTGCAATTTGTAAGGCATACAAAAATAATATGAGATTGATTCTATTAAAATCAATTGCAAACAAAAAAAAATTAAACACCCAAAGGTAGTCCTAAATTTTACCATGCTTGTCCTGTATAATTTCTGTAGCTTTTCTTCCTCTTCTGCCTGTTTCTTCTCCAAATCCACCTTTACTTTTTTATTCAGTGCTAGAATTTGGTGCTGGACATCTGATGTTAGAACAACCTTATGGCTGATCCTCTCAAGATCAACCCGCTGCAAACACACAAACAAGATAAGGATAAAGTGTGGCTTTCTCACAGATCAGTAAACTAAGAATATATGCCAAGGCAACCACCTGTTTAGACAATCTGATCAACTGGCCTATCACAGCTCGTAAATGTTCCTCAATGCACTGCAAAGTACATATAATATCAAATCCAGAGAACACGGAACAAAACCACAATAGAAGTCTAAGAATATCTATTACCAGTGACAAGCAGCGCTCACTGTCAGTGCTAATATATTTGATACCATACTTTTCCACTGCCAAAAAGAAAGAAGCTTATTTAGAACATGCTAGTTCATCTTATTCTCAAGCATTAAATAGTTAAGTTGAACAAGATGGAACAGAAAAAAATTGACTGAACATGATTGTTTGGTAAATAAATGTATTTTATAGTTGTATCGCTTAAAACAGTTATGTGGACAAGATGGAACTGAGAAAAATTGATCTAAAAACATTGTTTAGTAAATAAAGTAATGCATTTTATATTAGTATCACTTGAAACAAACAATTACATCAATCAACAACAAGCTTACAAGGGAGAACAAGCTTACACCCATTTGATTTTTACTTCTAAAAAGACTCAAGTCCCCTAACCTGAAAGAAGAGTATTCCTCACAAAAAAAGCCTTACATCTTGATTTCTCCACAAATCAAATAGCAGTCAACATAAATACAGCCATAAGAATTTTCAGATTTGCCTAACAACAATTTCACATTGAATATCAAGATGTCTGCTACCAAGAATATATGTATGCAATAACCATTACAGTCTAACTTGTCAAACATAAACTGAACATAAAAAATTACTGATTCCAGCTATTTTCACACGCAGTGGTCCCTTTTCTAAAAAAATTCTCTCCTCCTCTTCTTGTACAGTGTTTCTCATTGCCTCTGCTACACAGCTTTCATCTTTAGATCCAACAAATAGGTTCTCTTCCTCTTCCTGAACACACAGAATGCAGGTTATTATCAAGTTCAACTCATTTACATTAGCCATCCAAGTTTTCCTTCCGTTCCAAGAAGTGAGCAGTGGTAACATTACCCTTAGGTTTATTCCACTGAAAGCAGTAACATCATTAAGTGGGTCAACTCTTTGATCCAAGTAGTCTCCAGGCACCTTTTGTTTTTTCCTGCATTACAAAAGAACAGCTAATCATTATATATACCAAAAATTAATCATGAAAACTTCTGTATAGAAAGACACAGGAATATCTCTCTTCTTGAAAATTGATTAAAAGAAATCAATAAATGTACATTCAATTAATAATATAATCTAGAAATGAAATTAATGAATCTCAAGATGACTTTGATACACAGTGGACCAGTAAAAACAAAGGCAAATAAAATATTGACCTTGGTAGTTGATTTAAAGGACATGTAGCCTCATAACAATTGTTTTGTCCAAATGATGGTACTTTTGCTGATGTATTGATCTGAGAACCAACTTCTGAGGAAGGTGGTAATGAAGGCATCTGAATGCACATTTGCCCCTGTAACAGATTCCCTGAGGAATGACCACCTGAAATAGGTCCACCAAATGCAGACAATGTGTGATGCAATGTTGCAGTTGAAGAAGTTGCTAACGTTGCCTTCCCAACATGCAAGAGCAATTTCAGCAAAATTGATGTAATTGATAGCATTGACAAACAATGCATAAAACTGAAAATAAAATACCAACTGAAATAAAACTACATAGCTTCCTTTGAACTTACAACTCCTATAATTTTCCCACATGTTCACTTTGAACTTTATAGTAATACCAACCTTTAATCAATAATCCCCAAAAAAAATGTACTTGAATTCTAAGGTGTTTTGTGTCAGCATTAAAATTTGTGTTTTTCAGGGCAACACAAAAATGGAACTACATTTAAGGATATACCTTTCTTCATATATGAAGGGCAGGCTTCCTTTGAAGAGTGAAGGAAATGTTAATATTCCCTTACACAAAAAAGCTAAAATAAACCTAGAACTACTAAAGCTTCTTTGAGTAAGAAATACAAACAAACTTAAAGTAAAATCTATCATTTTGTTCTTAAGCTAGGGCACAAGCTATTCAGCATTTCCACACAAAGCAAGAGGTTCTATTAATTTTTGTCAGATATCGAAAACTCAAGCAATTAGCATGCACTCACTCTTTTTAGCTAAAAGCAGAAACTGAAAAAGCTTGAATACAACACAAAGATACAATTAGATTAAACACCCAAAAGATAGTACAAATTGAATAAGGAAATTTGCATATAAAACTACAAAACCCCAGTCAAAACTACTACACTACAGAACCTACGATAAATATTGACAATATTCAATTCACAATATAACAGACTCTCACAAGTATGCTTTGAACAGCAAGTATACTAATTACCATTACTAAATCTAAGTGCTGATGTCGTTAGTTTATAATTTTTCTCAATTTTTACTGCATTTGATTTATTCATTGTTGGAGCAACCAGCTATATTTCTCATATTGCATCCTCAATTGCAACTGTGGGGCCCAACCCTCTCTCCCACTGTACAACAGAATGTGATAAAGTAGGGAGCACCATTTGAAGTGCACAATCCTGCCATCGTACTTGATATCCATAAGGGCCTTATAAATCTCACTTTAAATAAATGAAGCTAATACCATTAAATGCTCAAGCATTTGAGACTTTGCATCTACTCCCAAGACTTGGATATAGCAAAGTAGGTCTTGATGAAGTGGTCCTCAAAGGTGTCATAGTTGAAAGGCTCAATTTCATCTCTATCAAGTTTTATCAGTTTCCCAAATTTTCATTTCCTTCTATGATAAGGAAGTGATTTCACTCTGTCGCTACCTTGATCCCTAGCATACTCACTTCTTAATGATCCAAAGTTAAAAGGGACTTGAGTATTTATGTTCAACATGAAAACATCACATATGGAACATGTGTCCAATCCAACAAGAAGAGAAACTTTTTCATTATAGATAGCTCTTTTATCAAGGTTGTATTTTTTGGCTGCTTCTCTAACTCAACATTGATGAATACATTAGGGGCAACTAATTTTCCTAAATCTAACCTCTTGGTATTATTCATAGGCTTAGGAGCCATACTCTTGTTTTATGCATATCTGAAAAAGATTCCATCCATCACTAGAAGTATTGCATCAATTTTGCTGTCTACAAGCCTATCAGATAATATTCTTGAACCCTAGCCATGCTTTGCACTTTTTGAGGAACCAAGCAATTGTGCAAGAAAATCTTCGTCTAAACCCCTCTTATAAATCCTCTTGAGGTTTCTGCCATGTTTCACTAGGGTTTAAATCTATAAAAAACAAGGCTTCTGCAGAAATTTTGAAAATTCTTCTCTACTTTTTCAAAATTCAAATATTTTCCTTTTCAACAACTAAATGCTAGAGGACCAAGAAAACCATTTGAAGAAAGAAAACTTGACAAGACGCCAAGAATTTCTACTTGTTACTCACGCAGCTTGAAATTTGAGAATTCTTCTTATGGCTACTTTTTTCACCTCAGAAAACTCAATTGGATGCAATTATTGTAATGTCCCCTTCTTAAGCCAGTCTGGCATGGAGAGACCATTAGCCTTCATGAGATTCTCGTAGGAGGTGTTGACAAAAGCAATTTATAGCTTAGACGGTATAAGGAATGTAATGCCCTTTTTTGGAGCCTTTCCGGACGTATTCTCCTATACTTCTATTTTTAGTAAGTAGGTGATGAGCACCGACAAAGTCAGTTGACATTTTTAGTAATGCCGATGGAGTTAGCTTTGATGTTCATCCTAAGGTTTGATATAGTCCGGAACTATTAACTTAAATAACAATTAGTTATTGTTTTATAAAGTTAAATTAAATATTTAACTTGATCGTTATTTTAATTTATTTTATAAGGGACCATGGAAAGGCCAAGTATCTAAAATAAAGTGTTAAGTTTAGAATGGTTATTTAAAAGTGACATGGGGGGAAAAAAACAAATGAAAGAATTCAAGGAAAAAAATAGCAAAAAAGCATTCGCGGAAAAATACCAAAAAAGCATTTGCAAAGAAATGGAGGAAAAAGCATTCGCAAAAAATAAAATAAAAGCATTCCCGAAAGCTGAAAGCCATAAAAGGAGGATTAGGGCTCTCATTTTGGGGTGTTGAAGATTTGGATATTGTTATGCTTCCAATTTTTGAAGGAATTGCAGCTTCTTCTTCTTGGTTTGCGAGGATAGAACCCCTTGCAGACATCATTTCCCCCACTAAACCAGTTTGTTATCTTTAAAAGTATTTGTAAATGTGCATTTGAGTTGCATGCATGTAATCTGTAGATAAACCTCAGCATTAAGTTGTATCTTGTTACATTTGTTTCAAAGTGAAAAAGAAAAAGAAACTAGGGTGGTTATAACAATTATGTTGGTATTTGATGTCAGTGTTGACATAAACTTAGTTGTCATTGGTAGAGTCATAGGCAAACATCAATCCCACTGGTACACCACCCTGGTACTCATAATTGTGAACCGGTAGACTAAACAAGAAAGTGGTGTACTTTAACTGGTCACGCTTATATTGGTCCAAGTTTTTCCAACCGGTCATGGGATATGCACAAGGAGCAGATGACTAACTGGGTACAAGCTCTTCACCGGTTAAGTGCATGATAATCCGAACCGGATTATATGGAGCGTTTTTCAATTAAACTGGAGTTAGCTTTTTCAGTGGAGCTGAAGTTAGCTTTGTTTAATCTATGAGCGTTTCGAGGTAAACTCGGATCAGTTTGCAAGATTTTTTTGCATGCATGATTTTTGGGAGAGTTTACAGCTTGGCGGAACTATGAGATGTATTTTTAATAAGATTAATTTCTTATAAATACAGGTCAAAGGACATGAAAGAAATGTTGTTGAAAATCAAGAGAATAGAGAGAAGAAGAGCAGGAGAGCTGAATATTCTGAGAGGAGTCACAGTTACGAGAGGTGAAAGGCAAAAAAAGATTCAACAACCAAGCAGAGGAAAGGGTAACATGTATGATCCGATTCGACAGAAAGTGTCATCATAAGATCATTGCTTTAAATTGAGAAGCATATTTAAATCCCTCAATCAGGGTGAACCCTTACAGGTTCTTTGTATAAATCCCTTTACCGGGTAACGTCTTTATTGGTGTTCTAAGTCCTCTTACAAGGCAACTCCTAACAGGGTCAAAATCCTAACATGTCTTCTATCAAATCCCTTAACCGGGTAGCACTCTTACCAGTGCTTTGTAAGCCTCTAATAGGGCATCTTTATTAGAGCAGTAGTGAAGTTGTGGGTTCTGTCCCACCGTGGTTTTTTCCTTCTAACCGAGGGTTTCCACATACATATGTTGTGTTCACCTGTGTATTCAAATTTTGTTTATGAATGTTATAATATTCTTTAATTTCTGAATAAGAATATTTGTTTAGAAAGAAGTAGAAGAAATTAAAATTACTGATTCACCCCCCCTCACAGTAACCGGTTAGAATTAACAATTGGTATCAGAGTTTAGGTTCTCAAAGATATAAAGCTTAACCGCTTGATTAAAAGATCAAGGAGGGTTACAGGTATCAAAAGCAGCTTGAGGAAGCCAATGACATGATTGCCTCTGTTGAAAATAGACTAAGGAGGTCTCTTGCTAAGAGAAAAGAGTTGGCTCTACAACTGAGTGAGAGTAATGAAACCATTGAGGAACTCTCTGGGCAAAGTGGATCTGATGAAGCAGAAGAGGCAGACTCTGATCTTATGGAGAAAAATCAAAATCTAACCGATCAGATCTCCAATCTAAAAAGGGAGCAGGAAAGTCATGCCCTGAGGATGACTGAAATCATCGAAGGTAAAAGGAAAGCTGAAGATGAAAGGAACAGTGCCTTAGAAGCACTATTGACCTCTGAAAGATCAAGAAATTTGGCAGAAGATGCGGTAAGGGAAAGTGATGCTCTTGTTTTACAACTTTAAGCAAACATGCAAAGCACAACTCAAGAGAATGCAACTATGCATGAGTACTTGCATGACAAAGATGATGCTTGCAAAAGGTTGGCTATTGCATTGTATCAACTAAAAGAACAATTGAAAACTCTTGAAGAGAGAAATGAGAAACTTAGAAGGTACAATGAAAGCTCAGAGAAGCTTGATGAACAACTGAGGGCTCAAAGAAAGCACAAGGATCCCACAAGACTTGGGTACATCAGTCAAAGCAGCAAAGAAACCGGTGAGTCCTCTAGAGACAAGCAAGGCAAGATGGAAAAGAAGAAACCTATAGAAGACAAAGGTAAGAAGACCTTCAAACCCTCTTGCAAACATTGTGGCAAACCGGGTCATAAAACTAATGACTGCAGAAATGCACTGATAAAACCATTTACTTGTAACAGCTATTGCAACAACTATTACAAGTATGGTCACAGGACCTTAGAATGTAGGTCACGCCCCAACAGTGTGTCCAGTGGAAGCAGGGGAAGCTTCAAGGGCTATTGCTATTCATGCAACAAGTTTGGACATAAAGCAGAAGAATGCAAGTCCAAAACCATGGAATTCAAATCTCCACTGAGACCAATATTCCATAATAAGAATGTTAACCGGAGCACATCCAACTGTGCTACCTGTAAGCCATCTGGCCATAGGAACTATGGATGTCACTCACCCATGGACAAGGAAAGAAGGGTCAATCCATGAAGAGGAACCGGGATGGCTTGTTACAACTGTAACAAGATTGGGCATCTGGCCAAGGAATGCAGGAACCGGTCGATGAACAAAGGAAAAGGTCTAGCCAAACCAGTAAAGAAGAACTTGTCCCCCAACAAGAAGGATAACTTGAGGAAAGAGACCAAAAAGGAAGTTAAGAAGACTTGGTTTGTTCTAAAATTCCCCTTTTCAGGTCTGAATCATACTTGGGGGTTGTAATTTATAATATTTCAAACTAGAATGTTGTCGATTCCCAATATATATATATATATATATATATATATATATATCATTAAAATATTCCATTATATGTATTAGAATATTTAGATATATAAAATTCAGATATATACTTCATATATATATTTTTCGTATGTATATATTCTTTATCTTTAAGAGTACTCAAATATATTATTTTTATAATTAATATTAATGTGTCAATGTTAGCCAGCCTTATATATATATATATATATATATATAATTCTTATATTTCTATACCATAATTCATATTAAATAGATATTCTATATAATCCATATATATATATATATATATATATATATATATATATATATATATATATATATATATATAATTCTGATTCTATTAGTATTAGTAAATAGATATATCTATATTGACTTCTACATGTTACTATTAGAAACTGATGCTTACTCTACAGTAGATAAATACGTGAAACTCTCTATTGGTTCACGTTCTTAACAGCTCTTGCATATATAATATTCTGCAAACAAATATTAGATAATAGGTGTGTAACAGCATGCTCTCACTGTTACAGAGTAGACCAATATATAAGTCGTACTCTTACCATTGCAAGGTGCTTCAATAGTAGATCGTCACAGACTTGATATTTTCCTATCAAACCTCCTTAACGTCCAAGGATAATTACATTACTGGTTATCATTTTTAATAAGGTTGCTCCTTCATTTGTATTTATGCTGTTTCTTTTTTATGTAAGACTCCATCGATGTCTGTCACTTATATTATCTATCACTGTTCTTGCTCCTTTGACTGATGCTAATCCTCCATTCATCTATGCTGGCACTGACGCTACTATTCTCTCCTTAGTCTAATGCATAAGAATCTTCTTCTCTCTTAACGGTACTGTAATTATTGATTCTGTGAAGTATAAAATTGGCTCCCCTCCCTGCTTCCTCATTCCTGATTGGATGCTACTTATAGTTTGAATTACACAAGATCGCATTCTTCCATTTGTGAGACATAGCTTTCCAAACGTAAGTTACATGTCGTTTCATAACATACGCCATTATCATCCGCCTAATATCATTTGACATTGTTTGCTAATGTATTAACGTAAACGACAGTGGTCGGGAGTCTATATCCTTGTCGGGTATAGGATGATTTGATATATATAAATTTATTATTGTTGTTTTTCTTAATAATTTATTATTAATTATATATTGATTGATATTATTCGTATTTAATGTATATTGTATTGATAATTGTTAATTACTTATATTATACTTGTTTATTATTATATTTTATTATTAGTATTAAGTATCAATTATATTATAGACATTTTATATATTATTATTATCTTGATTAATAAGTTATATTCTTTTATTGCTATATTAATAAATTAATAATAAATTCTATCATAATTTATTATTATTATTTATTCGTAATTCTATTCCACAGAGGGGACGTCACAATTCATGTCTTTATCGATATAAGGATTTAAAGAGTATATTTATTTTCGAAGAGTGTGTTTGAGTGAATTATATCTATACATTGAGATCCATTGATACTGTAGGTATGTCGATTACATCTCATGACAGGGACAAAGAGTTCCGCTGAGGAGAAATCTGAGGTAAGGTCATCACCTACTGATGATGATATCTCTTCAACAAATTAAGCCTAAGGGCTTAAGGGGAACATGTAGCCAGCCTACTGTTCCCGAAGGAACTGGTGAGCTATGATCTCACTCAGTCAGGAAGTGCAACCGGGAAGATGTCACCAGTCTAACATGTAAACCAGACAGAAAGTGTTGACATTGTAACCAAGGATAATGCGAACAGGTAACAAGTCTGCGGACCGGTTGTCAAAAGAAAGGTTAGGTAAGGGTAATTAATAAAGTAACCGTTAACAAAAGTTACTGTTTGCTAATTATCGTTACGACCTAAGTCTATAAAAGGGAAAGCTGATTACTCATTTCACTTTACATTGCAAACTATGATTATTGATTTCATAAGCTTGAGTAATCTTTTATTGTTGTGAATTACGGGCTTTGCTTAGTGAATTTTGTGAATCTTAACAAGAACTTTTTGTCAACACCAGTCTAGTATTATGGCATCCTCATCTTCTACGGTAAGCCTAATCAGTGCTAATCAAATGGATAGACTAGTTTACCACATTATGACAGTGTAGAACCATGAGAATGATATGGCGAGAGCTCTATCGTCCATGCTTGAAGGAGTTTTGATGACTGAGGATGTAATAGCGTTCATCCACAGCAAACAGGAGGAACTGGGTGAAACGTCCATATAGAGTGAGTACCTTTCACTTTGTGAAGACGAGAAGCTTCAATCTAAATACATACTTTGTGAAGACGAGAAGCTTGAATCATCGGGATTGATCAATGGAGTGAAATATCCAACTGTGTTTCGACCGGATTGGATTAGACTGGTTCTGAGCAGGGTTCACGAACCAGGTATGTGGCTTGCAAAAGGTGCGATCACACACATAACAAAAGAAGACCTACACAAGGTAACTGGTTATAATGTCGAAGGAGAAGCGCTTACCCTAAGGACTATAGCAAATGCAGAAGTAACACAATTAACAAAATCCAAGTATGACAATTGGATGATGACTGTAAACGACATTGAAGATGATGGCGTGTGATTTGCAGCAGCGGTTATCAGTTACAAGGTTTACCAATCTAGTAACCTAAATAGCGTACCGGGAGAAGCAATACACGTCGCGCACAGTATCATGCACGACAATACACGATACGACATATCCGCTATGCTAAGAGGGCAAATCTTTGATAACCTGAAGAAGCTTGTATTGGTCAAGAAGAAGTTTCTGAAGTATGGAACTTTACTGGTATGTTTATACTTTTATTATCAAAACTTCTTTCCAGGCATAGGCAAGGTTACATGGCATGAAGATAAACCGATGATGGTTCAAATAAGTGAACTAGCAAACAACTTGGGGAACTGGTTCAATAAGGTCATGACTGACTACTTTGAAGCCTTTCAGCTAAGAATGCACAACAGGGAAAGAATTCCCTCCACCATTGTTGAAGAATACAAAGAAGAGATGTGCTTTTTGGTAAGCATTGATCATTGTATTATACAGGTTGTTGAACCTAGGTTCGAGTATGCACCGGAGCTAGGTTATGAGATTTCTACTAAGGTTGCGAAGGCATATGCTAATGCACTTCAAGAAAGCAACTTAGATCTTTCGACATACCAATTTGGGACCTATGAGGAGATTCTGGCAAATCTGAAGAAAACGACATCTGCCAAAGAACCAAAGAAAGTGTATGTGAAAAGAACTCCCACACCGAAGAAAAAGAAGCCAAAGGGTGAAGAACCCAAGGTTCAAAGAAAGAGGACTCAACAAGTGTCCAATGCACAAGGAGAGGAACTGGAAGAAGCAGAAACTGAAGAAACAACTACTCTTCATAAAAAGAGAAAGACTGGGAAACCGGTAAAAAAGGATGCACCAAGAGGAAGAAAACCGACCATTGAAGTGGTTAAAGGGATAAAGGAGATAGGTGGACTGGGTGGAGTTAAGAGAAGATATGAGCTTGGTGATGAAGACGATAAGAGAAAGCTGGAAGAAGCTGTTATTTTTGTTCTTCACAAGAACTTAACACCTCTTGTCCTTCATAAAACAATTCCTGATGATCTAATAAGAATAATTGAAGGAAGATGGAAATCTTCCTCAGATAAGGAGAGAGAGCTAAGTATAAGGGCTCTGCTAGAAGTACAGAATCACCCAAGTCTGGAAGAGGCAACAAATCAGGCTGACCTATTCAGACAGAGTTTCACCATCAGAAAGAGAATTGGTAAGGTCCTAATTGGTGTAGTGGATAAATTTTACGATGAAGGAGTTGCTACTTGGACGAATGTTCTCAAGCAACAACATCAAGCAGAAGCAGAATGCCATAAGACCACAGAGCCACCAGTAATGGACGCTAGAAAGGCAAAAGGCATACTGGGAGAGGACACTCTGGTCAAGGCTAAAACTACAATCGAACTGGTCATTGTTGATATCACTGGAGACACAGGTGGTGATCTCACTCCACCAACCCTACTTGCTTCCCCAGTTAAAGGTAAAGCACGAACTTTGATTGTAGATAATATAGTTGATGAAGTTATGGATTTTGGTGAAGTGTCAAATGCG
The DNA here is from genome assembly GCA_027943335.1 of Chamaecyparis obtusa. Lineage (NCBI taxonomy): Eukaryota > Viridiplantae > Streptophyta > Pinopsida > Cupressales > Cupressaceae > Chamaecyparis > Chamaecyparis obtusa. The sequence continues at coordinate 747,554 of BSBK01001864.1, forward strand.
GCTAAATGGTTCAGTGTTCTACTAGAAGAGGATAAGCAAAAAATTGAAATTGCTCTGTTAGAAACCTTTTTAGATTTCAACAGAAGTCCTAGAGACTACAGGCCTCTATTTCTACCTGAATTGAATCAAAGGCTAATGGCTAAATGGAAAACCGGTTTAGCAACAAACAATAAGATTATAAGAGAAACTTTGACACAAGTAAGACCAGGTCTCAGTGATGAGACAATAAAAATTCTAATGGAAGCCGTGTCACTCAATTTGGACACGAAGAATAGAGTTTCCAAGATCATAAATGGACTGGAAAAAGATGTGCGTGAAGATTCTCTAGATTTTTGGCTAAAATATGACTTCAGCACTCTTAAGTCTACAAGTCCACAGGGCATCTCACTAGATGAACCTGAAAAAGTATTGGTACCACCGGTACAGTTCACAGTTGGTGAACAATCAACAACCAGTGCGAAGGAAGTTACACCTAAACAGTTGACACCCAGTGAACAGGTTAGTCTGGGAGAACAAGTTCCTCCAGAAGAACAAGTACAGGGAGAGTCATCAACAAAAATGACTACGGATAAAGAAACATATAAACTTGAAATTGTTTCTAATGATCAACAAGTTGTTGAAGAGCAGCAAACAAAACAACCAACAAAAGAGCAAGTCCATCCGGAAGGAGTACAACCAGAAGGGGAAGTATATCAAGAACAGGAGGTACGAAAAGAAGAGATACCTCAACAACAGGAGTTGCCTGCTAATGAAGAACACAAGAAGCCTACAGAAGAACAACCTGCACAAGAGAATAGACAAGAGGAACCGATAGATGTTCCTAGTTCATCTTCATTAAAGAGAAAGCTAACTTTTGCAACAGATTCTGAAGCAAAGAAAAGCAAAGTTAGTGAAACAGTGGTTGACATAAGCAAGATGTCAACAAGACAGCTAAAGGAACTCACTAAGAGAAAACAGGATATGATTCTCTCTAGTGTAAGAAATATCTTGTACAATTTTGTACCTGATACAGATATAGATGAGGATGAACCTGTAATTGATCAACTGGAGATTCTAGTGCAAGCAATTGGGGAAGATAACACTAACCCAAAGATGATTGCAATTGATCACTATGAGAAGAAGCGAATAGAAATTCTTCACAAACAGGTTGAAGAACTCAAAGCCATTGTATCTAAAAGCACCGGGGAGCTATAGCACTAGATAGAGGAAGCAAGAAGGTTGATCACAAGGACTTCAAACTTTGAAGACTTTGTTAAAGATATAACTAAGAGAACGAACAAGACTACAGAAGAGATAACAGTTCTAACATCCAAATTTGATGCAAAGAGCTCTTCTGCAATAGAGTACAGCCGGGAGCTGACAAGTCTTGCTCTCACCTTAAGGAAGGCATCCGAAGAAAAGACAAAGAATCCAAGATCTTATTGGATTCAAGTTATTCATTGCACCAAATTTTGATCTAATGCAGACAACAGCAACAGACATAGAAAGACTGATCAAAGAACCTAATTACAAAACAGTGGAAGACATGGAAAATTTAGTAGTCTCACTGCAAGCAGCAAAGAAAAATTTAGATCATGTAACAGGTATATGGAAGCCATTCCTCGATTCGGCAAAGAAAATTTATAAGGATATCTTCAATAAGTTACAAATATAATATGTAAACATGTAATAAGAATCAACCCTTTGACCTATGGAGGCAAAAAGGGGAAGTGATGATTACAGATGAGTAGATCAAAGACATGGATGAAAGAATGATGACAGTGTGTGTAAGAATATGCTACAGGTAGACAAGGAGATCTACAGGGGAAGTCTAAAGGTGATGTGTATTGATATGTTTTGCCACCAATGCCAAAGGGGAAGATCGTTGACATAAACTTAGTTGTCATTGGTAGACTCATAGGCAAACATCAATCCCACCGCTACTCATAATTGTGAACAGGTAGACTAAACAAGAAAACGGTGTACTTTAACCGGTCACGCTTATAGCAGTCCAGGTTTTTCCAACCGGTCATGGGATACACACAAGGAACAGATGACTAACCGGGTACAAGCTCTTCACCGATTAAGTAAATGATAATCTGAACCGGATTATACAAAGCGTTTTTCAATTAAATTGGAGTTAGCTTTTTCAGTGGAACTGAAGTTAGCTTTGTTTTATCTACAAGCGTTTCGAGGTAAACTCAGCATCAGTTTGCAAGCTTTTTTTGCATGCATGATTTTTGGGAGAGTTTACAGCTTGGCAGAACTATGAGATGTATTTTTAATAAGATTAATTTCTTATAAATACAGGTCAAAGGACATGAAAGAAGTGTTGTTGAAAATCAAGAGAATAGAGCGAAGAAGAGCAAGAGAGTTGAATATTCTGAGAGGAGTCATAGTCACGAGAGGTGAAAGGTAGAAAAAGATTCAATAGCCAAGCAGAGGAAAGGGTAACAGGTATGATCTGATTCGACAAAAAGTGTCATCATAAGATCATTACTTTAAATTGAGAAGCATATTTAAATCCCTCAATCAGGGTGAACCCTAACAGGTTCTTTGTATAAATCCCTTTACCGGGTAACATCTTTATTGGTGTTCTAAGTCCTCTTACAAGGCGACTCCTAACTGGGCGAAGATCCTAACAGGTCTTCTATCAAATCCCTTAACCAGGCAGTACTCTTACCAGTGCTTTGTAAGCCTCTAACAGGGCATCTTTATTACTGCAGTAGTGAAGTTGTGGGTTCTGTCCCACCGTGGTTTTTTCCTTCTAACCAAGGGTTTCCACATACATATGTTGTGTTAACCTGTGTATTCAATTTATGTTTATGAATGTTGTAATATTCTTTAATTTCTGAATAAGAATATATGTTTAGAAAGAAGTAGAAGAAATTGAAACTACTGATTCACCCCCCCTCTCAGTAACCGGTTAGGATTAACAATCAGAACAGTAGATATCATCGAAAACCACCATTAAAGCCCACACACGCAGACAATTTCACAACAAATCATTTTTGCAACCCTAAATCTAAGTCGTAGATTATCACCGATTAGAACACATCAACAATTGTCGCAGCCAATCATATTTGGAAAAGAATCATCTTTAATGTTGTGATTAGACACCTCGTGACTCAATCCAGTGGTCCCACAATGACACGTAAAATCTCACTTCATGTCAATTTCAAATTTTCTCTATTTCACAAACCAACAATGCGAAGTTGGTCTGTGAGAATGTGACACGTGGACTCAGAGATGCATATCAAGATCTCACACTCTCGCAATCTTGAGGTGAGCCAACCTTCCAAAGACCGCAATGCCTTAGAGATACCCAATCCAATAAGAAACTCACATGCACTAGCTAGCTAAAGAATAAACAATGAAGACATCTAGCACAATCTCACACATTCGCAGCTTCAAGCTCGGACCCGCTATTTGATTATGTGATGCGAAGACAAAATGTAGTAGAAACATGGATCATGGGATTGGGTTGACATACATCGACATCATGCAAAATGGCAAATTAAGAGCCATCTTTGAATGAGAGACTTGTGATACAAATGAGAGGTGTGATGCAACAAGAACTCATCACATGGTGCCAGTGGAGAGTTGTTGGGGCTAAATCTTCTAGCTAGAGAACAAAGGAACTTCGGGTCCCACTTTGACCAAAAGGGACACGCGTCAATATTTTTGGTTCTAGTAGCTTCAAATTTTCTGACAAGGGGAAAACTACAATACATTGTGGGAACACGATGCAATAGCAAGGTGACGTCTCGAATAGCATGACAAAGGATTATATCATTGTGCACAAAGGGGAAAATGCCTGACAGATATGGGATCTACTAACAGATGCAACATGTGACATGATTGCACATCATCGTGGTTTAAAAAAATTTAGGTTTCATGAACATGTGATAGCTAACTAAGCATTGAGTGACAAAATAGCAAAGTGACACTTGACATGTACTCAGGTAAAGGGTGTGTTGGTTCCAAGTTTCCAACTGATTGCTCAAGAAACTCTATGAATCAACCAAGTTCAATTATAACTCCTTGGATTAGTGGCCAATTAACAAGAACCAGTCACAGGATTGTTATCTACTACTCTTTCGTTCCTATAAAACCTTGGTCAATATCCCTTAACAGTATCCATCAATGTTATATTATTGTCATCCGATATTGTGAATTGCAGATGGGTTCTCAATTGAAAATATACCAAGGAAATGTAAGATTTCTCTTAAATTGGCTTCATTCTTGGAAATCAAACATTTACTAGCTTTGAGATCAATTTTAACTTAGCCCAATCCTAAAACAACATGAAAATTTAAAAGGAACTGATATTTAATAAATGTTTTTGAATCAAAGTATCGGTTGCTTTATAGGTCGCTGCCTACCCTAGGGTTACAAAGTCAAATAACAGAAAATAAATGTATCCTTCTAAGAAATTAACTCAACCAATGCATGTTTACATTAATGCTTTACATTAATGAACCCTCAACACAGAAATTGCAAAATTCTTCTTTAGATCCATAATATAAACTCAAAGTTACTATGAATTGTTTAAAGCATTTAATTCTCTCCATTAAAGAAAGCTATAAACAAAACATACATCACAAAAACACTACAAAGATGGATCCAGAATATCCTTGATACTTTGTATTCATATTAACTTTGAATGTAAATCATGGAAACAATTCTACAATAACATTTTCTTTGGCACTCATAATCTGATTTGATATTTTTTATACATATTTGAACAATTGTAGGCTATAACTATCCTCTCTGGACTCTAGGCTCGAGACAATACCAAAAATGCCTACCCAAAATAAAATTCAAAACCCTTTCAAAATGGCCTCAATTTCCTTTCTATAAGAACACGGGAGCAACATGCTTTTGGCCCTGTAAATGTGTCATATATTCATCTGACAAACACACAAAAAAATGCTAAAGGCATTTTCGAGCAACAAAACAAGAGAAATTTTTCCCACGGTCAATGAGAATATTCTAGCTGCAGAAATCATTGGAGAAAGGCTTTGAGACTCAAGGAAGATGCTCACCCTTTCCAAAACTGACTTGGGTTGATGTAAAACTGTTACAACCACATGGGCAGAGCACACACTTGCAGAATGATAAAGCAGCATGAGATCTGAATCTGATGATCGAATGAAATGTCGATTATTCCAATCTTCATTTCATTTCATCTCCAAAACTGAGGAGCCCTTGACTGGCTGACATGGCAAAATTGGCCCACTATGTGACAAATTTGAAAATGCAAATCAAATTTGTGTTTGCTCCATTTTATCAAAAACTGAAACAACAGCATCTATCAGCTGAAGTAGAGATGCGATGACCCTATGCATGGTTGAGTTGATATGCAACTCAAACTTTGCATTCATTTTCGATCAAACTTGTGGAGGAAAGACATGGTTGATATTGGCCATAAGCTCTGCATATTCTTTACTTGTGACTTGGCCAGTTGAAGCATTAATTGTTATCATGCCAAAATTTAACTGTGACAACTCATCAAGGGTTGTACTCAAGTTTTCAATCACTTTATTGCCATCTTCATTGATTTCAAGAATTATGGGAGTGGTAATTTGTGAGCATTCCTCTTTCCATTCTGCTTGACTTTTCTTGTCCCATCTTCTTTCCAAAACGGTGGCATAGGGTTACCTTTTAATCTCTCAAAAGAAATTAACTCCCTGACAATCAATTCATGAAATTTCTTGGGATGCCTTAATAAAGTTTTGACCACTTAAAAGTACCACATAGCTTTGTCAAATGTTTTAAAGAATCAAAATTAAAGCATGTCTGTTTTAAAAGAATTTTGAACACCTTTATTTTGAGAATCATGTTTTTTTCCCAACAGTTCATTTTTATCTCCATTCTACTGCATTCAACAAATATACTCCTTAATATATTGTAGCTCTCCCAATTCCTGTCAATATTGACCATAATCTTTTCCAATCTCTTGACCAACAGGCCTGTGACAAAGCTGAGTTTTACTTGGTTCAACTCTTCCACAACCTTTTCCTCCCTGTCCCTGTTTTCTTATAACTCTTTTCTGAGTTTCCTCTCCTCTTTATGGCAATGGGAGTGAGATTGGAGGGAGAGCGCTTGTTGCCACATTCAACCTTTCCTGCACTGACAAGATTTCCCTATCTCGCTTATCAAAATGAGTTTCCATTTTCAACATTGCTGCCTCTGCAAACATGGCTGAATGCACTGTTAAGCTTGTCGCTTGCGTGGCATTTGTTTCTCCTAAGCTCTGAATGATAAGATCTTCAGTCAATTTATTTGGGTCTTGAATAACCATTGGTTTATCTGTGGCTAGGGAAATGGCCCACATGGCCAAGGCATTAGTGTTTGGATCAAATCAGACCCAAAATACAAATCATTTGCTTGCTTGTCATTTAGTAGTGCATCAGCATCTTTATGTCTCCTAATGGTATCAAATGCAATGGCAGATGATATATCCCATCCTGACAGAGGTGAGCAGACACTTGTCCTGACAATTCCTCTGCTATTTTTTGGAGACATCTCCTCCATCTCTACCCTGACTTCATCCCAAAAATCAGATATAGCCTGGTCTTTGTTTTCAGGAGTCACCTTTAAAACTTTCTTTTGAATTTCCTCTCCATCGGTTTTGAAAACAAAGTCCCCAAACTCCCTTGAAGTTATAAATTTATCATTTGTCATGAATCTATCACTGGCCAATAATCTTACATCATCTGAAAGTTGGTCAGAAGTTTCAAAACTCAGAATCATTCTTTCTGCGGGAGAGTCTTCCATCACAACCCTGGGAGGAGTGTTCATAATTTCCATTCGATCTTCATCCACAGAAAAGCTAGGAGTTTCTGAAGGGAGAAGTACACATGATGCAAGGGTGTAACACATGTTGAGCTCTCAAGCCTTCTTATTTTGTTTAAAGTAGAGGGGGCTGATATTGATGGAGCCAGAGAACTACTTAATAGCTTTGGTACATTGGCAAGCAGTTATGCCTCATTACGTAACATCACTTTGATCCTAAGAACTGGATCTTCAATTTCCAAATATGCTCCCTAGTATGAGGGGCCTGCCCTCTTCCTTTTTTCTTCAACAATTTGGGTTCTTCTCCATATTTGCTTTCTTCTTGACACATCAACCTCCAAGGCACAATTTCTTATTAAATCATAAATGATGTGGAACTGTGCCATATTCACTTGACTTATTGGCAGCTCTTGCATTGTGAATGAACCTCTTTGGTTCACATCTCCTCCCCTTGTCTATTTTCAATCTATAATATGCCAATTTTATGTCTAAAAGCTCAAAGCTCTCCTTTGAGGTGACTTGAAAATCTGAAAATGTGACACTGGCTGGGACAAAAGTTGTCCTCATGAAATTATTGAAATGAATCATGTCAGACTCATTCATTTGCCACGTGATTTCTAAAAAGGCAAGCCTATTTGGCACTGATCTTAGCGATGCATGAGGTACTCCCTCAAATCCATACACCCTGATAATTGTAACATCTGCAAAGCAATACCAGCCACACAATTGTCATCAATTTGCAGCTATGAGAACTTCTTTGATCTCAAAAATCTCCCAGCCTTTCATGACAATCTCTAGTCAACCGGATCGCCTAGAATCCTGAACACTTCCTTGACAAAGAATTCTTCAAAATCAAGTACCTTGATCCCTGGCAGTTGCTGTCCCGTATATATGTCTATTCTTGGACAGGCAACAAATTGTTTTAAAAATCATTCTTTACTTCTTGGGAGGCTTCCATACAATGGATCCTGCAAATAGCACAATGTGGCACAACAGAGAGTACCATCTGAAGTAAACAACTGAACTATCCTTCTTTCTATCTAGAAGGGCTTTGTTAATGCTTTGCTAAAGGAATGTAGCATAGTCAAATGGCATGTTTGCTTCCCAACTTTGTACATTTGTTGTCAATACCACCAAAACTATAGGCATTTGCACCTTTGCATCCTTTCCTAGCACTTGGCATATGGCAAAGTAACTCTTCTAAAAATACTCTTCAAAAATATCATAGCTGAATGGCTCCACATCTGCATCTGTAAATTTTGTCAATCCATCATTAGTCTTGGGTCTATGGCTAGGGAGCCATTTCACTTTGTAGTTGTCTTTCAATCTGAAGTATTCTCTGAGAAGTGCCCCTAGGCCAATTAGCAATTGAGCATTTATATTCAGGTTGAAAACCTGGCATATGTACTCCTTGGTCAATTTGACCATCTCCCTTCAATTGTGAGTACAGATTTTTTGTGTTTCAGGACATAGTCCTTTGCCAATGCCTTAATTCCATTAATGTTTATAAACACATTTAGCACCACCAACTTACCAGGCCCTAATCTCCATGGATTGCAGACAAGAGTCTCCTTCATACAATTCATGAAGTGGTACTTGAATGGTGAATGACCATGAATTGGGAGTATGGCATCCTTGCAGCCCTGGAGTACATCCTTAACCCTATCTGGCAGAATTCCAGGCCCTTGAAAATGGCAGAATTGGTTATATTGTCCTGGCAATTGAGCCATTAGGTAATCAACCAATCCTCGTTTCTCTTCCCTGGAAGTGTCGGCCATTGCTTTACAGCTACGTTTTTGTACTGTTTTTTCTTTCTAAGAAGTTATGCTAGGTCTTTGTTCACAATTGCTCACTTTTGCTTAGAACTAAAATTCATCTAGGGCACCAAATACAACTACTGAACAATTTCCTTCAAATTTGATATAAATTACAAAAAAAACCCTTATCAACTTTGCAACAAAATCCTAAAACCATAAATAACTCCTTGAAAACCTTGTTTGGCTGTACACACTAACACGGCACCTTCACTGACATCTGTAATTCAATTGCAGTCTCAATTTATGGAAGAAAAGCTGCAAAAAAATCGATTAATATCAACTAAAATGGCCATTTATGCAGTTTGTGTGAAATTGCATCATCTGCCAGTGAGCCACTTGCATATTTGAATCTCAGCCATTGATCAGATCAATGTTTGCAGGAATTCAAATTCCCTTGAGTGAAGAAAATCACTTTTTCTGCATTGACGCATCCATGACACATGTAATATACCCTCCCACTTGATGATTAAACTGGATGAATTTACTAACTTCTCCTATTCCCAGAGGTTAGAAAATAAAATAAATAATAAGGGGGCAAAAAGAATAATTAAGCATAAGGAGCAAAAAGCTTAAGTTATTATTCTCGGTGCTCAATTATTCATTTTACCATTAAAAGGAGCCAATATAAGTTATGACTTAGCTTCTCCTAGGCGATTTTAGCATGGTGGATGTTTAAACATTAGGAGGCAATTATTAAAATTTAATGCCTAAGTCGAATTTATAAGGGGGTCAATGGCTTTTTCAGTTGGAGAAGTTTAAACTTTATATATATCGGCGTGAGGTCTCAGCGGGAGATAATTATCGAGCCATATGATTTTTTGGATTTTCTCTCTACAAAAATCAGTCTTTGGAATTCAGGATGCAAACCCTGGAGGTCTGGTGCTTTGGACGCAAACCCAAAGCCTTTCTACTATGAAATTGATCCAATCGCAGCTATTAGAGGAGCTATAATCAGTAACAAGAAATATCTCAACGTCTTCTGATGTTACCTTACCGGTTACTGAGAGGGGGGGGTGAATCAGAAAATACTAAATCTTCTTGTTTAAAAACTTGTAAATAGATTCTTGAATGCAAAGTATAAAGTCAACAGTCCCTCACAAGCATAAACTGAATCACACAGATCTACACAAATATTTGTACGTGGAAACCCTCGGTTAGAGAGAAAAAACCACGGTGAGACAGAGCTCACAACTTCACTAGTTCTAAATGAAGGTGCCCAGTTAGGAGCATACATAGCACTGGCTAAGGTGCTACCCAGTTAAGGGAGTTTTACAAAAGATCGTTTAGGATCTAAGCCCTGTTAGGAGCTGCCCGGTTACAAGACTTTTAAACATCAACAAGATGTTACCCTATTAAGGGATTTTTACAACAAACCGATTAGGTTCACCCTTCTAGAGGGATTTGTATATGATGTAATACCTTTCAAAAGCAGTGATCTATGATGACACTGATTGTCTGATTAGATCATACCTGTAGATTTCTTCCCCTGTTTGCCTAGTTGTTGATCTTCTTTCTTTTCTTCTCCTTTGTGCCTGTAGCACTTCTCAGAAGATATCTATCCTCTGCTCTCTATGATTTTCTCTTCTCAACAACAGCCACCTTTTCTGCATCCTATCACCGGTACTTATACTAAAGTATATCGTAATGAGACCCTAAACTCATGGAACCGCCAGGCTGCGAACTCCTCATCAAATTATGCAATCAACAACAAACTGAGAGTCATGATCTGGAGTTCACCTTGAGATCATCCACAGAAATAAAGCTAACTCCTGTCAAAAAGCTAACTTCCACTTCTATGTGGTGGATGTCCTATATAATCCGGTTTGAACTCCCGGTTTTTGATGTGAGTTTTGTACCACTACATAACATATAGCAATTGAATACTTGATATAGCATACCAAACACTCAACCCTCTCTTGAAAAGTATATACTCATGAAGAACATGAGAATACTCCAAGGTTCCTTACACTTATGGATACTAACTCAATTATATTAATGTGATTTGCTAGTAATCACTTTGGCGGGCTTACGTTGTTCATTCGAGGATGTCAAATTCTCGCTATGATGATAATGGGATTTAGCTTTGCAATGTATACTCAATTGATTTTCTCCTTTTATATCACTTCCAACTTTGCTCTTCAAACTTCAACTTCTAAACTACTTCTTGCTTTAATGCTACTCCTATGGAATGGAAAGATTGGCGAATGGACGGGGATCAACCTAATGAAAGCTTGCCAGCGACGGCACCTCCATAGATGCAATGATTCAAGGGGAATGAGACTAGATTACCACACAAGGCTTCTTAACAAGCCGCTAAGATGCTAGTGGCCTAGTATATAGATCCCTATCAAACATTTACCAATATCACCATACAACTAGCCATCTACTTCTACTCTAACAACATGAAATGAAATCCTACTTTAATTTGAGAGATGAGAAGAAACATGCAATACACCAAAATGATCATGTATATCCACCATGCAAGCCACAACAATGAATAGAGAACAATTTTGATAGTATTTTGGCAACAATTCTCCAACATAACTCTCCTTTTACAAATGAGAACAAATGGCCTTATATAGAGGCTCAAAATTACAACGAGTGGCCAAGATTAAGGGGCAAAATCAAGGGCCAAGATTAAACCTTACAAACCCTAATTAGGGTTACCATATTTCAACCAATTACATGAGGGCACCAACTTTGTGGGCCAATGAGAAAATTATAATAATCTGTCAACCAATGAGAACATAGGACACTTGGCATGATTTGATTGCATGCACATAAAATTGTCACCTCATCAACCTTATCTTATAAATTTATTTAATCCTTGAGATGAGGTGAAGCCTTGGATGTTTGAGCTTGTCCTTAGAAACTTTCTCATCACCACTTGAACTTGCTTGTACTTGATGTCCTGACCTTGAAAGGGTGAGGTCTCTATGCACTTGGGGTAATCCTGCCTTGGCCCCGGTGGCCTGCCTGGATGTGAACCTTCTTGCAATTTGAGAGCCTTGCTCTTGGCCACCACCTTGAAATCGACCCTGACCTCTTTCAACCTTTCGTCTCCCTTTCCTCCTTCATTATCCTTTCCTTCCTTAACCTTCATGGCCTTCATGGTCTTCTCCAACCTTCCTACTCGAATTTGGTTTGCATGCACCCCCTTCTGCTTCAATACTCTTGGGTTATGGGGGCACCTGCCTTGGCCATACCTCCTCAAATCTGACCAAACTAGCTTGCACGAATAGCCAAGCCTTGCCTAGCCTCAAATATCTTCATATCTCTTCCAACCTTCAATGAAACCTACCTCCTCACTAATATTTCCTCTTTGGCCAACCCTTGAATGTCTTCAATTGTTCGGACTGCCACAACCTCGCCCCTTGGCATAAGCATCTGTCTCAACCATAGTGGTGCAGTGCATCTCCCCAAAATTGGATTTGGTTCGACTACCAAAGCATCACTAACAGCCTTCCATTCAAATAGAAGAGGTAGGACCCCATGTAGAATTGTTTCCGATTTTGCACCATCCTAAGTTACAACTCTAAATTCTTGCCAATGATCCTAACCCAATCAAACTTTCTCTTTCAATTCTCAACTCTTTCAATAAAATAAAACATCTAAGGATCAAACTGTGTACCTGGAGCAGAGCCCAAGACTTGGTTGAGAAGCACAATAAGATCGTCATACTCTAATTTGAAATCTGACCTGGTGAGCTTTGATGACTTGGTGACTCCCTTCTTGCCTTCGTGTAACCAACTCTGTCGTACTATGTCCACTGTTGGGGGTATACTGAACACTTATACAATTCCACACTTACTGATCTTCTTTGCCATAAAGGATTGGCCTTCTTTCAACCTATCTCTCAATTGTATCATGTCAATGGTACCAATGTTAGTGTCTCAGACTCGCTTCAATTTCGAGAAGAAGGTGGTCTTGGGCATCATATCTTCCTTGTCTCCTATTTTGATATTAATTGGTTCTTGCTTGCACTAGCATCTGCCATCCTAAACACTTATTTATGCCCCTTCTTTCTACAGTGAGGTGGAACTACACTTATCTCTGCCTCTTCACCTAGGGGTGATCAAACATATTTCTGCCTCGCCAATTCCTATCACACTACAGTTATCTCTGCCCCTTCGCCTAGTGAGATGGACTACCACTTATTTCTGCCTTTTCGTTACCTATGAATGGACTACACTTATATCTCCTCTTCTTTCCTAGGGGTGGGACTACACTTATATCTCCTTTTCTCCAAATCGTAAACAGAAACTACACTTATATCTCCCAACTTCAAGCCCTAATGAGATGATGAGGTGATGGATGGATGATGCAAGCAAGAAGGGAAAGAATCCAATCAAGACAATCGAGAAATCTGCTTAATGAGCCAGTCTTCTCTCAATCCTGAAACTTATCTCCAACACCCAAACAAACAACACCAAAGAAAAGATAACAATTAAAGAGAATAAGTTAAATTACTCACCAATTTTGCTAATTTGCTTCCTCAAAATGGCAGGGCCTGGGCAAAAATAATCAGTAGTCTCTTTCTTTTCAAACTGTGGTATGCTTCTCAAAATCTGTATCTTTCTCTGTCAGAATCTGTGGTCTTCTTCTCTAAACAAATCTGCAATCTGGGCACAAATCATAGCCCTTTCAATACTCTGTCAATCCTCCTCAAATTCGTGGCCTCTCCCAGATTTTCCTCTTTAGAAATCGTGGCCTCTCCACTATGTAGCAAATCTGCAATTATAGTCTGCTCCTCAATGCTCCAGATCGCCGGCCTCTAAACAGTTTTGGATCTGCTCTTTATGACTTTGGATCTCTGCCCCACTAAACAGAAATTTCACTCCCAATTCAAACTCGGACCTGCATTTTAGATTATATCAGATCTGCTCAAAATCTGATCTGTTCAAATGAATTCGCTGCCTCCCCTTCTCAAACTCGTGGCCTCACAAAATTGTGGCCTCCACCTACTCAGCCCTGCTATCAAATTTTCGGATCTGCTCAAAATCTGATCTGTTCAAATGAATTCGCTACCTCCCCTTCTCAAACTCGTGACCTCACAAAATTGTGGCCTCCACCTACTCAGCCCTGCTATCAAATTTTCGGGCCTGCTCCTTGCTATTTTCGGTAGCTCTGCTATGTCACTGCTATTCAATATTGAAATCGCAGGCCTTATGGATCAGACCCCTGCTCTTCGGATCTGCCCTCAACTCCAGTTCTCCCCTTTCACAAATTCGGTGGCCTGCACTTATACAGATTCTGACCTGCATTCCAAGGCTATGTCGCTGGCTTTTACAAGCCCTGCCCCTTTGCTAAAATTGCTCTTGACTGCCCCTTCTAATAAATTCACTGATGCCCTCATTGACATCATGATTTGTCTGCGTGCAATCACATATGGTTCCTTGGCACCGTGCGAACTCATATGACATGCTGGCAACTTGGTATGATTAATGTGTGACTCAGCTGCCACATTCCATTGCTTATGCAAGCCATCAGTTATGGATGTCGAACGGCTCTTATATGATCATCGTTATTGTGCATTGAAGATGTATTGTCTTCCTCAGGTGCTGTTTTGGTTAACTATTTAACATCCTTATGGAGGTGACGTGTCTTGAAGCTGTAGCCATGAGTGGTACCAGCTTTCATTATTGTTGCCGTGTGAGGCATTGGCTGGCTTCATTATCTTTGCCGTGTTTGGTTCATAACTCCCATCTTTTGGTATTCTCAGGAGCCTTTTCATTTGGGTAGTGCCATTTCTGTTCATCACTATTTTTTCAGATAAAAGCTCCAGTTATTCATTTTTGGCTGGGTGACAGTGATTAATATGATTGTATGCTCTCTGCTCTAAAAAATAGATATGAGTTGTGCATATCTGTCGTTGAACTTACTGGGTATCGTGAGTTCTAAGTTTATTGTACCAAGTGTTTATGTGCAGTATCACATTTATATTGTGCATTGTCTTGTTGCAACGATCAGTGTGTGATCGTTGGATTGTTTATCTGATTCATTGTATTTGTAATCAATTGTTTCAGAAGTCCGTGAGACTGAAACATTTTTGACAAGGAAAAAGTCAGGCTTATTGATTGACTGGTTGGAGACTTCAATCATAAGCGAGAATACTTGTATTTATTTTGAGATCTAAATGAAGGATCTATCTTTCAGGTGTGGCTGGGTTTTTCCCTCGGGTAGGAGGGTTTTCCCAGGGCAAATTATGGTGTCATCTGTTCATATGCTTATCTGGTTTTCTGTATATTGCGTTCATATTATTCTGGTTCTCGAAAACTTAACAGCTAGGACATTTGGAGTGCCCCAAAGGAATAACATCTTCTAGCACAAATGTTGATAAGGACAATTTGATACTCCCATTAACCTATGGAACCCTTGGACAACTTTTGGCAATAATACAACTTCCCCCAGAACAACAATTTATCTAAAACCATTGCACGTATACATTTCACCAACTCACGGGGAACTTTGGAGAGTCTCCATGAAGGAGGAAATCCCATTCAAATCATACATGTCACCAACAGGTCGTTGCTACATAGACTCCTATCAACTTCACAAGAACACGTGATAAGCTTCAATGAAGGTATTAGTCCCTTCCCTGCAGAAAGCTGATTAGGATGTTGTCACATTAGCATGACCTTGTGGGAACATTTAAAGACCTCTAACGAAGGTAAAACCTTTCATGAAACACTTTACCATGGTATCTTTGAACACATCATCACTTTGCAGCTTCACGAAAACCATTAGAACACTTCCTCAAAAGAGGAAGTCTTTGCGAGATAATGCTGATTGAACTATTTGTGTTTTTGCCAACTCAAGGGAGCATCAGAAAAGTTTCAACAAAGGAAGTAAGCTCCCAAAAATTCTGCCAACACATAGATCCTCTGGCCACATCATCATCCACATTGCAGTAACACATGGAAGGCTCTGGCAAAGGAAGAACCTGCCAACGGGATGTCATTGACCCTTGAAGATTTGGCCACATAAGATCTTTTGCTGCTCTGCTAGGACCTTTGGAGGGTTCTAGTGAAGGAAGAAGCCTCAGCGAAAACTGCTGACTGAGACAAATGGTACCACCAGTCACGGCCTCTACGCAAACAACTTAAGTTTCTAATTTGCACATGGGAAATTTTAGAGACAGAATAAACTAGGAAAAGGGGGCCAACACAAACTTTAAAGGGTCTCAAGCACTATTGACCATTGGCAATAAACTTAGGGACTTACCAAAAAATTAAACAAACCGGGGACATGAGTAGTGCTAGGATCAAAGGATCGATAACATTAACATTTTAATGCACTCAAGTTGTAACTTATGCTACTGTAACCGGAAAGAACAGGTCAACAAGGAAATAGAACCTAGGGCCGACACAAAATAAAATAGTTCGGGGTTTAAGGTAAACAGACTACTTGCCATAAACAAATTGCAAAAACCTGAATATTTCAACAACCTAATAACAGGGTGGGGACCACAACATAAACCTTTCATCAAAAAAATTAAGCAAATCATTATCTAACACACTCACAATGCTTGGGAAAAGAGGGCCATAGGATGAAGGGGTCGGTAGACCTATGAATATTAAGGGCTTAAGTTGCAACTTAAGCTATCCTCAACTTGGGGCAGCAAGTCAACAAAAAATTAGACAAAAAGGCAACGGAGCTAAAAGGAGCTATCTCATATTAGTTCAGTTATTTTTTGCATATGACTATTCATAAGAGTGGCTTCTTGAATGTGAAAGTCTTAAGGGAGATTATGTTTTTGTAGGAGCTATCTCATCTCAGGATCATAGATTGTGGAAAGGTTAGAATTATGTTTAAAATGGAAGGGTTTAAACACTCTTTGGATTGTTGCATATTCCAAGTTTGGCAAGAAATTTGATATCTGTGAGTAAAATGAATGCTGCAGGTGTGTAGGTAGACCTTAGAAAAGATCATTGCAAAATGGTTGGATGAGCAATGGCAGTGGTGAGGAGATCAAATTGGGACTTCATTTGTCTTACCCAATCCAAAACTTGAAGATTGTGTTATATGATACTTTGTTGTGAAATTATCAATCATTTGTTTGTCAAGTCCAAGCAATGGAATAAGTCTAAGAACGTCCTTTTTAGCATGATGTGAACACTAACAAGCATAAAGTTTGGCATAGATCATTGCAAGAGTCTTTGTTTGCATCCAATCTGCATATCGATGTTGCATTTTCATTTTTTAAGGCTTTTGTCTAGTGTTTTAGAGGGATTTTACTTGTTTACTCTGGTTTAATGCTATCCATTAAAATTACCTGGAGAAACATGGTTACACACATAGCTTCAATTGAAAAGTTGTGACTCAATTGCCCATTAGAGTCCATTTTCATCCTAAGATCCCTTTTGCTCATTACTTTAAGTTTAGGATTTGGATCCTTTACTCTCATATTTTTCATTGATATGATTGATGTCATATTTCATGCAAAGCTAAATTGGTAAACTATTGGAGTAACCTACAAGTGTGGTATCATTCTGCTATATGTGTATGGTCAGATTTAGGGAAGTCTCTCTATAGGAATATACATATTGTTGTCATCTTAAAGAACAAGTGTTGATGCTAGCATGAATGAAACTTGCTCCATGCACTCAGTTATGACAACTTGGCAAGAAAATACATGAGCGAATTTGAAATGATTGGGGCAAAAGGTAGACAAATTATAGATTTGCAAAGAATACAATCATACTTTGCAAAGTCATACTAAATGAGGCAAGGAACATCAACACCTTGTTTGCTAATTACAAATGAGCATGAATGTAATGTTAGCCATATAAGTAAAATCAGAATTCATCAAATCTTTCAATTCCTCAAGGGCACTCTTTTGGAATCATATCTAGGCCTCCCTCTCCATTGCCGAAACAGCTTGGAACTATGAGAATCAATTAAAAGCATAATTTGGAAGAAAGTGGCAAGTTGGACCAACCATAGTTATCAAACTAAAACACAAGACAGATTTGGCAGGCAACTCTTGGCTCACACTTAGATAATTTTACAATATAATCATTTGAAATAATCTCAAGGATTAGTGTCGTTGGATCAAATCAATAATGTATTATTATAATTTATTATGGGTTATCCTATAACTATTGCAAAAATTAAGAAAACACAATATTTTAATATTCTATCAATTAACAAGATATGATTACAAAAAGCTTCATCTTCTTATATAGATATTGGATAATTAAACCACCCAAACAAATAAACATTACAACTTACTTAAAGCTAAAAAGAAAAATTAAATAAACAAAAAGGAAAGACTTGCCAAGGTGACCTTATGACAACAATAAGCCTTATCTTCTAATAATTTAATATTATTCTAATAACCCCTCCCCCCCTAATGCATACCCCACTAAAAGCAAAACAAAATAACTAAAAACACCTAGAATCATAGCTATGCTATTCTTCAAAAGCTTGTCTTTGAAAACAGACCATACACCAAGTAGAAATCCATCAAGTTGCCTTGAACCTTTGTAAAGATGTAGCTCCCAAGATGAATTACCCAATTCCTGAATTACCGCCTCCCTAAACTCCTGAGTCTTACATTACCTAAGCCATTGGACAACACTCTATGCTAAGCTACACTCATTAAGCTCCATCAAGTTGACTCGTAACCTTCCTAAGGGTATGACTCCCAACATCACAGACTCCCAAGCTAACTAGGCAACCATCCATTATGAGTTGTGTATAATAGCTTCCTTCTTGTCTTCAAAAATTGAGCTTCATGCAATGCATCATTCATCTTTGTATAGTACTCCTTTCGTGCTATCCTAGAAAGCGTCTGGAGGATCTTCAACATGGCAAAAAAAACGTGTTGTCATTAACTTCGAGAAGTACCTTAACCAATTTATTTCATGATATCCACAATTAAAATGCAATATTTTTCAACCTTCTGGGTTTGTTCCATTAGCCTCCTTTTTTCCCAAGCCCATTGTGACCCATTCAAATAGAAACACCTTCATTCCCTTGTCAATCTCTAACACGTGTAATTTCCCCTTTTTGGATAAGGAAAGTCAGGACAATTACTTCAATCTTCTTTTCTACTATGTCAATTGAATACTATTTAAGCAAGTAAAGGAAGATAAATCAAAATCAATTGCAATTCCTGATATAAACAATCTAAATGTGTGCAATTATAGTATCAATCTGTCAACAAAAATGCCTGACATAATTGTTATGTAGTATGCTATGTAATTGTTTTATTATCACTTATAGTGATATGCAATATCTGATATACAATCCGATTATGAAATCAATATTTATTGCTTTCAGCAATGGCTGAAATACCTGATAGGTCTGATTATGTATGCAACAATCGATGAGATGATACCATTGTTGTCAGGATAATTGTATGTACGGGTTATTATGTTAGTAAAGTATTATGTTACTCTCAGTCGTTAGTGAGCGAGAGGTTAGACAGTTACGTCACGACATTTCGGTTGTGGCCCTTTGGGTACTTTATATACCCTCTCGGAGGTTGGACACGGGAGATATTATTGTATGATCATTACGATGTAAATGTACTTGCCAATCTGGAATGATTAATGAAAGTATTTATTATTCTATGATACATTCTGTGTTTATTATATTTCCTGTACTATGTCTGTGCAATACTAAGTTTACCCCAACGGGCAAACATCTGGCGCCGTTGCCTAGACGTACTCGGGAAGAGAAGTGAGGAAAGGATTTATGCCCAATGTTTTAAATAAAGATAGAAATAAAAAGGCACTAGATGACAAAGGCGAAGCCGCACAGAAGGCTTTGATCTCCGCGCAGCAACGTGAATGTCGGTATAGGCTGAGGCAACTTGCCAAGGACCAGCTTGCTGGAGGGTTGCCCGAAGGGAACCTCGAAAGTGGTACGGAAGGTGCAGAGGCCAACGAAGAACAGTTCACTTCGTCGGAGCATTGGAGAGTGCGGAGTAGGGAAGAACTACTCGAGGAAACACGATTGAGAAAAGTCTTACTTCAAGAAGAGCGAGACCTGTTTGAAGATTTAACCCATAAACTAGGTGCGGAGGACCGAGACCATGAAGGGAACCGTACAGTCGAAGGTGACGGTACTGTCAAAGGTGCCAATGACAGTACGGCCGAAGGCGCTGCGAACGCACAGGCGAACCCTCTGTTGGAACCAAGGACTCCACACAGTACGGTCCCACCAGTCACACAATTACCGCAAGGGCAAGTGCCACCAGTGAACACTACACACAATACTCAAGGAGGAGGTAGTGTCAGAGTACCGAATCCCCCACGGAGGCAACAACCTACCATGGCTGCGAGTAAGCAGAAATTGCCCAAGTGCACAGGCCAAGTGAAGGAGGATCTTGTTCGTCATTGTCGGACCTGTGAGACTATATGGGCTGCCAATGGAGTCATAGACCAGGATGAATGGATCCGACAATTCCCCGCGACGGTGAGGGAAGGAGCCATCGACTAGTACTCAAATGTAAATAAATCAGGCCTAACGACATGGAATGCTGTGAAAAAGGCCTTCCAGACAGAATTTCAGTTGTTAAGGGACGACAATGAGATTCTGGTGGAAATTTAGAATACAAAGCAGAAGAAGAGCGAGTTTGTCCGTGCCTACAGACGGCAACTGAAGGAACTCATAGGGAAGATGGAGTCAGCCCCGGCAGACGAACTCAAGAAAAGGTGGTTCGTGGAGGGACTAAAAGCTTCCCTTCGGAAGAAAATGAAAATTGTCACGCCCACGTTGTACGGCAACAACCGTGCAATGGATTTGGAGAGCGAATGTAAGACCTCCAGAAAGACTAAGTCTTCGGATGAAGAATCGGAGGCAGAAAGCAGCAAGGGCGAATCGAGTAAGAAATTGTTGGCCCTACAAAAAGATTTGGCGAGGATGATGAAAGAACTAAAGGCCACAAGGGGAGGCTCGAGCAAAGCAGAGGAAGACACCGTGTGGTGCACAGATTGCAAAGAAGCAGGCCACACGAAAGGTTCTTGTCCCAAGAAGGCCTTTTGCGACATCTGCTAGATTGCGGGACATTCCACCAAAGAATGTCCCTACAACCTGAGGGCGAGAAATCAACAAGTGCTCTTCACCCAGGAGCAACCCTCCACATCCGGGACCGGCGGTCAACAAAATGTTGCATCATCCGGCGGGTACAGAAGCAACCGACGGGGAGGCGGAGGCAATGATGAGAACAAGTCGCAGGTCCAGTATGACACGAAGGGGAGGCCCATGATACAGTGCAGAAGCTATAACCAATGGGGACATTATGCCCATGACTGTCAGAATGAGGCTACCACTCCACAAAAACTGTGTCCGTGGTGCAGACCGGGGGACATGGAACGAGGAGGCACGGAGAAGGTCCTGGCAATCACACGCAGGCAAATGAAGAAGGCCACATATCCTCACCCTCTGACGGAAAAACAAAGGATGCTCGAGGCGAAGGCCGAGATCGCGAAGGGTATGGAGGACCGAAGGGACTCCACAAACGCCGGCACTTCTACCTGAGCAATGGCCGAACAAAATATTTTAAGGCAGATGATGCAAATGGAGGTACCCATAAAGGTCAAGGACCTACTGGAAATTATGCCGCACCTGAAAACGGCCCTATTCCTAGGCCAAAACATTCCAGCAAGCACGGTTGAACGGACGGAGGTTCCCGGCGGCTCCGCAGCCGACCCCATGATGTTATCAATAAATAATGGGCGGAACCCTGCAGTGGTGGAGATGGGTATCTTGGGTACCATACTCACGAACACGATCGTTGACGGTGGATCTGGGGTGAACGTCCTACCAGAGGAAACCTGGAAGAGCTTGGGGAAACCAACACTGTGGTCGTCGACCTTCAACCTACTAGGGGCTGACCAGCACGGCATCAAGCCCCTTGGAACTCTAATGGCGGTTGAACGGACGGAGGTTCCCGGCGGCTCCGCAGCCGACCCCATGATGTTATCAATAAATAATGGGCGGAACCCTGCAGTGGTGGAGATGGGTATCTTGGGTACCATCCTCACGAACATGATCGTTGACGGTGGATCTGGGGTGAACGTCCTACCAGAGGAAACCTGGAAGAGCTTGGGGAAACCAACACTGTGGTCGTCGACCTTCAACCTACTAGGGGCTGACCAGCACGGCATCAAGCCCCTTGGAACTCTGATGGCACAACAGGTAACCATCGGGACCCAACCATTCATCCTCGACTTCGTAGTAATTCCCTTGAAGCAGAAGGGGTATGATGCCATCCTAGGGAGGGGGTGGCTGGTGACTGCCAGAGCCAACCATAACTGGAAAAAGAACATCCTGTCAATTGAGAAAGGGGGAAGGAAGTTTGTAATAGACCTCACAACGCAGATGGTCGGAGAAGAAATGGCATCCTTCGATTTGGAATTAGATGACGAAATAGACGGAGGGGAAGAAACCATGGAGCCCAATGCCGAAGGGATACTGAAAGTGGAGGATGATACAGATTCGATGGACGGTCTATTCCACTGGCAAATGGGCGATAATGAATTATTTCCACCGTCCTGCAACATACTGAAGATTGAGGAAGCCCAGAGTGAGTTCCCTCCGGAATATACAACATACCGAGAAGGGGAAGTCCGGATGAAAAAGAGCCCAGCACATGAGTTTCGAAAGGAGGAACCCATCTGGTACAAAGAAGAAAAGTTGAAAAAAAAAAACCTCGGGGATGAGAGAAATCTGGAAACCATCGCCACGGGAGGCGACTGGAATCCTGTGTGGAAGACTGTAGCCTTCAAACTCTTGATTCTCCTTATTATGTACGGGAAGGAGACCGTGGTCCCTGTAGAATTTATGGTTCCAAGCTTTTGGATCGCCATTGAAAATAGACTCAGCGATAGGGAAAGGGAACAACTGCACACTCTGTGGACTCTCGACAACCGGATACATGACACCAGCAACGTGAACAAATTGAAACCTTCCCCAGAGAGGATGGACCCGAGAGGAGGGACAGAGCAGCCAAGAGGATGGAAAAGGACTCGAGCAGTCAGGCACGCGACCCGAGAGCAGCCCGTACGGGCGACCAGAGAAGCCTCCGAACAGGAAATTGAAAAATACCCGTACGGCTATGCATGACCGTACGGTCAAGTATAAAAAATAAAAATAATTTTTAAAAAAAAAAAGAAAAGAAAAAGCACCATACGGTCGTACATCAAAAGGCATGCGAAAATATATAAGTAAAATGTCGTACAGCAGCCACGGCATACAAAGGAAAACGCCGTATGGCGGCACGGCACCCACGACACCTACAACATCCATGGTGATCCACGGCAATTACCAGCTCACCGTATGGCATCCAAACGCCATCTACACAACAACGTACGGCATTCTAAAGCACCGTACGACATCCAAGTGAAGTACGGCAAGGCTATCAGGGATACCACCGTACGGCATAAATTACCAAAAGACCAACTGCTGTGCAGCACTGGTAGTAAGGAAAACGGCGCTGTGCGACATCTAAGACCGTACAGGGGTATGTGTTACAGTCGGTTGTCGTACAGAAGAAATTGCAGTGCATGAAAAAGTATTTAGTACCGTACAGGTACGGCAAAGGCCAGCGTTTTGTGAAGGCCAATTGATTGATAGTACGGAGCTAAGGAATAGGGTAAAACGAAGGCAGTAAGGAATTCTGTACGGGCACAGGAAGAAGAAGACAGTCATTGACGGCAAGGATTGACAAATCAAAAAAAAAACGACAAATCAAAACAGTTCACAGTGAAGAACGAATGGTACCAAAGGGAAGGACATAACGAGGTAGTGAGGAAAACATAAGCACTTTGCAACTAAGAGTATGGGATCAAAAGAAAATCACAAAATGGTGTGTTCCATAGACTTCTGTGTGGGTTTGAGAGTGCTAATTTGGTCTTGGTGGCGGGGGCGCTGCCCCTCGACCCCGCTGGGGGCCTTGCCTCCTAGACCCCCAGTCGGTTCAGTTATCATCCTTTGGAGAGTGTGACCAATTGATGAGACCCGGAGCTGCTACAAGCATGGAGTGTCTGCATGCCGGAGGTGAAGAGAGCACTGGAGCAAGTCTTTCAAGAGGGGTACTACGCTTTGAGGCACTTGGAGTAGGTGTTGGCTAGACGTGAGGCTGTCTTGGTGGATGCATAGAGAGCTCGGGAGGAGCTGACCACACGGTTGGAGGCAGTAGAGCGACACTTTGCTCAGCGTACCCAAGAGTTGGAAACGAAAAAGGCAACACGGGTGGCTATCGAGGTTAGATTGGCTCGGAAGACAGTATTGTTTGAACAAGAGTTAACAGAGGCTACAGCTGAAAAGTATGTTTTGGAGATAAGTTTGGTGCAGGCACGAGAGGAATGTGATGTGACGGAAAAGACCTACTGGAAGCAACATGGATGGGGAGGGCGGCACTTCATCTTTTCAAGGACGCCCCTTTGCCCCTTCTCAGTGATTTTCTTCTTCTATGTGGTGTATTTCATCTCCCTTTTGTTGTAAGTCGTCGGAGACGACTTGTTTTTTTGGGGGGGGATGATGTTGTCGGGATAATTGTATGTACAGGTTATTATGTTAGTAAAGTATTATGTTACTCTCGGTCGTTAGTGACCGAAAGGTTAGACAGTTACGTCATGACGTTTCGGTCATGGCCCTTCGGGTACTTTATATACCCTCTCGGAGGTTGGACACAGGAGATATTATTGTATTATCATTACGATGTAAATGTACTTGCCAGTTTGGAATGATTAATGAAAGTATTTATTATTCTATGATACATTATGTGTTTATTATATTTCCTGTACTATGTCTGTGAAATACTAAGTTTACCCCAGCGGGCAAACAACCGTCAAGGGCAATATCAATAGCTATATCTGATCTTCCTTTATAGTATATGCAATAGAGTAATATGTTGCTTATAGCAACAAGATTGTTGTTTCTAATATGAATTAGATACGGGCAATGTATTAAGTATTGATCACTTTGGAAGCGATATACTTACTGATGTTGTGTCTGATATTCTTATGGTTAACTTGCTATCAAAGATGGATATTGTGTCTGATATGAATCATTTAATCTTTGTAATCCTGGGATGCCATCTCTAATATGGCTAATATGCACTTGCACCAAAATGCCAATAGGCAATCACTCTAAACAGAAGAAATCTGCATAGGATAAATAAACAAATTAATAATCCACAAAATTGAATGAGTGTGTTTGGTCTCCCTCTTATATATTATTTTCTTAGAGATACGTTTATTCACTAGACACAACTGTTCATAATTACACCTCCTCAACTATCACATCTTTTCATGATCTCTATTTAACATAATTTCCTTCTTTATGATTATTATAATTTGCCCCTCCAATTATTGTCGTCGTCCATTCTCTAAAATACTCAATCTAATCATCAATTATACATAGCTGAAGGATGAGGCTCACCAATAATATTGATCTTATCTACTAAACAGCATCAGCGATACATAGTTATTTATATGTTCGCTACTATCATGGTGTTGTTGCTTGTAGAGCCCGCAACACATAACATGAGCAACATATTATAGGAGTTCTATTATCTTTGCCTTGGTTCGTTGACAATACTAGACTATATCATTTAGTTGATATCTCCTTAACGACTCCAGTTTGTATTTCCTCGTCCACTAGTAGCTCACGATTATGCCCGATATCCATTACTCCCTGGCTAACATGTAACATAATTAGTTTCCCTTTGGCTAACTAGATATTCAATGTAATTGTTAATGGTGATAGCAAATTGGATAGTGTTATTCATAAATGACCTAGCCCCTCTCATCAAATTGTGATGCTCTTAGTTCTCTTCTTGTTCCTTCTTCATATTTGAGTACATCCTCACCATCCAACTTGTATTTCTTCCAAAAGATATAGATTGATAGTGAGGTCAATGTTGTTATCACCAGTGGCACGAAATCTTATTAGATGGAATAACAATTGTCATTCTCCAATAAGACATTTCTCTTAGTATCCATCGTGACCTTCATTCCTTCCTTAACCAATTTGAGACATCACATATTGTTGACGATATGTTTCGTATAAAATACAATTGTTGTTCTCGAGTCAATAATGTTTCCATTATCTCCAGTTTTTTTGGAAATATCGATCTCCATCTCTCTTCAGTATAGAGGGTCGATTCCAACACCTTGGTTTGTTTATTCTTTTATGGACTGATCTATGATGTATTTCTGTAATTTTGTCTCTTTAGAGACTTCACAGAATTGAGTACTTGATTGGCCTGGTGTGCAAAAGTTTGGGACATTACTAAATGATTTTTTTGAAAGCCTTGGTCACTGAATTGTTCTTCATTGTTGAAACCATGGTAACAAACTATTCAAGAATAATGCTAAAATGTTGAACAAAGAAAACCCTACTCCTCACTTTCAAGAACCCGCGATTTTATCAAAAAGCCATGGGTCCATTGAGTTTCCTAATGAGGAGACGTAGGGACATGGGGACGGGTTTCAAGAACAGGAGGACCAAGGGCCTGAATTTGGGGTTGACAAGCGGGTGTCAGAGGGACACCAGTGAAGTGGTGGTGAGGGGGCAGCACTGGTTTACAAATTAAGGTGAATTGAATTTTTCAAGGCAAAACCTGCAATATAGCATCTTTGTGACTACCCCATGAAAAGGAATAATAGTTTTCACAAAGTTAAAGGTTCCAATCAGTATGTAATGGCATGTGCCATATAGCAAGCGACCGAACAGCATCCTTGACAAAGGTAGTAGAGGTGGTGGTGTTGGGAGGCAAGGAGGAAGTTTCCCGCAAGTCCACATGTCTTGGAAGCGTCCCCGTACAAGGGATGCAGGGGTTTTTGAGGGAGCACATCCCCGTGGAACACTAAATCCTAGCTTAAACCTAGCTATCAAGCTAAAACTAGTTGCTGATTTTAATTTTAAAAAATATGTCATAGTTGTCATGGATCTATAAATCCTTAGTTGTCAAACCAAAAAAAGTACAAATTTGCATGGCGCAAATTGCAAAAAGCATTGATAAAATTAACCCCAACTTAGCAATTTTCAGTTGGCCGTCATTGAATAACTTAGCTACGAGATCTTCAAAATCTGATGTGGCTTTCACTTTGCAGGTTTGTCACGATTTTACTTCTTTGCATGTAAAAACCTGATTCGCAATTTTATGTAGAATACTTCAATTTGTCCTTGCACAATTAAATCTACAAATGGACACAAATGTTTGCAAATAGGGAGTCACAATCTTCACTTATGATTTGTCTACAATTTTAACTGCAGACATCCCACAATTTATATAGGTTGAAGGCATTTTTTTGTAGGTAAATAGTTTAATTTATTTATAATAATAAAGTTTTACATGAAATTCAAATGTTTCAAAGTTTGTTCCTAAATCAAAAAACTACAACTACCCAGTATCCCTTTCCTGCAACTACCCATATGTATGATATCCATTACATTTTTACAATCAACGACCCTATCATTGCAAAGCAAAAAAACCATCCTATGTATTGTGACTCGGTACCCCTATATATAAAATGAGGTTTCTTGGGTTCAACATTACAAAATATATACGAAATTGAGACAAAACCCAAACATGAGCATTTTACAATTGAGGGTTTGAAGGACCTGGGTTAGTTGGAATCATTCTCCTGGCTCTTCCTTGCCGCGTCACCATGTGTGCCCTACGCTAGTTCTTCTAGTTTGGTGTTGCATCTCGACCACCCATTTGCCCTACACTTCTTCCACTTCTACGATTCCTCGAACCATCTCTTTGATTCATCCCCACTCGTCTTTCCTCCACACCACCACCCCTTGGAATTCGCCAGTAGTCAGTGTTCTAGTGTATCAGAATAGACTTGACAAAGTTTTCTTTGCTCAACCCAGAATTGATGACCCGCTCCCAATCCTCAATATACTGGCACATGACCTTCCACAAGCTTTTTGCCTTTGTTTTTCTTGCCACCCTGTTCTTCGCCGCGTGCTAGAAGAGAAATGGATGAAGGTGTACAGAGTATCCTAGAACATGAATCCAAATCCCTCTTTGCATTCAAAACCCAATGCCCAGCTCTGCCACTCAAAGGAAGGCTTCGAGATTTTTCCTCCATTCCTTCCAAACACAACACACGATGACCCTACAGACCGTGTCCACATTACTAAACTCCAAGCCCCAAGCACAAAATAGAGAGTAGATGTCTGTATTGATACACCATTTGTACTCCGCCAAGAGGAAATCAATTCCCAATAACCCACGCACCATTGTGAGAAAGAACAGGTCATCGATGGTAAAAACATTTTTGAGCCTCTCTGTTGTGACTTTGCCCCAAAATGTCATCTACTACTTCGTCGCATCCAAGTTGAAGCTTGCCTCCATTGCCCAAAACTTCTCTACAATTTACCACCATCTCCAATGCAAAAGTAATGCCATCAAAAAAAATTTGTAGACGCCAAGTGCTCGGACAGTGTGAGCATTTACTCACCATCTTTTCGACCAACTCAATTTGCCCGCTACCTCCTTGAAATTGAATTCGCGTCCCATTAAAATATACTTCACCTCACTTTATTTAAATGATGTCATCCCCCACAACATTTTTTGTCAGTTGAGTCACATCAACTTCTCACATGTTTGTTTGTCCACCACATCTTCATCCCACTTGTTGAGTTGGTAATTCTAATGCCAACTTGGATAGTATATCCACCAACTTCTTTCCTTCCCGATATATGTGGGAAATTTTCCGCCAACTTCTTCCTAAATATAGATATGATTTTGTCTAATTTCCACACATGGGATTTCCTAGTGGCAATCACATTTACTATTATCTGGAAGTCACCTTCCAAATATAGTTCCTCCACTTTCATCCGTTTCGCCATTTCAACTGCTAATGAAGCAGCTTGGGCTTCCGCTTCGTTCTTGGTTCCATTATCCAAAAATTTTTATTTAGTTGCAAGAACATGCCCTAAACTCTCTTGCAACACAACCAACACCTAATGGGTCAAGATTTCCCTTGGATGCCCCATCAAAATTTACTTTGATCCATCCTTCTGATGAGACCTCCCATACTACATCCTCTCTTCTTTGCCTAGACGAATCAACCCATTAAAGACCATTAACATGCAAGAAGGCGTGATTTTTTCTTGTTGGCAAATACCAAGGTTTGCAAATGCAAAACCCACGCAAACTTGGACAAAAAAATCCAGACATGATTCTACCAAATGCAGGATTTCCTCAATGATATATTTTTAGCTGAAATAAATTACTTGAATTTCCATAAAAGAAATCCCTACGTAATTCCCAAAATGAAATGGGCCACAAATTTTAACAAGCAACTAGTAAATTCGTGTGACCCCAAGCTTTGATATCATATTGCGAAAATTAATAAAACCCAATATTTTGATAACCTATTAATTATTAAAGATACTATTACAAAGAGGTTTGTGTCCTTATATAGAGATCAGAGAATAAAACCACCCAAACGGATAAACACTACAATTTACTTAAACCTTAAAAGTGAAACTAAAAATAAAGGAAAGAAAACACATGTCACTAAGATGACTTTATTACAACTATAAGCCATATCATCTAATAGTTTAATATTATTCTAATAATAACAAGCAAGTAATAATCCCCAAAACAACACAAAACCAACAAGAGTTGAGTTATTTTTGGTGTTACTTGGAAACATGGTAGAAACAATTTTGAGGACGGGGGGACAACTAGGTACGTTTCCAAGCCATCCCTGATCCAAAAATTTTGGAAACTATCCCCGAAAATTGGAAATGGTCAACCACGTTTCCTATTTGCATTGACCATCCCCAAGATGGATAGAGATGGCCAAGCTGTCCCCTGACCATCCCAAGGATGGAATGCAATTTCCAACAACAAGAGGCATTCAAAACAATTTTTTATAAATATTTGCATTTTTTTAAGCCTTCTGCGAGCCCCATGCCTCATGTCAACCCTAAAGAATATCAAAATATGTTATAATGTTTTATAAAACTTAATGTTTGAGGAGTTTCAATTTTATTTTTTCCTTGAGTCTTTCATGCGGTTGTGCATTTGTAGAGAGGGGTTTTCACTTTGCACTTTGCAGTGAGTATTCAAAGCCCGCATGAGACTCTCACTCTCAGTTATTTCAATTTGCAATGTGATTGTGAAGAGACTTGTTTAAGAGTTATACGTTCAAAGCTTCAAACTTATGACTGTTAGTGTTATTTAGTATTTATTATTTTCATTTTATGATTATCTCATTTTTAAATCAGTGAATACTAAATTCTGGAAGTGGAAATCTTTTCCAAGAAAGCAAAATTGAAAAAAGGAGGGTTTGAAGTTTGAAGAAGGGAAGAAAATTGAAAAAAAGGCAACTGCAAGCTTATTTTGTGGATTTGGAGCATTGAAGGTAAGTCCGTGCTTCCATATTTGATTTTGTTTTACATTTTAAAAATAAATTTCGTAGTTTCAAGAAAAAAAGGTCTGATTTTTAATTCATTTTCCTTATATTTCAGAATTTTGAGCTTGCATTATACAATATACTCATTAAACATGAGTAGCAGCAGTAGTAGTGATGGTAGTGATGAAGAATGGTTGGGGGAAGAAGTTGCAATTGGAGGTGGTAGTGGAAGTGTTGAGGGTGAATCAAAACATGAACCAAACAAATTTGAAATCCCTTCAACTATCTTAAAAGAGTTTGAACAAGGCCTTTTTAACCCTAAAAGACCTCTACTTTGTCCTATTCATCCAACAAATGTCAAAAAGAAAAATTCAGGTGGAAGTAGGGTGTATGAATGTCATGTAAGCAAAGGTGAAATTAGAGGGAGCTAAACAAGGGTGTGGTCTCATTTCTTGGGTGTTACAGGAAAAGGAGTTAAATATTGTAAAAAACTAATGGAGGAAGCAAAAATAGAGTGTTATAGATTAAACGTGGAGTCTGAATGCAAGTCTAAAGGTCTTCCCTTCGTAATGCCTCAGCCCTCACAGCCATCTACTCATAGTCTTCACCCTATGTCATCTAGTGATAGTGCCATTCATAGTGTGGGAAACAAAAAAAAATGAAAAAGGAAAGAGGAAGGTTAGTGATAGTGGGCAGCCAAGGTCAGTTACAATTTTGTTCAATGCATAGGCACGAGAATTGACAAAGAGTTTCATTGCTG
The DNA here is from genome assembly GCA_027943335.1 of Chamaecyparis obtusa. Taxonomy (NCBI): domain Eukaryota; kingdom Viridiplantae; phylum Streptophyta; class Pinopsida; order Cupressales; family Cupressaceae; genus Chamaecyparis; species Chamaecyparis obtusa. Next base: position 778,255 of record BSBK01001864.1, read on the forward strand.
ATTTCTTTTTTTCCCATGCCGTCACATTTCATTTGGCATGTTCTCCTTTTTTCAAGAAAATAATCAAAGATGTAGGTCATATTGGTCCCTCTTTTGTACCCCCTGGAGATCATAAACTACGCATTACCCTCCTTGACAAAGCATATTCAAAGGTGAGTTTGGTGATGGAGGATATGAGGCATACTTGAATGAAGAGTGGTTGTTCCATTGTGATGGATGGGTGGACCGATATTAGTCATCGACCACTCATCAACATCATGGTCACATGTGCAGTTGGCTCTTATTTTTTTAGAGTCATTGATTGTTCAGGGAAACTTGAGGATGCAGATTTTCAATTCAACATTCTAAGAGAGGCCATAGAGGAGGTTGGGCCCTCAAATGTGGTTCATGTGATCACTAATTCAGCACGTGTGTGCGAAATGGTTGGTATGATGGTGGAGGGTGCTTACAAGCACACCTTTTGAACTCCGTGTTGTTTTCATGCATTGAAGGACATGGGAAAATTGTTTTGGGTAAAGGAAGTGGTGATACAAGGTAGAGAGATATTCAAATGTTATTTGCAACCACCACACCTCACTTGCTCTCTTTAAGATGTTCTAAATGAAGAAATTTTTCAAACCTGTAGAGACAAGGTGTGCTAGTTACTACATTTTGTTAGAGAAGATGGTTAAGGTGCATGATACTCTACTAATGATGGTAGTGAATTCAGAGTGGAACAAATGGCCTACTACAAACACTCCTGAAGGAAAAGCCATCAAACAAAGGATCCTTGATGATGATTGGTGGTCCAATGTGAGGTAATACATTGTTGATTCTCATTTTTAATTAAAAATCAGAAATTTCTTTGAATTTTCAGATTTTTAAATTTCTGATTTTAACTATAAAAAAATATGATTTTCAGTCATTTAATTAAGAAAATTCAAATCTTCGCATTTTGTTCTTATACTTATTGTAGATATGTTTGCTCCATCATCTCTCTCATTGAAGATGTCATCAGATATGCTGATACAGACTCTCCTAACCTTAAAGAGATATATGAGACTATTGACAACATGCTTCAGAAGATGAAGCTGATAATTTTGGCTCAAGATAAACAATTAAACTTATATGAGGAGTACATTAAGCCAATTTTCATGTGGAGGTGGAACACTATGATCACTCCACTTCATATGGCAGCCTTTGCACTAAATCCAAAATGGTATGAGCCTAGGCTTGGAAGGTGCACTGCTAGTGAGGATGATGAGGTGAGACATGGGATTATGAAGGCCCTTCAAAAGATGTATTCAGCTGAGAATTTTGATACACTTTGTGAGCAATGGGTTGCCTTCACAAACCTTGATGGTCCAAACTTTAGCACACCAGAGGTGTAGATGGATAGAGTACTAATGGCACAGAAAAGCCCCTTAGATGGTAACAATGGCATGGGGCAAATGCACCACAGTTCAGGACACTTGTGATTCGTCACCTCTTGCAGGTTGCTAGTTCCTCTGCTATAGAGAGGAGTTGGTCTACATATAGCTTTATTCACTCTGTAAAGAGGAATAGGCTTAGCTCTAAATGAGCAAAAAAGTTAATGGTTGTGCATAGTACTCTGCGACTTACGGATCATATGACTCCAAAGTATTGACTTACTCCAACTTTACAATGAGATATTGATCCCAAAGACGCCACCCAAGTTGATGAGGCTGTAAGATTCCTTACTAATTCTGACCCAAAATTTTGTCACAAATCACACATTACCAGAGTAGGCATTTCGTCAAACGCTTGCATGAATGTAACTTTTAGAATTTATCACTTATTCCTCATTGTAATTCTATCAAACAGATGGCATGTAATGTCTAATCTGATTTTTCTCGAATCCTTATCAACTGATTATAACTAAATTTTGGTACCAAACTTTGTATAAATTTCACAAGTTCACAAATGCACATTTAAACAAACACTTTGCATGGGATAAACCCTCAACAAGAGATACTACTTATCCAATCAATTTACCAAATGGTTGCACAGCTGTAATATTTTGAAAATAATTCTCACATTATAACAAACATATTGCACACAGTCCCAAGAGCCAGAGATACCATCAATACTTCATTGTCATTTTAACAAACAGTTGGTAGACGACCAGATATAATAACAAGAAAACTAACTTCGGACCTTAGTTCTCCATTGAGTAATTTTGTCAAACATATTGCAAATCACTTTCAACTTATTCGTGGATGGAATCCTGCATACAAAATTTACAAAACAGCGCAGCTTATTACCAGAAAATCACAAGCACAAATATACTTATCTAGAACTCAAATGTCCCTATTAGAGAGGGATGTTGGTGCAAAACGACTTCTACAAAGGATGAAATGCATTGAAAGGTGAAACTCTTGTGTATGCACTTGTCCATGTAGCCACACAATCCAATTTTGTGAACAGATTACCAGTCTTTAGTGAAATGAATGTATACTGCCCCTTTTAGGTGACACCAAGTCAAAACCAATGCCTAGAAATCTGTATATTTCTGCTCTTCAAATGGCCACTGTCTCAGCTACTTATGAATCCAAACTCATGCATTAAATCCAATGGTGAACTCTGATATAAATCCACTCCACTTAGAAGGTCTGGGTTTGCATCCAACCTTTAGCTTCTGTAAGAACCCCCTATGATTCTAACTCTGACAATCACTACTAGAAATGTTTTTTTTTGTTTTGTAGTTTGTATTTTTTTTTTATAATATTTTTTTTTTTTGTATTTTTGAAATAAAGAAATTACAATGCATGAAATTCAGAGAAATTGCACAACCAAGCACACTAAATCTTTATTTGCTTAAACTAATTGCAAATATTTACAATACCCATATATGGATTAACATTTAGTTTAAATAAACTAAAGTACCTGGAAATTGTATATGTATGACCATTGAATTTCCCCAAAAGAAATCGCAGCTTCCTGGAAGAGTAGAATTCTTTGATGTTAATGCTTGAAACATGCAACGATAGCACCCTTAGAGAAAAACATGCCTTCCCCTTTCAAACTCAGACCCTTTACTTAATATCGGAGCCTCTACATAATGATGTTGTGCCTCTAATGGAAGCTGCAGCAGCCTGCAAACTCAAATGCAGCCTCTCAATAATGCTGCGATCTGCAATTAATGAATTCTTCAACCTCTACAATCTGCTCTGTGGAAATATAAAACATTCAAACCCCAACCACTGTAAACAATTAACGCATTCTTGGTCTCCGAATAAGACCAACGCATGTGCACAATCTCACTAGGTATTTCACCAATTCAAAGTGCTGAAAATGCCTATAGAATTCTCAATTCCCGAGCCAATTCTGAAACCCTCAGAAGTTTCACAGTCTTCACCAATTCACAAGCAAAAAGCAACATTCACAATGATGCCTTCATTCTTTTCAAATCCCTTTTTATAATTTCTCATAAGGGTTCGACCCAAGTAGCTTTTTCGAGAAGATTCATTAATGAATTAATATATTTGCTTTTTAGATGCAAGATTGACTTTTTAGGTTTTAAATGCCTTGGTCTTAGGCACTAAATTAAATAATATTAATAATGCACTTTATTAATAACTCTGGCCCCAATTACACTTATGACTTCATAATAGCCCATTAATATTTAATTATTAATAAAGTATATTTTATTAATGAACAGATACTTTATTAATAATTAACACCTCAATCTTAAGCCAATAGATTTATCCCAAGTCAGACAACTGAAGACTCTGCTAACACCAAGGCCAAGTGCACTGCCAAAAATAGCAACATGGCATAACTGACTTACTATAAATAGTAAGTCTCAGAATGAAAGTTCTATCAACGTCACTACAACTCCATACTACTACCAAACTGTTCAAGTTCCCTGCTAAAGATAGTAACCCTGACTTTCCCAAAATAGACACTTACTATAAATAGTAAGTGTGCCAGTCTGACTCAAACGAAGAGCAATCCTAAACATCCCTGATCTCTAGAGTGGGATTGGCCTCTCACTCTACCAACTGAGACCCTCTATCCATATGATTAGCCTACGAGAGTCAGGAAATAGGCTAATCCTCTGAAAGTTGATGTTCACGAAAATGGGGAAATTACAACTTCCTAAGGGTTTTCATCCTTAGAAACCAACCAAACACTGACTTTCAGCAACAAGAAGAAATGGCTTCCATAGAAAATTCTCATAACAAGCTCTTGAAGGAAGACAAAGTTCATTTATAAAGACTCCTCAAACTCCATGTGAACCTCCATGACCAATGTGGGATAAATCATCCTTAACTTTTAATTTCTCCTTATGAAGTAACTTCTCAAACAAGTTGGAGAGCTTTATTAATTAAAATGACTTTATATTGTCATTTGATAAAGTCACATTATAAAAACAACTTAAATACTCTTTAACCCCCTTTAAGTCATCATGTCATAAAGTCATTTAATATAATGAATATTATTAAAGTTAAACTTGACTCAACTTTAATAATTTAACTTAAATCATTAAACCCATGATAATTGTCAATATCAACTCATGGGAATAATCCATCCACTTTCCAAATATAGATATGATGCCAACTAATCACCTCAATGACTTATTATAAATGTTAAGTACGAGCAAAACATCCAAGTGACTTACTAAAAATACTAAGTGTGAATCAAAGTGTCTTGAACGATCTCCAAAAGGCTCACCACAAATAAAATAAGACGCTGAGTTGAATAATATTGAAATAAGTGCTAAAATTTGGGGACATTACAATGACACACCGTCAAGATTGCTTGCCGTTCCATTGGATGATGCAACCTTTGAGGCTCAAGCTGACAGTGACAGTGACACTGATATGGATCAAGATTAGGGGCAGCAACATACTATCTTTGTTTTCATTTTGACTTCGAAGTTTCAGACTTTGAGTCTTCTAACATTATATGATATGATACTTCTTTAACTTTTCATTTTGTTGAAACTTGCAGCCTTTGGGCATTTTGATATATGATATGATACTTTTCATTGTTTCAATGAATTATATCTATGAACGTATGAAATTGAATTTGAACTCTCATTTGATTCATTTGATGTTATCCTATGTTTCTCTTCTATGATGATTCAATTTCATTCATTTGAAGCTATCTTCTATTATGATTCAATGAATGACATTGATCATTGATTCAATGATTTTAGATTAATAAATGTTATTATGTTGCTATGATGAATGTTACAATGTTATGTAATTCATGAATATTTAAAATTCCAGATTTCTATATATATATATATATATATATATATATATATATATATATATATATATATAGCTGTCCCCTGCTCTGGGAAAAAAAATGTCCTAGAAATCCATTTCCCCAACACCCCATCACCCCGTCCCGGAAACTCAGGGTAACGTAGGTTATTTTAGTTGCCTCAACCTTGTTCATAAACCTATTACAAAGAAGAGAGAATTATAATTGCTTCCATGCAATCTTGATTGAGAAAGTTGACATTATCTTGATTCTTGAGTGCATCCCTGAACATTTTCATCACAATAAGTGTATTACATGTTTAGACTGTAAACCAGTAAACCTCAGAGGTGGATTTACTGTCGATATGTCTCCCAAGGGAATGCTACTCATCATGATGCCCTAATGCTCAACATGTCCAGCATTTGGCTGTACCAAGGACTTTCCTTGATCAAAAGAAGCATAAGCTCTTATTTAAAAATTATCTGAAACTGGGTGAAGAGTTTGAAGATTGTGCTTCAGATCAGAACCATCATTAACTTCCTGTTTTATGTGGACCAGACATGATGGCAATATCTATTTGTTCCCTGCATGTTCTTTGTCTGATTCTTAGATGATTTAAATTAATGGCGCTTAGGCATAGCCTGTAATGTCCCCGCCTAAGCAATATCAATAACTCGTCAACAAACTACAGAAAATTGTCTTATTCATAATTTTATGGTGGATAATGGGCAATGATTCCCTATTTAAGACAGCAATCAGCATCCTTAATACAGCAGGGACAACGATTATGCAAATTAAGATTAAACAGCGATCATAAGGGAACAATCATGAAGGATTAATCAAGATAGAAGGCCGATAGCTTATTGAAGAAGGCAACAGTTATTAGCTTATTGAGATAGAGGGCCGATAGTTCTCACTACCTAAGGTTTGGTTGAACAAAGAATCTCATTCACCAAAGCATAACAAACTTTATCAACCCCAAAATACATAAATACAAATGCAGTTCAAGTTCACAAGAGGAAAGCAACCCCCAACACACAATTTGGCAAGTTAGGTTCCTCCAAAGGAATTGCTAACTATTATTCAAGACAGTGACCTTCTCAACTCAATTACAGATATAAGGACCATAAGGATGAGTTACATAAATATTGGTCCCTCAAACATAGTTCAACAAATAATAACAATAGTTATTTAAGAAAGAAAGATCTCTTTTAAGACTATATATTGCTCTATTTAACAGTCTCAATAAGGAAAGGATCCTCTATCAACACTTCTAAGTAATGCTTCAGTACAAGACCTAGTAATCCTCTCTACTGGGTTGGCTCCATAAAATGTTGGTAGATCAATTAGTTACTCAGGCAATAAATTGGTTTATCAAACTCTTGCAAAGTATACTGCAAATTTTTAGTCCTGGAGGGAGCAATTCATCTGGAGCTGGAGAGCCAAGCACACACGCGGGGCACCTGGCAGAACCCGCTACTAACAATCCAGACCCCGCTACTAACAATGTAGAACCCGCTTCAGTACAAGACCTAGTAACTGTTAGTTATAACTTCATTAACCTAGTAAATGACCTGGAAACAATGATAGTTGACATAGAAGATTAATTCATCAACTAAGATTGATTCATATTTATAATGTCCATATGGCCAAACCATTCAAGAATGAAAGTAATTCTTGGTCAAGCAAAACTCTTAACACACTATTGCAACCTTAGCTTTAAGACCAAAATCTAATACCATGAATATGAAAGAGAAGAAGTCTGGAAATTTTATGATTGAACAAGGTACACAATGTGAGGATAATAAAAAGAGAACCAGAAAAGGGGATATAAATTCTTTCCTTGAAAAGAACATTGCAACTAAAACCTTAGAGATGTGTCATGCTTCTAATCCTTTTCTCAATATACAGGAAGTTGATCTTTGCTTGTGTCGAAGAGATATCCATAGGGCTAACCAAAACAGCTTCTTACAATTACAATTGATGAGAAAAAGCTTGCCTTAAAATTACAAACCTTGCAAACTTCCAATCATTGGTTGAGCTAACTCAATTTGAATATGGCTTGACATAATATCAGAGTAGCCCAGCACAAGCTAATTATATCCCATAAGGATCTAAGGATGAATAATCTCCAAGGGTTAGCTTAGGGATCCTCACCTTGTACAACTTGGAAAACTGAAATTGCTTGAGGGCAAGCAATCTCAGGAAGGGCGGATTATAATGCCCCCGCTTAAGAAATATAAATAACTCGCCAACAAACTACAGAAGATTGTCTTATTCATAATTTTAAATTTTTTGATGGATAATGGGCAGCAATTCCCTATTTAAGAGAGCGACCAGCATTCATAAAAACAGCAAGGACAGTGATTATGCAATTAAGATTAAACAGCAACCAACGGGTAACAATCATGAAGGATTAATTAGAAATAAATTGAATTAAGGAGGCAATCTAGAGGAGTTAAGGCTTGATTAAAAACAGCAATTAGAATAAGTCAAGAGGCATATGGAAGAGACACCATTATTTGAAAAGGAAGGGTAACCACCTAAGAGAAACAACTGTCCAGCAAGATAGAAGGGTATTTAAGATGAAGAAAAACATTATTCCAAGGCATTCATTGAGCCATCAGAAAGTCAAAGTACAATGGATCCAATAAAGGAAGAAATTGATTGAGATTCAGAAAATTATCTTATTAATAAGACTTGACAATTTTCTTTAACAAGGAAAGCAATTCAGTAAGCATCATCAAATAGAAGTAAGAACAGCATTCAAAGCAAGAGGACAGCCTCCAGATCGAGCATTGAATGACAGCAGACATCTGATCAATTCAGAGTGTTATTACCAGTACCTAATAATCCTAATAATCACCCTTGTATAAATATTGTTTATACATTATTTGTCAGCAGTTATCTTTTTTATAACGTATGTGATTAGATATAACATGCATATGTCTGTAATAAATCTGTTTGTAAACCCCCATCATGTATGGAAGGAAGGTGTATGTAAGAGGGGAATTATGAGGTTGCCATCTAAGTAGGCCACCCCGAATGGATGTCCATGTTACCTGCCCCTGGGGCCAAGAGGGCAAAGATCCGCTCTTGGGCTTAGATAAGACAATCAAGAAGCCCCCATTACAATGTCCTCTCCGACTCTAAAATAATGGCTACTGACCTCAGGGGGATGAGGTATGGATGGGGAAAGCAGATACAAGCACCCCGAGTGGACGTTCATGTTGGCTTCCCACCGGGGCCAAAAGGGTGAGTGGCCACACTTGGGCTTAGTGAGGACTGGCTTTGGGAGGACCTACCATGCTTCTTCCCCCAAACCCTAATTTATTTGAATAGTAATATAAATATTGTATGAATATTATGTGTTATTATCTAATCGAAGTGTGTATATGTGTGTGTGTGTGTACATTCCCTTGGTTATGGTCGCAGGATCTAAATCCAGGGTCGTATTGTTTTAAGGAGATATTTTACTTGGTAAAGATGTAACCCTAACCCTAACCTGTAGCAATTGTGATTCTAGGGAAAATTTTACAGAGAATTTGGAAGGGAACATTACATAGTCTTTATGTTTGATAACTGGGTTGATTCACTGTGGGCTTGGACCCCAACTTGAGAATGTTCATGTCTTATTTATGAATCCTGAGCTGTTGCCTTAACCTCGCTTGGTGAAAGAGAACAGGATTGTGATCAACAATTTGCAGAGGTGCAGCAAGTAGAAGGTAACAAAGGATCCTCCAGATGTGGTTTCCACAGCTGATTGGACAGTGAGAAAACAATTATAGTCCTGTCTACCTCGTGCTTGACCTGATGTTAGGCAAGGTTGATATTAGAACTCAGATATAGGCTAGAGATCCCTGGAAATTCTCCTGCATGATTTGACTCGTGAAGCTTGTTATCTGAAGGTGTGTGAGGTGTCAGTGGGGATTTTGGTTCTGAAATCTGGAAATGTGCTTGACAATCAGAACTTGTCTGTGTTTGTTTTTGTATATTCCTCCGATTGAATATGCTGAAATGGAACTTGTTCATTTAATTGGCGTCTATGAAGGCTTTGTTCAGGCAACGATATTTGAGAACCCTGATTATGCTGTTGGTACTTTTTCTGCAGCTGATTTGATTGTTAGATTGATACTGAGTATGATTCTGCTTGTTGCACTTCGTGGATAATACCACATAAATGTCATCCTCAGATGCCATTGAAACATTCTAATTATATAGTACAAGATAAAAGAAAAACAATTGTAGCAATTAAAATTACCTTTTTCTGGATTTGCTTAACTGTTTGCACAAGTATTTGATCTCCAACCACTTTCCTTGTGCCACTTACAAAATCATCCTTGGTTATCTCGTTCCTCTGTTAAATGCAAATGTAGGGAACATAAATTCCATGTAAAAATAAGCATTAAAATTTCTCAAGCATTTGGTTGTAGTTTCTCTTAACACCCTGCCTGTGCATATATATAACTCATTATTCAGAACTTCTGGTTGAATAATTCCATGTAATAGTACTATGACCATACATAACTTATTATACTACTAGAAAGTATATATGAGATTAAATAGCTATAACAAGAGTTATATATTCAGATATGCTAAAGAGAAACCAGAAGAGGATAAATCTGGGTTCTCATTCTGTCGGATATGTCAAAGAGTTTATGACTGTTTATCAGGCCCCGTTTGTGTCTGGACCAGGTAAGACTATGAAAGAGAGTTTATATGTGACATGGAGAACAGATACAATCAAAAAAACAAATCTGAGAGTTTGATTTTATAGTTATCACTTTCCTGCCCTTGAGAAAGGGATTGCCTTGTCAAAAGAACGTGCTTTTATTTATAAATATGATGGGATGAATTTGATCTATGGACCAAAGATAAATGCGTAAATAGCAAGTAGAGAAGGAAACCAAAAGAAAAATTCATTTTACTCTATATCTAGAAGGGATTTTATTGCAACTTTTACCCCAAAAAATAACAACCATTTGAGGGAAGGCTACATTTTGTGAGAAAAAAAACATTTGTTAGCGAGACATTCAACATCAGAGTTTAATTATGTCATGAAGGTTTTCACTTGTTCTGCATGCAAGCAATAGTGGAGACTTTGCAATAAAAAATTTGATGAGGTATTCTTAAGCATATAGGTTAAATTACTATCAAAAAATTGCTAAAATTACTCAGACAACCAAAAGAGGGGTGCCCATATTTCTAAAAATTGTCTCATTCTGGAGCAAACAATACTTTATACTGCAGAGCATAGTTGAAAAACTCAGAGTAGGCAAAAAACTCGCCAAGGCCTGGAAAAGAAACTTGGCAGAAAGTTGGAGAAAACTCAGCAAAAAACTCAGCAGCTTAAAAAATTGCTTAAATTTAACTAGAAATGCTTTTTTTTTGCAAAATTCAACGAGGAGATGCATCTAACATGTAGGTAAATAAGTAAACAAAGAAACAAGCTGAGTTTAGATATATTAAAATGCAAATTGGGTACAAAATGGCATCCTCATGTGGAATGCTGATGGTTGGTAGCCTAATAGTCTAAGGCAAAATTAAAATAGCAAATTGTCTTTGTAAAACTATTAGTAAGTACAACATCAAAATAGTTTACGTCTTCCTCTTCCCAACTCTGGTAAAAACTAGGGGAGAGGTCAAGGTTCTAGTCCTACAGTCCACTGTGGTTGTGCCTCCTCACTCAGCACGACTAGTTGTGGCTCGACCTCCATCCTGGAAAAAATGGTGTTAAATCTTGTTCATCTTTTGTTTTTAAATTTGAAACTGGGGGTCTGGGGGCGGCAGTCCCCAGTGGGTTCAAGGGGCAACACCCCTTGCGGGGTCCCAGGGTAGTGCCCAGGGCACATTTTCCCTATTGCATGGCCTTTAGATTCTTCCTTTTTGAAGCATTTTTCTCCCAAAATTGACGTGTTTGAACTCCCTAGGAAATCCACTTCAAATGTGCTTCAAATCCACTTCAAATCAACTAAAATGCTTGCAAATGACCTTGCATAAGCTTGGGAGGGTGTTTTGTGGCTTGAACAGCAAACAAGAACTCAAAAAAAACAAATGAAACTTTAAGTTTAAGGTCAAAATCCTTATATGCTGCTGCGGACGAGTATTTAGCTCGGACTTGACAAGTTTTCCATAAGTTTTATGCAAGTTTTTTTGGGAAGAAAAACTTGTAAAAACATGCGAGTTTTTCTCTACTCGGAATGTATTCTGTGAGTTTTTCATCTATGCTGCAGAGTATTATAAAAGTAGATCCATTTCTTTTATGTCAACATAATCTTTACATATAGAACCCTACAACTTATATAGTTTGTGATAAAAAGTGTTCCAGAAATCGGTCAAATCATGAGATAAATGATCAGTCAAAAATTGATCTTCCCATCTAAGCTTGTCAATTTGGGCATTTTCCAAATGAGGATATGGCACACATGATAAGACTGTGAGAAACTTCAATTTTAGAAGAAGACTAGGAAGGAAGATAAAGAGAGATGTATCAGGTGCTGGATGTTCAAGAAGGAACTCTTACTTCCTTTGTCATAACAAAGACTTATAACAAGCAGTCCTAAAATCTGGTGGTTTTTTCAAATGGTCATGCAAAGAGGACAGGTAAAAGAAACAGGTAATCCTGATGCAGTCAATGATAGGAGGTCAAATTAATGAGAGCCTTGTCCCTGCAGCCATGTCCCCAGTTCATTCATCAGACACACAACATCCAATTATAAAGACATTTGGCATTTCTCTATTACCAAGATTAACACAGAATACATTCAAATAACATACAACACCATACTAGATGTTCTTCATGCACTTAAGAATCCAGACAGGCCTACTACAACGCCAACATCAGATATTATCAACTGTTGTAAGCGAAGAATGCTCCAACCAGATTTACACACTTCCAGTCACTTCAACGCCTTGCACTATCCTCTTTGTCACGAACTGATCTCAGACCTTCTCTTGGCTCATTCCTCCTCTTAAAATCCTTTCTTTCTGTTCAAACTTCCCTGGCTTCCCATTCCAAACAAGCACCTATCTTATTATTGTAAAACCAATTTAAATATTGTTTCCCAACATATGATTTCCAGAGCAGCACTGATGTTTTGGATTTGAACCAACTCTTGACAGTCTTCCATTTCTTGGGTTGAAAGTGAAATTGATACGATGCTTCAATATCTTCAGTAAGGATAATGAAACTGTTATAAATTGTATGTGTCAAGTCACTTGACCTAATGATTCATTGTATAGGTGTTCCAAATCCAATGGAAGAAGCTTGCTGCATCTTTCCACACTTACAAATGGCCCCACGTAAATGAAGATAATAGATTTTGTGTATATTTAAGCCTAATCAGCATGGGGATTCATGCAACCTCTTCATCCCCCTGGACCCAGTCTTGATAGTATATCTAACAATGTCTATTAAACATCTTCTAAGATGTATTTACTAAAAAATAAATTATTTTGCTTTCTTCATGACCTTATCAATCGATTAATTGTTGAAGATTTGTCAGCAGGCCAGTACTGACTGTATGTTTGTCATTGATGACAACATATGGAAAGTAGCATGTGTGGAAATATTATACAGTAAGCCTTCTGTATATGTAGCATGGACATGATATCAGCATGATATCATGGGCGCAGAAATTAACTGTTAGTACAGACAATTATATAGCAGTTGGTGTCAGCGGTGTCCTGACAGAGTAATAGACAGTGTTCTGTGTATGGTTGTCCGTACAGTTATCATGGAGCCTTGCGCGCTTGGATATATGTTGAAGACATGTTAGTGATGTTTCAGTTATGGACGCAGAGACTGATGATGAACGCAAGTGAAGTTATGCAGTCGCTATTCGCCAGTAGCAGTTTCCTGTGTTTGTTTAGAAGAGCCGACAGAGATTTTATTGGTTCTTGAGTTGCGCCTATCTTGAGGGTATGCGCCCTTGGAGTTAAGCTTGGAGAAGTGCTATTGATGTTCGGTTAAGAGCGCATGAGTTAATTCAGCTTACAGAGAAAGTTCCAGTTGTTTTGGTAGAGCCGACAGTGTGTAGCGTGCATCTACAATTATTTTATTAGACAGGTCTCAGATTGAGTTGCGTGCATAATAGAGCCAACAGAATGTTTGTTGGAGTTTATTATGGTTTCTCTAATATGATTTCAAGGTGGTTCTAACAAGCCGACTTGATTATATCATTTGGAGGAAAGATATTTATAGGCAGTCATTTGTGATTGCTGAAGTGTGGTTCATGGTTGATTAAGCAGAGAATAGCAAAGTGTGCGAAGTGTTGAGCCATCAGAAGGTCTATGTGACCAAGTAAAGTACTTGTGCTATTCATTGGAACTGATCCAGACAGCAAGTCAAAGCGCAGTTCACCAAGATCCAGATATAGTGTGTATCTGTTATTCAAAATGTTGTAGCATTTGCCCATTTGAGCAGTGAGCTCTTAGACAGTGCGTCCTCTCCCCTAACAGGGACAATTGTAAAAGACTCCTAATAGGGTCCGACCCTTGACCAGGTCTACTGTACTTAATATATTGTAAAGCTACTCCTAACAGGGTAAAGGATCTTCTACCAAGGATCATTATACACTAGTACAGAATATTAGTGGGTATCAAGTCCCACCGGGGTTTTTACCTATTTGGGTTTCCCCGTAACCAAAATATTGGTGTTGTGTTCATGTGTTCTTTCACTATGTTTTGGCTTTATGTTTAAGTATACTTAATTGGATAAAGAATTGAATCTTGTAGATAACTGATTCACCCCCCCCCTCTCAGTTATCTCTTGGGACTATTCCTAACATTAATATCCCCAATGTCTTCTAGAGTTACTACAACATGGATCCGACACCATGAGAAGCATGTTCAAAATAGACTACATCTTCTCTTACATACCCTGTCTCAACCAATAGAAAGTATTGGCTCTCAAAGTTGTAGGGCCCCAATCCCTATTGTTAAATTATACCTAAGTCCCTGTGAATGCCAACTTAGCATAGACAACTTGCAACTTTGATTGGGCAATGCCAACAACAGATGCATGCATGTGCACGGAGGATAGAGAAAAGCATTGGGAATTGTTGTCACTAAGGATTGCACCCGTGGAGGCTAAGTATGAAACCTAGCAATCCTGTGAAACTACTTTCAAGTTGTGTGTGACCTATAAGAAAGTAGACCTCCGGATTAAGGGCCAGCTTCCCTCGAATCACCTTGAAACTAAACTATATTTTTGAAATAAAAGGGAAGAGAGTGCATAAACTTTAAATAACTGAAAATGAAACTGAGGTGATTCACCAAACTTGAAAGATCCACAGATTGCAAAACACTCACAATGTGCATTGAAACATAACTGATAACTTCACAACTTTATCCCACTTACAGTGTTGTCCTTAGAAATAATAAGGTGTTGGTTATAGGTAGGAAGGGAAATGAGTTCCACAACCTAAACTATTTGTAAATGCACACAAATTAAACCTTCAAGCGACAAAGTGTGTTTTCTGAACCCTTAAATAAGCAAAAATATCAAGTAAAGGATCAAACTAATCACAATAACTTGACATAACACTAACTAAACCACTCAGAAATCAATGGGAAAAGGACCACTGTTCTGCATTCAACAAAAAGGAGCCAAGAAAACAATCTACTTCTCAGGAGCTACAAACATTCAAATCTTAGAGTGAGATAGAATGGAAGAACTGCCTCTATCACAAAATGTGAGAGGTATAAATAGGTGAGAACCCCAAAATTTGCATATCCAAGGAATCAAGAATTTCACCACGCCTAACTCCACCAAATCCGGGAATGAATGAAGGGATATCTCTGAAGAATCTGCATTTTAGGTCCATGAAATATGCTACTTAAATCTATATGTCAAGTACCCTAGATTTATAGGTGATGATGAGGGGAGAATTTCATAATCATGCCTTTAAAAGCATTCCCCTTTCAAATCCAATCTAGCCTACCCCCTAATCATGCTTGGCAGATAACATTTGACAAAATGATTTATAAAATATCATTTGTCAAATATCTCACAATGATAAAGATGCATGATTTTACATTCAATACATCCCATTCTAATAAACAATGATCCCAAAAACTTGACAACCCCCCACTTACAATTAAGCCTCCAAAATACTAAGGCCTAAGTGGACCTAGGTTAGGAGATAATATTAATCCATTAATTCATTTACATCATTTCCCAAGCCTAAGCAACCTTTAAAATTAAACCCACCGAGCCCCCTTTTGCACAAAAGTCATTAAAAAACATAAGGACAAGAAACTTGGGCTCGGTCAAAGCTCTCAAACTGCCACTGAAAATGGAAACATCCCTTCTGTTGCCTCCCACCGCGAGCTTTGAGCTTGATTCTGGAAGTTACTAAATGGGGTTGCTTTGTTGGAGTTCGAAGATGGCAAGTTTGGAAGCTCAAATCATCAAGGTAGGTTGATTGCTCCTTCATTTCTTGTTTACTTGATCACTTTTTTGCTCTTGAGAGCTCGTGACATCATTGTTTTGCTGGTTGTATTGATTTCTTAGGGCATCAATGATTCACCCTCATTAGATCATTGTTATTGCATCATTGTTTTTGTTGTTGTATCAATGATGAGACCGCGGGCTTGTGCTTGGAGATGTTTCTATTTCATGGACCCGTGGTCATGATGCTTGCTGCTGCAGCTATTTGATCATTTCATTGATTATTGAGAACCCGTGCTTGAACTAGGGCATCACTTAATTTGTTTGTTCCTTGCATTTGATGCACATTAGATATATACTTTTACTGTTTTGCTTGTAAATGTTTGTGATTGTATGGACAGCTCATGGCTTTATTTCATCACAACATTTGTTGTTCTCTGGGTTTGTGAGGCCATGGGCCATGCTAGGGCATCACAGTTGTTTTAATGCCATGAAAGCTTATGGCGTATGCTTCTATTGAAGGCCCATGGGCTAGGGCATCATTTGAATGTTTATGTTGAATCTGCATCTTTGCTTAGAAATATACTGATGTCCCATTGATTTGTGAGGCCGTACTTGTAGCATCATGGTGCTGTTGCATATATATGTTGTTGTATGATTGCATCAAAAGTTTGAGGACACAGGCTAGGGCTTGGTTATCACCATGATGCTTTTCTTTTGCATTGTTTATTATGCTGCTCCATTTACCATAAGCAATGAACATTGATGTTGTATCTATGATGTTTCTGTATGATAGCTACCGTCTGATTGGGTGCTATTACTTCCTTCGCCATCATGGTGTAACAGCAACATCAAATGTAACAGCAACATTTGATGTTGTTGTTGCATTATGTTATAACTACATGAACATATGCTTTGCAGATTTTAATGTCTTCTAAATATATCCACAATTTGTACTCACTGGGATAAATGGTGCTCCATTGCTTGATGTAGATGAACACATCATTGTAGCTCTTTGGCTGTCTTGGATACTTGATCACCGATTTGTTGTTGTCCCACATAATGGATGAATCAACACTTTGCCTGCTCCATTTGATGTTGAGCACTGTATTTTATGTTATATACTCATTTGATCTGCTGCCCCTTTGCACATTCATTGCTTTGGGTGCTTTATGTTATGAACATGTTCATTTGACTTCACTGCTTCATTGGATGCCATTGATGCATCATGATCTGCCCATGGTGGCTTTTTTATGCACAGTGAATGCATTGTAACTCTTGATGTTGATGTATTTGATTTTCCATTGTTTGATGTGGATGCTCTCATGCCCTCTTTGGCTGTCTGGGATACTTGATCACTGATTTTTTGCTCATTTATGATACTCCTTCTGTTTCATGCTATGTGATGCAATGATGCTCCTGCACTTTGTATTGCCTATAGTGCTTTTGAGGGTGTATGGCTTATAGGTGTCTTTTTCTTGCAAATTGGTGCTCCCCAAAGGTGGCTTTAGGAAGCTGCCCCTTGGGGAGCCCAATTTGCAATGCAATGGCATTTATTGCATTTTGGAAAAGCAATACAGTTTTACAGCATCTATGGAACCAAAACAGTCAGATAAACATATTATTTCTCCTTTCTCATGTTGTATCACCCTGACCTTGCTATTGCTCTGGCTCCTTCATGTATCATTTTACCATTTTGTCTTCTTGTATCCTGAATGTTCCATGGTTACTGCAGCTTTATCGACTACTCCCTTTTCTGGATCAGTGCTCCTCTTTGGGGCTATGGGGATAATCAGAAACTCTGTTGAAATGGAGCTTCTCATAACCCTCACAGCTTCAATGTGGGGTACTAAGAGGGCTTGTCACTTGATCAAGGGTGCTCTTGTCCTGTCATGTGGGTTTTTGTCAAGGAGCCTTGAGGGCCTCCCGACAGTGCCCAAATTACAGAGCAACACCATTCATTGTACTTTTGGAAAAAATACAGCATCTTTAGAATTGCTATTGCTCAGACAATAGCTGTACTTTGAGGATGACCTTTTGGAATGGCTATCCTCTCAGTACTTCTATTGTCTGAGTAAGGGTAAGCAACAATGTCACAGCTTCTTCTATACCTGCACATGGAACAAACAAGTTAGTGAAAACATGGTATCTTCTTCTTCCTGCAACATCCTTCTGAGTATGCACACACCTGGAGCATGGTCCCCTTCTTGAGATGTATGGTTAATTATGTGCATGCATAACTGTAAATGTGGATAGGTAATCGGAAATCATGCATTGCTTAGATCTTTTGGATCTAACCCCATCTCTTTCTTCTTTGCAGGTTCTGGATCAAACAGGAGCATACTAGAGTCACACTCGGGCCAACATTTCATCTTCTCTTCAGGCAATGTCTGGTACCCTGTTACTTATGTTCATTTGCTTATGTATGCTTGTACTTAGCCATAGATCCCTAGGAGTTGGCTATGCTCGCGGCCTGTGTGAACCCAAATGATTTGTTTTACTTTCCTTTTGTACACACTTTGTTATTCATGTTCAAAATCTAAATATGATCCAATATATATTTCATTTTCATTGGATATCTTAGCTGCTTTCTTTCCCTTTCATGTACTTTCAATTCAGCTCAAGAAATGAACACAAATTTAATCCAGATCACTAATAATGTGCAAACTAGGTTACCTTAGCAACTCACCTAGTAAATAGGCTAACAATCTTAACCAATTGAATGAACATAAAAATTGGGTAACAGGAATATTAATTTCACCATCACTTCCAAGAACTAGGGCACGGAGAAAATAATGCGCATAGGACACAAACACCTACAAAATGGCCATTATTGTGTAAAGAAAACCAAGAACACAGCATTGATGTACAAAAATTGGTCATCCACCCAACCATATAATCGCAAAAGCCTCTAAATCAATATACCAAAAGAAAAGCCCTAGGAATGGAGTTTAACAATTTAGTGAATATTGCTTAGTGAGTAAATAAACCTTTTAAACCTAAGTTGAATTGTCACCATCCATGTAGGAGCTGATGACAACCAACGATATAGCATTTAGTTTGACAAAAAGTAGTTCAGTTTTGGATTGCCCATTGGCCTAACATATGTACCAATGGGAGAAAACCATGCATTTGTAGTTCATAGGACATTGAAAAATTGTCGCCCGATGGGAAGCAAGAAACCTATAAAGAACAAGGACCCACTACCACCAAGTAGGAGCCCCATGGCAAGCATTGATTCACCACAAAGGGGTGCAGATGTTGGCCAAAGACTGTGTTAATGATGAATGAATGAAGGAATTGTAATGATGTCCACAAGACCAGCAGTCTACGGGACCAAGAGAAAACCAACTAATCTGCATGTTGAATCTTCTCCATGTTGACCCTTTTACTGTGGATCCGAAGTAAGAAAATTGTCCTTCTGTGTATTCTTGCCTCTTCAAAAAGTCCATTCAAACTGTTCACCTTTAAGTTGTCTTTGTATTGACTGCAGATATCCTCATAAGCTGCACATTCTTTGACAAAATGTCATTCCGTTTCCACCACCCCTTTGCTGCAAAAATTACAAGTTCTTTCCTCCCACACCTCTCTGGGTACTGTCCATCTACCAGTTTCACATTTCAAATGATGAGAGCTGGTCCTCGGTTGAGCAATTAGAATTTTGGCCTTTCCTTTAATTGTGGATCTTAAATAGTCTTTATCATCACGTTCCCACATGTTCCTTTAATTCTTTGACATAATAATCTTTTTTCTACTTGTTTGTTTTTTCCACATGGCATACTTGAATTTTTATAACGCCCACTTTTTTATCTCCCCATTAGTGTTAGGGGCACTCATTGAGATTTTTGTTCCATTTGTCCATCCACTTGTTGTTTTGTTTCTTCCATGTTCTTTTTCTACGTTATAACTCCTCTTCAATCACCATCTTTGGCTAGTGATGCTTATCCATATTTCCAACTTTTTTAAGTAACTTAGCAAACGAATAACCACGGCAGCCTCGATTGGAAACATACTAGCATCCACCAAGAGAATTTTGTAAGAATAACTAGAACCACTAAAAGACCAAAGAGATTCTTCTTAGTCTCCCAATCCCACAACTCAACCTTCCTGCACCTATTTTGGAGAAGGTAAGAGGATTTCCATCCCCCCTGGATTCTTTTTGATTTGCATGTCTCCCAACTAAGTCTATAGTGGAAATCAATTCCTAGATATTCATACTCATCCACAATCTCTAAAGAGTTGCCCTCAAATATTAAAGTATTCTGCTGCTTTTTCTTTTTCAAAGAAAAGATCGTGACTTTTGTCTTGGTGGTATTAACTTGCATTCCCCACTTCTTGGCAAAAGAGATCCAAATTTTTAAATGTTCTCTCAGACCTCAAGCAAATTTAGCAATAAGAATAAGGTCATCAACATATAAAAGTAGTCTCACTACATAGCCCGCCAAATGTATGCCTTCTCCATTGGCCTTGTTTAACCACTCTTCCAATCTATCAATGTATAGACCAAAAAAGGTAGGGGATAAAGGGCACCATTATTTTGACTTCAATGTCACTCCCAAAGCATTCAGACATGCTCTCCTTAGTTCTGATTTTGGCTCTGACTCGCTCATACAGCTTATAAATAACAGCCTTGTAATCTTTTGGAACTTCCAACTCTTCCATTCTGTGCCACAACTTATCCCTAGGAACAATGTCAATTCTTAAAGTCCACAAAACAGCAAAAAGCTTCTCCTCCTTGGTTCTCCCAAACTTTTTCAATGAAATTTCTTAGAGTGATGCAATGATAAATGGTAGAATGCTTTGGTCTGAAGCCCGCCTATCCCATTGCTCTTCTTTTTTCTTTTTCTGCCCAATCATTGATTCTACGCTCAAACATACTCCCAAAGAGTTTTCCAAGAAGGGGGTTCACCATAATGGTACAGTAATTGGAGGGAACAGTAATTGGAGGGATTGTTTGTCTCCACTCTTGTTAAGAGGTATAACAACACTGGTTGTCCATTCAATCGAAAAGCTGCCCTATGTGACCTTGTTAAAAATGTTCTTGATGTGTTGAGCTAGGAGCTCTACTCCCCTTTTTAAAAATTCTGCCTACAAACCATCAATATCATGTGCTTTACCATTTTCTATCTTCTTTATACCTAGCTTAATATCTTCAATTGAAAATAGCTCAGCTGAAGTATTAATTATGGGGGGGTTATTTCCCCATTTGGTCACTCATATAAAAGCTTCACATAATCCAACCATTGGGTATCTGTGATATTGTTTTCCACTTCTTTTCTCTGCTTCTATAGCTCTCCCCAAAAACCCTTAGGATTATGTTTCGCTAAAGAGATTAACTCCTTTCTATGAGTAATCTTATAACTCTCTTTTTAAAATTTTACCAACTGCTTGTATGCGTTCATATTTTCTTTGCTTGACTCCCACTCTTTAAGAGATCTCCTCCCAACCTTACAATCCTCGTCATACCAAGGGTTAGCTAGAAAAGTGTTTGAGATGCCCCTCAATGCCCTAGATCTCTTACACCCCTTTAAGGCTCTATGAACTAGGGAAATCAACATGCTGCTGCTCAATTGTTCATTCTCTCCTTTGTTGTCCTTGCAATCGGCATGTTTCAAATGAGCTGCAATTGTCTTTCAAGAGTTGCACAGAATAGCTCTTGATTCTCTTGATTTATAAGAATTTTACCCTGCTTATGACCTTTCGTACAAGCGCTTTGGATCTGCCCTCCTTGCAGACCTTTTGTATTTACACAAATTTAATAAAAAGAGGCACATGATCAGAATTTAACTCTATAGGACAGCACTCAATCTTGAAATCCAGCAGTTTGGAAATGTATTTTTGAGAGCATATCACATAATCCACCGCACTCTGTCCATTGTACATTTTACAAGTAATGCCATTTGATCATGGCCAATACTTCATGCCATTGCATATAACCGTGCCATGGAGACTACAAAGACCCAGCAATTATGCTCCAAAATGCAAAACACTCCCCTTCTCATCTTGCGAAGTCCTTTTATTGAAGTTATCTTCACTCTCCCTTAGCTACAAGTGATTATTGTCCTCTGCTATTTCGTTGCCCAACTAAATAGAATGGTTTTTTTCTGTCCTAGCACTAAAATCACCAATTAAGGTGTGTCTCCTATAGAGCTAAAAGCAGAAATATCTTTCTTTAAATCCGCATACGGGTCTTCATTGTCTAGATTTCTCTTCATGTAAAACTTTGAGCGTTTATGTGTGAAATAGCAAGCAGCCAACCAAATTACCACCTCGCTGTCCTCTATTTTCAGCCATATAAACTATTTATTTTGGTCGTCTTTCTCCACTTCTACAATTTTGTTCCACATTTCCTTTATTAAGACCGATATCCTCAGTGCCCTTCACCTATTTCAGTCTCTTCATTCCAAATAGAGATTTTATTGTATCCTTCAAATTCTAGAATTCTGCACCCTACATGTTCATGTGTTTCTATGAGGAAAATAATGTCTTGCACTTTGGCTATGGACCCCAACCCCAGTCCTCTTCTCCAAGGGTAACCTCTACAGTTCCAACTTACCATGTTTAGATACCCTCGTGGGGCCCCGAATCTCTTATTTTGGTGTGTTATCCTATCAACAATTTGTGCTTTACCATTCTTCAGCCGTGCCTACTTTCTTGCATCTCTCGTTGATTTTATTTTCTCCCATTCTTTCCTCCTCTCCTCTTGTTGGGCAAGTGTTAAATCTTCATCTAAGTAGATATAAGTATCTCTAAGAAACCCCATGTTCTTCAAAATCACAATCTTGTCCTCTATGTTTGTAATGTCCCCTATTTTTAGACTTATGGGATTGGCTTGGTTTTGCAACCCTCACAGGCTAATCAGGTGATCAGAGGGGGTCAGACGTCGGAGCCAGTATTGGGATCCCATTCTGAAGGTTCAGTTTATCAGATCTGCTTTTCGTTCGGGTCATTTTGGCCAACTTACTATTTTTAGTAAGTGGGGTTTCTGGTATGGCCAAGATTGGCAGGGTGTCTGCACGGAGGGTCATACATCTCAGGATTCAGTTTCAGTGAATCTCCAGTTTGAGAGACTTACTATTTATAGTAAGTCTATTTTTAGCAGTGGCTATTTTTGGCAGGGCAATATCTATTTTTGGTTGGGCAGTTGGTCCTGGTGCCTTGTCAGAAGTTCGATGATTGCAGGCAGATGGTTCTGTGGCTTTTATTTTAAAGGCGTTGTTAAATTAAATTATATTGATTTAATTTAATAACTAACGACTTTATAATATTATATTATAAAGTGGGAGTATTTATTAAAGCCAATTAAGGGAAATATTTTAAAAAGTGTTTTTTCGAAAAAGCTATATATTTTGCACAAAAAAGCACTTTCATTTATTCATTATGCAATCATTATTATTTTGGAGTTTGTAAAGATTTGCCCTGGCTAGGGTTTCGAGGACGGATTCCTCTTCTTGCGATTTGAGCCATTACGTGTTAATGGTGAATTTCGTACTGCTGATTCGAAATTAAATTCAGTGCTGATGTATACTGGATTTATATGAAATTTATTCTACAGGCTGCAGTTATTCTGGTGAAGTTTTATTTAATTCTACAGGCAAGCTTGTTCTGTCAAGTTTGAAATTATTTTCATACTGGAGTCTTGGAAGTTGGAATGCTGATGTTTGTGTGAAGAATCCAATCAATTTGGAATTCTGGTTTGGGTTGATGCTTAATTATCGAATTTGGGGTTGAGATTGTGAGTAATTTGTATGAGGGTTTGCTTAAGCAATCAATGTCTGGACTGCACGTGAGAGTCTGAAGCTGCATTTCCCATTCATTGTCTAGTATCGATAATTGTGATTATGGTATTCATCGGCGTTAAGGGTTTCTGGAGTATGCTGTATGTGGCAGGAGGTTAGCAGCCTTAACTAATTTGCCTACGTGAGGACTGTTGCAAGTCTGGTTCGAATTTGCATTATGTGTGGGTATTGATTCAGAATTCTGGTATTGCGTGAGAGAGCTGGGTTATGTTTTGAGTATTCTGAATGTGTAACAGTGTGGTTTGATCTTGTACATGGAGGTGTGGCCTAGTGCTGGGTGCAGTAACGTTGCTGCAAATCATTGAAAAAGGCGTCAAGAAAATGTATGCGGAATTGGCAACGCTGGTACAGGCCGCAGGGAATTCTGAACAGCATAGCAGTAGACATTTTTGCAATTGTCGGGGAGTATAGTGAGACCTTGTGGACAGCTACAGTGTATGCAGTGTTCATACTCTTATGTTGGCACATGAAGATTTAAAATCAGGAACATTGGCAGCGAAGTCATCATTCCAGGTGCTAATATTTTATGATTAGTTTTGTTATGTATTGTTATGCTAGTGAGAGTAAGAATGTTGTTAGTTAAGGAGTGTATTGTTAGCATGTGAATCTGGCTATTGTAGTTGGAGATTATCTTTTAAAAGTTTTGAGAATTATTAATGGAAGAAATGAGATTGTCATAAATGTAATGAACGATCCTAGCATTCAAGGGTGAAAATTTGCAAACTTTATCAATTATTAGTTAATTGATTTGGATATTCAGAGTGAGCCGACTTAGGTTCATTACAGTGGTATCAAAGCTCTGATCTTGCCATCCTGTGGGAAATTGATTTCATTATTTGTATGAGATTATTATCAGAGTGATCAGTATTTCTATTTCCCAGCCATGGATAGATACAAGAGGTCAAGTTCAGGAAGTCGACACAGTAGTAGAGGGAAGAGAACAGAGTTAGATGCTTTGGTGGAAAGTGTCGAGAAATTAAGATTGCATCAGCAGCGACTTGCAGAGAGATTGTCGGATCCAGCTACGATTGACAGGGCAGCGAGATATTTTACTTCTGCTTTTAGTAGGCCGACAGCAAGTTCACAGGGGAGAAGACTTGAGTTTTCTCCGGCAACTGATCATGTTGTTGATGTACCTCTACCTAGTTCAGCACCTGCTATTTCCATCCGCAGTGCTGATGAT
Organism: Chamaecyparis obtusa; assembly: GCA_027943335.1. Lineage (NCBI taxonomy): Eukaryota > Viridiplantae > Streptophyta > Pinopsida > Cupressales > Cupressaceae > Chamaecyparis > Chamaecyparis obtusa. Next base: position 802,847 of record BSBK01001864.1, read on the forward strand.
AGTTTTGTTGTACCTGATACAATGGATGTTTCAGCGCCACTGGAGGACAGTAGTGTCGAGCATCACAGGGTTGAGGCTCCCAGGGCAGTTACGTTGGATTCTACAGAGGCAGTTGATGCTGTAGTCGTCTCCGATTGTTCAGATTCTTCCTCGGAGGGAATGGTCATTGGGGACGTGTATGTCAGCTACAGTAGCATTGCTCCAGTTCAAGAGGCAATCGCTTCCTCAGATATGCCCGAGGCTTCTATGGAGTCTCCCAGTGGTGTACTTGGTGATCAAATTATTACAGAGGGGACACTTGATTTCAGTTTGGGCTCCAGCATTGTTGGTGTACAGGTTGACAATGAGTCATGTGTACAACGATCCGTGTCTACAGTTGAGATTCCTGCAGGTGATGTGAGAGTTGTCAGTATTGTTATGCTAGTGAGAGCAAGAATGTTGTTAGTTAAGGAGTGTATTGTTAGCATGTGAATCTGGCTATTGTAAGTTGGAGATTATCTTTTAAAAGTTTTGAGAATTATTAATGGAAGAAATGAGATTGTCATAAATGTAATGAATGATCCTAGCATTCAAGGGTGAAAATTTGCAAACTTTATCAATTATTAATTAATTGATTTGGATATTCAGAGTGAGCCGACTTAGGTTCATTACAATGTTGCTTAAAGTCACTCTCACATGTCTATCTCTTCCTACTCCCATATGCTTACCAATCCTTTTTGCTTGTCGTATACATCCTATCCATTTCATCTTATCTCTGAGGAAATACCATGCTAGAATATTTTTTTTTTCACAATCACCATAGTCCTTCAACCCTTTGATGATGATATTTATTGCCTTCTCTTGTTTGTCTTTTGCCTCTCTTATTTGCCTCTTGATTTGTCTTTCAATGATTACCTTTTGCTATTGCGATTGTCAGAGAGCAATAGAGGGTTTGATCTTTTTGAGATGGCTTTGTTGAGCCTAATAAGATTGCTATTTTCATCAACTAAGAGTCATCACCAGGCACCACAGGTATGCTCTCTTCAAGTTGTTGCGCTTCCTTGCACACTCTTCTCTTCTTCTTATCTTCACCTTTTCTTTTCCTTTTCCCTTACCGAAGCTTTGCTTAGCATACAAGTTCGCTCTTTCTCTTTGGCAGAATGAAGGCAAACGATATTCTTTGCTGGCTGAAGAATAAATAGACTTCCTGCCCTTCCCGCTTTTTCCATGTTGCAACCTCCGTAAAGATCTCCTTTGGATCCATCATTCAATTGAGTCTCAATTCTGGGAGGAAACATCAAAAGCATGCCATATGCTTTTTCTCTTTTGTAAAGGAAACAACAGATGCGTGTGGCATACTTTCCTTTACATGAGATTCCGCCATGTTTTAATGCCTTAACTTTTGGCATTAAATCCTTCAACTGTGCCTTGCACCGATCTTTTTTGTAACACAAAGTCCTCTGTGATTTGTGCAACAAGTCTCGATAGAAGAGTCACTTAAGTGTTTGTCAACTGTTACTTTCATTGGTTCAGCGGTCTCGATGATATCTCACCGATCAAAGATGATTGGTTTACACCCTTAGGTAGTGTACAGGTCTTTGTCTTCACCTGTCACTCATCTTTTCTCTGTCTATACCAGTTTGGTTCCTCGGTTCCGGTCATATACTTTACCGGTCACTGCCCCGATTAGTGACTTCATCGATCACAGTACTTCTTACTCAATATGTGTCATCGGTTTCCTAACCAATCTCACTTGTTGACTGCAACTGTTTGCTATTATTGTCACATGTTCCCTATTTGAACAATGTTAACTTTAGACATCAATGACAACACCACTTTGCCAAATACCAGTTACATCCTTACCAGTTAATGCCAACAATTTCTTTTTGTCATATTCCTTGTGAATGGAATATAGTGGCTAATTGCCTGGCTATACAAAGACTTTGGAAAAGTTAATTTGGGAGGATAAAATTGTGTAGTTGGCAATTGCTTCTCTAGTGGGGTTCCTTTTGGATCCTCTTCTTGTTAGCTGTTGGGCATTCTTATTCTGGCCTTCGGCCTTCTACCTTGTACTTTTTGATTTGTTATGAATAAAAATTTTACCCCTTTTTTCAATTAATAAAATTAAAATATTAAAAATAATTAATTAATTAAAATATTAATTATAAGTTAATTACGTTTAATGAAAGGTCAAGAGGCATGTATAATGAAGAGTTGTGATTCCCTCAACATAAGATATAAAAGGGAGAAGAGTTCATTTGAAAGGGGACATAAAGGCGGCAAGGGGAATTGGAAAATAAAATATGGAATAATCAAGTTGGAATTGGAAAAGAATTCAGAAAGTCAATTAAGAAAGTGGAAGAGACACCACTCTTGGGAAGATAGATTAAGAAGTTGTGAAGTGCATTTGACATGAGGATGTGAAATATGAGTTCATATCAGACTTATATTTGCAGATCAACAAATGAGAGCATAGAAGGGAAGATCATCAAAGAAAGGTTGAAGACATAACTGTAAGAAGAGCTTATAGCAGAATTGTAAGGAGAGTGTATGCAGATGTAAAAGAGGAACATATGCATATGCTGATAAGGAAAGTATTTGCAGACTTAAAAGAGAAGTACAAAGAGAAGACATAGTTTGAAGGTGTGAATCAAAAAAGAATTAATGAAGAAGAAAGAATAAGGAAGTGACTCCTTCAAAAAGGTAAAGGTTGTGAAGTATTGTGACTCTCCCAAAGGGTGGTAATTATGAAAGGTTGCGACCGTTGCAAAGATGCAAGCATGGTGAAGGGGTGTGACTCTCCCTCATATTAGAAAATATAAAAGGGAGAAGGTTTTATTTGAGAAGGACATCCAAAGAAGATCAATTGGGAATAGGTTTATTACTCTTGAAGGGGCAGCCAGAAAGGTGGTGACCCTTCCACAAATGTAGTATAAAGGAGGATTCATTCCAAGCATTGGAGGGAATAAAATCTATCAGCAATCAATCTAATTACAGATTGCGAACTCAGAAGATATAAATAACCATCAGCAGTTTATATGCTTATATAGGGATAAAGTATATTGTATTACATAATGACTGGGTTGATTTGTGATATATATATGATATACAGATAATCTATACACAGCAACAGCAACCAAGCAAGCAACGAAATACAAACAGTAGTATACCTGAAAACATATAGCAGCATCAAACAAGAGAAGAACAGCAATAAGCGAACAAGAAACAGTAATCAAAATCTGATGCATGTAAACAGCAGACACATAATCTGGATCAGACTCTCACTAATCTGATTCAGAGTTGTTATAATCAGTGTCTAGTAATCTGAATAACGGCTCTTGTGGCATTATCATGACCTATGCATTCTTCTCTATCAATCATCTTTATATATGTTTATTTACGATTCAATATAGATGCATGTATCAATAATCTGTTTATTAACTTCTATCATTATAGAAGGAAGAAGGTGTAAGGGGAAGTGGAACCATGAGGATTGCCATCTAGGTGCGAATCCCAATGTCCATGTTGCCTGCCACTGCGGCCAAGAGGGCTGAAGTTCCGCTCTTGGGCCTAGATAGAACAATCAAAAAACCTCAATTACAACCTTCCCTCCAACTCTATAATTAAGGCTACTAAATCTTAGGAGATGAAGCATGGATAGGGAAAGCAGATACAAGCACCCCACGAGGTAGGGACCCCAAGTGGATGTCCATGTTGCCTACCACCTGGGCCAAGAGGGTCAAAGTTCCACTCTTGGGCTTGGTGTGGGATGGCTTTGGGCAGACCTATCGTGCTTCTTCTCTAATGTGCTTGCAATGATACTATAGATATCCTATGGTTCTCATCTACTAACCCTAATAATGGTTATATATATTATACATGTGCGCAGGTTTCTTATGCTATGATTGCAGTATTCAAATCTACAATTGCACTATTTGAGGAAAATATTTTACTTGGTAAGATGTAACCCTAACCCTTATTTGTTGCCATTGTAATTTTTAGGGCAAATTTGAGGAGATTAATCTGTAGAATCTGATACGGACTTGTCGAAAGTTATATTGAGAATTAATGAGTGGAATACGGTGCTGTGTGCTCTTGGTTCTATTTTATTTCTGAAAGCTTTCAGTTGAAGGCAAATGTATCATGCTATGGTATCTAATCAGCTAAGCAATTGGTCATTGTTTCAGAGAATTCTAACTGCATCACCATAACATTTCAAATGAAAATAATTTTTTAATTAGAAGCAGCAAAAAGAAGTATTACAAGGAATTTCGTAAGACATTTCTGACATGAGCTGTGTACTGAAATAAAAAAAGGATACAGTCTCTTTCCTGCAATTTACTCTGCCATTATGAGCCAGAAACTATAATTTCTTTCACTAAAGAATTTCAGTAAAATAATTTTTTAATTAGAAGCAGCAAAAAGAACTATTACAAGGAATTTTGTAAGACATTTCTGACATGAGCTGTGTACTGAAATAAAAAAAGGATACAGTCTCTTTCCTGCAATTTACTCTGCCATTATGAGCCAGACACTATAATTTCTTTCACTAAAGAATTTCAGTTAAAATATATTATTTTTGAAAGGAAAAATAGTCAGACATGAAGCCTTGATTCATTAAGTTGGAATCTCCAGCTAACAAGTATTCAACGAGAATCTTTTACTAGTGATACAATTACACACATTTAGAGTTGTTTCATGGATGATGAGAAATATATAGGTTTAGAGGCAGTTAACCATGTAAATTTTTCTAAATATGGATGATATAGCTCTTAGGATGCACTACTACTCACCAAACCACAATAAAAAGCAGGAGAAACAGAAAAATGCTGGGATTTTCCAGCCAACAAGTGCTCATCCAAAAAAAATTACTCGGGATATATATGAAACTACCACTCACCAAACTTGAAAGAAAAGCAGAACAAACAGAAAAATGTTGTTACTTACTTTAAACTTCAATAATCTTGCAGAAACCCTGTCTGCCTGTTCTCTTGAAAGATGGGGCAAAATCATTTCAACCAAATAAGAAAAACTAATGGAACGAGAGGTGTTTTGTCCACTGGCGGCATCCTGCAGTGACTGTTGATGATTGAAATGCTGCTGTTGCACCTGAGGCTGGAGCTGTTGCTGATGTGACTGCTGATGAGTTTGCAAGGACTGCTGCATATATTGCTGTTTCTCTTCATGTTGATGCTGCTCTTGCTCTTCTTTCTGTTGCTGCTGATGAGTTTGCAAGGACTGCTGCATATATTGCTGTTTCTCTTCATGTTGATGCTGCTCTTGCTCTTCTTTCTGTTGCTGCTGATGAGTTTGCAAGGACTGCTGCATATATTGCTGTTTCTCTTCATGTTGTTGCTGCTCTTGCTCTTCTTTCTGCTGCTGCTGATGAGTTTGCAAGGACTGCTGAATATATTGATGTTTCTCTTCATGTTGATGCTGCTCTTGCTCTTCTTGCTGTTTCTGCCGATGAGTTTGCAAGGAATGCTGCATATATTGTTGTTTCTCTTCATGTTGATGCTGCTCTTGCTCTTCTTTCTGTTGCTGCTGATAAGTTTGCAAGGACTGCTGCATATATTGATGTTTCTCTTCATGTTGATGCTGCTCTTGCTCTTCTTTCTGATGCTGATGTTGTACCTGAAGGGTTTCTGGCCACAGATGATCACTCTGCTCATCGAAATGTGGCTGACCCTGCTCTGGATGCTGCATTTGACTTTGTTGAAATAGTTCTTGCTGATTTGAATCGTCCTCCTGCTGGTTTTGCTGCCGTTGCAGCTCTCCCTTCAATTGTTGTTTTTTCTGTTCCTGCTGTTGTTCATGTTTGTTATCTTTCGGCCAATCACTTTGATTTTCCCCTTGCTGTTGAGAAGTAAATTGTTGCAAATGTAGAACAAATGAGTTTGACTCCGCAGAGGTTCCTATGTCTACCACTGAACATTACAATCCAAGAAAAGATCAAAAATGATTCCTGTGTTAATTTAGAACATTTATAGAATAATATTTCAAGGAAACGTCTAAACGGCAAACTAAACGCATATCTTACCAAAGGGACACTTAGTTGTTCAAACTCTTCTTATATATTGTACGGTTTAGTTGGCTGCATAGCCACGGGTACATTTCAAGGCTTTGAGAAAATACTCAAAACGACAGGAAAAGCAAAGCTAAAAAATTCATCCCGAGTTTCTTTGAAAACATTCAGGCAAGATTTGTTCAGTTATCTAAAATCAATCTACATTCATTTGGCGTTGAAAAGAATGTTAGACATCATTTTGTAAGCATAAATATTTCCGTGATTTTGTTTCCAAAATTTCTAGATATTACACTGAAACATATTAAGTTTCTGGATACAGATGCTCACTCTGCTCATCAAAATGTTGCTGACGCTGTTCTGGATGCTTGGGCTGATTTTGGTCAAACTGTTCTTGCTGACTCGAATGATTGTCCCGCTGCTGCTGATGCCTTCCGTGCATAATCTGTTGTTTTCGCTGCTGCCGTTCATCATTGTCATCTAGCTTGAATTGAGATGTTGATTGTTGCAAATCTATAACAGGTGTGTTTGACTGTGCAAAGGCTCCTCGGGCTCCTTTTTAAAATAACAATGAAAGAAAGTGTCAGATTTGCATCATAATTTAGTTTAAACACATTCAGACAATTTTGTTTCACTGCCAGAGGAAATTGCTCAAAATACAAACAAGGTAAGGCTCTAACATCCAAACTACATTTTCTTTTAGAACATTCAAACAATTTAGCTTTAGTGATTTAAAAACTATCAAAGCCATTTGACTTTGACAAGACATTCAGATATCATTATGTTTGCGGAAATTTTGTCTTGACTTCTTTTCTAGGGTTTGTAAAAGTTCAGATGAAATTGAGAAAAGAGGAAGTCCTATGACTTTTATTGACAAGTCAGCATAGCATAAGGTGGGCGCCGGCGATCTTTAAACTTTAATGTTTGTTGAAGAACATGAACAGGATAGTAGTAAAACCTAGGAACTTCTATCTCCATGTCGGGTTGCTCAACCATTGAGTTTACCATCAGGAATTTCGCGGATTTTTCCGAAGCAATTACAAGAACAGAAAGATCTATTTGAAATTGTAAATTCATAAGGCATGTAATAAGGTTGCCATGTAATAATTAAGGAATTTATTAAAATTTATAAAAAGCGATTCAGTGGATACTGCATAGCCAAGAATTTAAAATTCAAACGAATACAAAAAGAAACAATAAAAGACAGCTTGACTACCTGGTTCCATTGTAATCTATCGAAGCTCAAGGAATTGAAGATCAAATGCATAATTTAATGATTTCAGTAAGCAGAGTCGTCGTTCTTGGAAGAGAAGCTCACATTGAACCCAACAATACAAGATGATAGACAGGATTTACTATAGTTTGAAAGGTCCGGAGCAAAACTGGAAGACGGCGCTTAAAATTTAACTTTACTCTTTAAAAGGGTAATTATTAGCATAATTGCGACAAAATCCTTAAATTTCAACCAAATTTTCTGGCAGACCAAAATTCGTGGACATTTATTTATATCATGTTTCTGAAAAAAATACGATTAAATCAAGCTCTTGCGTAGCTTCCCAGTTTATAACCGACTCAATTTGAATCTGTGATTGTGACATTTACAAGTATGGCGGCAAATTATGCCCAGCGGAAAAAAGTAGCCATCGTCATCTTTTCTCTCGTGTCGTGGAACCTTTTATAGACGTATTAGAGTTATATGCAGTTAATTTTATAATTAATTCAGGCTAAATGAAAATATATATGTTTTATTAATTGATAGATTTTTTAAGTAGACTTATTAGTTTACAATCATAGTAAAATGTTTTTTATTCGTTTGTATTGTTTCGCATTTACCAAAATAAATCTTTCATCTGTATTACTTGTTTGTTTGAGAAAATCTATTATTGTTGATTCTCAAATCCCTAGTTACAACCCTCCTAATACAGAGGGTTAACTATTGGTCCTCCAAGCTGGTTTTGAAGAAGAAGATAATTTTAACGTCCACGAGGTTAAACATAGTCTATGGGATAGTCTACCAAATTAAGCCAACTTCAATAACTCAATTTATGAAACAAGTAATGGATTTTAGTGTTATCAGATTTTCACAATTCATTAAAATTTAAATGATTTCACCCTTCAGACTCGAAGTAAGTAATTTTGAAAAATTTTAATGATTTTACCCTTTGGACTCGAAGTAAGTAATTTTGAAAAAAAATTATGATTTTACCCTCCAGACTCGAAGTAAGTAATTTTGAGAATTTTCTTTTCTAAATAATTTGATTCTCTTTCCATTATGCATTAAAGTAGTTAATATGTGTTTCACCTCCTCCAGCTTTCTTTCATGTTGATGATGGATCACATTGCTCTATATATTTTAACATATTATTTTAATAATATTAATAACTTCAAAGAATATTTCAAATAAGAATCATCCTCCAACAATATATTTAAACATATATAAATTTTAAGTATTAATAACTAATTATGCAATGTTAAAATACACTTGAGTTAAATATCTTTAATACCCCGTCCACATATTTCTTGAGCCTCTTATAGGTACAGGTGCTAGTTTTTATTGAACAAAATAGTTTTCTAAAGGATAAGTGCTACCAACATGTAGTATAAAAAGAATAGACCACTCAAACAAAAATACATAGCAACTATTAGGGGGTTGAAAGAAACAACCAATTCATTAATTGGAACTCTTTTTTATTTTCTCCAAATATATTACATCTTTGAAATTACATTATTTGTTTTTTGATATGTCAAAGTTGGTCTGTGGCATTGTTCAATAAGACCTATAGATGCGAGAAAAGAAGGGCAATATATAAAAAAAAAGATGTCACAATAAAGTTGAGAATTATAATTGTCTAATAACACAATAGAGCATCTAGTTATCCAAATATACCTCAAAATGATGTATCTAAGTAAATCAACAATAACATTATTATGTGAATCAAAACCTAAAATGTCTTGTTTCCAATTAAGCTCATGGAATAAAAATGAGAAAAATTTTAAATATAGTAGTTGATGCACAAAGTAACTCAAAGATTTGTATGCCTTTATCTCTCAAAACAAACTACTCAATAGCTCATAGGCACAAAAAATGAAAATAAGCTCAGTTTTTAAAAAGAAAATAGTATGCATATGTTATCTATCTCAATGCAAACATTGTGTAGCTAAAATACAAAACTCATATGAATGAAACATAAATTCGAATGAATGGAAAAAAATTTAATTTTTTTTTTTTAAATAGTAAATTTGGTGAAGTTTTCCCTTCTTATTCCACAAAACCAAGTTTACACAACATGCATCCATCACTCTAAAAGCAGAGATGTTTTTTCCATAAATAATAGAAAAAATATCACCAAAACAAAAACAAAACTAGGCACGAAACAAAGGGGAGAGAAAACACAGATAGTCAATGGACCCACTACATATTGATGGTTACATTATCTTCCCAGTCTTTGGGAGGCTTTGAATCTCTTGATTCAAAAGAGTCTACCATTTTAAATTTCATGAGGTCTTCTTCAGTGATCTATATGCTATTAGAAAATGGTAAACCCAACCATTTCACCAAATATGTCTTACAATTTTTTCTCTTTGTGGCAACAATCTTCATATCCACCATTTCTTCAATCTTATCTCTCTTTTTTCTATTGCAATGTTTTGTTCAAGCCTCTTAACACATTTTCATTAGGAACTTGTTCAAGAGTAACGTGGTAGGGATAAATATCTACAACATTGAAAACAAGATCAATATCCAAATATTTTGACAAACCTTTTTTTCTAAAGGAGGGGTTAAAAAATATTCAAAACAAACCATAGAGTACACAGCAGAGGCCCAAGGCCCGAACCAAAAAACCCAACAACAAAAAAAGAAGAACCAAGCCAACAAAGGAAACATCTACACCATTTTGTCCTCCATAATAATCCTATCCAATATCCCCTCGTACTCTGGCCTCAAGGGCCCCCAATCATCTATATCCCACTCAATTGGGTTCTCAGATGCCCATTTTTCCAAACAATCAACCACCCTATTCCACTCCCATGGGATCTGACAGAAATAAATATGATCAAGTATAGAGCACAAATTTAGGATATATTTTACAACCACATCTAATTGTCAATTAGCCTCCTCTAAATATTGAGTATTAGGCATATCAATCACAATTTGAGAATCAAACTCACAAACAATCCTCTTCCAACCAAGAGAACATCTTTTTTCTATATCATAAAGAATAACGAAAGTCTCCATAAGGTTATTAGATCCTTGTAGGAAGAGAACAAGAACACAACATTTGTACTGTTATCCCCACAAATACCACCAATTCCCATGTTCCTGGGATTCCCTCTAGATGACCTATCAGTATTGATCTTCAAAACTCGTTCAGAAGGAGGGAGCTTTCTACCTTCACTGTGAATTTTTCATTTGCATTGCCTTAATATTCTTCCAACAAAGGGGCTAGCTCCAGTGCTAGTTAGCTTCAAATTCCTAACCACAACAAGATCTCTAGGATCTATAGGTCCAATAATGTCACATTTTGCAAGAATAGTTTCTTGAAGTTTGCTAGTGATTTTTATCCAATGAAGAGCACTTATCATTTATGAATCCTAAAAAATCATTCTATTTCTTTGCATCCATAAATTCCAAGTTATGAAAGTTGGACTTAGAAATCAAGCAACTTGTAAAAAAGATGAAATGGCTAGAGGACGGCCAAGGCTATCCCAAAACTTAGCCAAAGAAGAGGCATGAATACAAGCATGATTCCACATTCCCCACCACATGTGCCAAATCTATTTAGAGTAAGGACACGGGAAAAATAGATGGAAAACACACTCTTCATTCTCCATACAAATATGACGCAGTAAAACACGAAAAATCCCAGAATGGATAGTCCAAATCTACACTAGCAATAACAATGCAACGGAAACACAACAAGATAATGCTCAAATAGAATTTCATTCAACATGCCCGGCTGTAAGGCCTTCCGGGTTAGGGCCAAATATAATCAATTACAACAGTAATTTTGCAATCCCCTAGCTAGTCCATCTCTGTGACACATCAACAACTAGTGGAAATACTAAGGTAGATCTAAACTTGATCTCGCAAGCCACCAAGCAATCTCCTTGTCTCCAAGCATGCAAAGCACTAGCTCTACTATTACAAATATTAGACAAACAATCTGATCTACAAGATCTTGCAGGATCCACTTCTTGTCTTATCGACCTACTTCCACTGAATGAATCCCTAAACAACTACCCAAACATTCCTTAAATACATTTCTTCAACCACAAGTCAGCTCTCAAATAGCCTTACAAATAATTAATTCTCCATGTCGACCTCAAGATCCACATAGGAGAATACAACACAAGCTACCAACATTAAATACACTAAGTCAGATAACCAAATCTCCAAGAACTCCAATCGGTAAGCCAACATGACCGAGCACTAGTAAAACAACCGAGATAGCTAGACATCACCGAGCAAGCACGTCGACCGAGCACCACAAGAATCATTGAGTACAGGTTCTACCGAGTGCCAGAAGTTTACCGAGTTCCCTTCAATGACGTAGCCCTTCAATGATCGAGCCCCTCGGTCAAAGCTATAATTGAGTAACACAAAAACACTCCAACATATAGGATTTCCAACTACCCTAGGATGCTCCTGCATTAGACACCCTAGGTGCCAAAAGATGTTCCCAGTGGATGGAAGAACATCTTCCAAGATTCAACACAAAAACCCTGAACTGGTACTTCACATACATGTCCTCCAAGTCTTCAACTTGCATACTTTTCCACTTCTGCTTTCTCTATCTTTTCAAGTCTTTCCTCGACAATCCACAAGTTTGCTCTCCATACTGATCATCAATCCTTTCAGGATCCTTCAACTCATCTCAGCTCCCAAAGCTCAGGTTCCTTCTACTGAGTGTTGTATCCAGCAAAGGCATCAAGGAAAACTTCTTGTCCTTCTTCTCAATAGTAAATACATTCTTGACAGAGTCATGCACAACCTTGCAATCATACTACCAAGGTCTACCGAGCAATATGTGACAACTACTCATATCCACAATATCACACAACACTTGATCCTTATACTGGCCAATCCGAAAATCAACAAGACATTGCTCTCTTACTTCCAAAGCATGAACATCTTGCAACCAACCAATCCTATAAGGATAAGGATGTCTCACTCTCTTCAAACCAAGTTTTTGAATCATCTCCTCAGCTACAAGATTATCAGTACTACCACTATCCACAATCACATCACAGAGTTTGCCTCCTAACTTGCACCGAGTTCTAAACAAATTACTCCTCTGACAAGGTTCTACCTTAGTACTGAGAAATATTCTTTGAACCAGCAAGTTTTCTGACTCTACCTCAGGTTCATTTAGTATGTTCTCATTCACCACAACATTCTTGCTATTACCTAGCTTCTTATGTGAACATTCAAAAGATCAGTGTCCTTCTTCACCACAATTATAACAAGTACCCTTAAAGGCAACCTTACCTGCCCTCTTTCTCAGCTCAACAGGTTTTGGTTCATCTTCAGCAGTCAGTTTTTTCTTTCACTGAGTGATCTTGTTTCTCCTTCCCTCAAGAATTACCATGTTGTCTCCTCTTCAACTTATCTTCTGCCTTCAGAGCATATTGATAAGCATCCTCAACTGAATCAATCTTCAGCGTACCAAGCTCATCCTGAATATTGAATCTCAAACCATTCACATACCAAGCTACCTTTTCCTTACCAAGTTCTCTATGTCCAGACCGAACAGTCAACTTATAGAACTCCTCGGTATAGTCTTCCATAGTCAAATATTTCTGCTTCAGATTCTGCAATTTCTTAAACAACTCAAGTTCATAGTCAGCAGGTATGAACTTAGCTTTCTATTTAGTCTCCATAAACCTCCACTAATTGATATTCATTTCACCTTCATCTTCTCTATCTCTTTGCAATTCTTTCCACCAAAGAGCAGCATGTCCTTTCAACTTAGTCGGTGTCAACCTCACTCTAAGAAGATCTTCAATTTCTTCAAGCTCAAAGAAGTCTTCTAACTCACCAATCCAATCAATCAAGTCCTCAGGTCTCAAAGTACCAGAGAAATTAGAAACTTCCATTTAGTAACTAGTACTTAACCAAGCTCCAGATCTATGCAACCGACCAGTTATGTCCCTCTGATCATCTCCACTAGATCCAGTAGCTTCAAAGTCTTTGTCAACTTCCTCATAGCCATCTTCAGTACCAAGATTCCTTGGCATACCAGCAATATCCCTCATGATCTTAGCGATCATGTCATCTCAGATCTGAAATCTACTTTAACCTTCTCTGTAATCTTTGATTCTACAACATCACAGAGATCTGCAATCGCCCTAGGGTCCTTTCTTCTTGAAGGCATCCTTCAAGATCTTTGAAAACCCAAGGCAAAAAATCACCAACCCAAGGTCCTAGTGCAAACTACCTCAACTCGATGATCAACTTACACACTCAAGAACTTCAAGCTCTGATACCACCTGACATAGTGCAACATAGAAAATCCCAGAATGGATGGTCCAAATCTACACTAGAAACAACAATACAGTGGAAACACGACAAGATAATGCTCAAATAGAATTTCATTCAACATGCCCATCTATAAGGTCTTCTGGGTTAGGGCCAAATACAATCAATTACAACAGTAATTATGAAATCCCCTAGCTAGTCCAGCTTTGTGACACATCAGCAACTGGTGGAAACACTAAGGAAGATCTAAACTTGAGCTCGCAAGCCACCAAGCAATCTTCTTGTCTCCAAGCATGCAAACCACTAGCTCTGCTATTATAAATATCAGATAAATAATTTGATCTACAAGATCTTGCAGGATCTACTTCTTGTCTTATTGACCTACCTCCACTGACTGACTCCCTAAACAACTACCCAAACATTCCTTAAATACATTTCTTCAACCATAAGTCGGCTAGAAGAAACAATTAACTCCTAAGCCAAGTTGGATCCTAAACAAACAAAAAAAATTAAATGCAATACAAGTCAGCTCTCAAATAGCCTTACAAATAATTAATTATCCATGTCGGCCTCAAGATTCACATAGGAGAATACAACACAAGCTACCAACATTAAATACACCAAGTCGGCCAACCAAATCTCCAAGAACCCCAGTTGGTAAGCCAACACGACCGAATGCCAATAAAACAACCGAGCCAGCTAGACATCACCAATTAAACACGTCGATCAAGCACCACAAGCATCACCGAGTACAGGTTCTACTGAGCACCAGAAGTTTACTGAGTTGCCTTCAGCCACCAAGCCCTTCACTGACCGAGCCCCTCGGTCAAAGATGCAACTAAGTTCCATAGAAACACTCCAACATACAATATTTACAACTACCCTAGGATGCTCCTACATCAAAAGAACACACCTAGAAGAACCTTGAAAAGATCTCTTTCTTGAATTATCCTAGGTGAGACATTTACTTTGGGCAACCAGCCAAAGAAAAAAGTTTCACTTGGACCAAGAAAAGATACTCTAAACATGTTTCCACCAAGGGACACCATCTCATCCATGCATTTTCTTGTCCAACACCTAGTAACTAGATGCAACAACAAATTTTCCTTTCGAGTTAGGACCCCAAGCTAGAACATCTCTTTCTTGAAGAGAGTTACACAATCTATTGGCTAAAATTTCAACTAGTGCTTGATGATTCTCTTCAGTACCACCTCTTGGCCAATTTTGGGGATTTTTCCAACAAGTCACCTACATCTATCCCTTGAAAATAACAATTTTAAAAATATGTCACTCTACTCCAACCAGTTGTAATAAAAATGTCACAAAGGGGTTGAATGTGGGGAAATTGAGAGATAATCAAGGGATGGTCATCCCAAGAATCATTCCAGAACTAAGCCTCTATTCCCTTGTTATAGATCCAAAATAGACCCTCTTTGATGGGTTTTTCCCCTTTTATTGAGGGTGTCTCATATCATGGATCCCTTCCCCATCATATTACATCTAGGCACATCCATACTATCAACATCATTGAGGTACTTGTGAGTGAGGATTCTCACACAATCTTGATCCTAGTAAGTGCACCATCTCCAATATAGCTTGGTGGCTAATGTCAGACTCATTAAGCCAACAAGCCTAAGACCAAGACCTCCTTCTTGCTTTGGTCTACAAACTAAATCTCATCTTACCAGACTCCATTTTTAAGAAAGGAAATTACTAGACCAAATAAATTTATGATAGAGTGAATCAAATTCTTTCACAAAACTAGATGGATCAACTTGCACAAAACATCTATAAATAGGCAACACCTAAACCATTAATTTCAGCAAGGTAACCCTACCAACTAATGAGAGCCATATACAAGTCCAATGGCTAACTCTCCTATGAAATTTTTCCAAAAATTCATGCCCAAACTCCCTTCATTGAGAACCAACACCAATTAGAATCCCAAGGTAGAGCAGAGGAAGGGAACCAATAGAAAATATAAGGATTTGATCAATCCTACTCTCGATAAGTTGATAAGTATTAAAGAAGTAAATAAAAGACTTAGTCTGATTAATTTTTTGCCCCAATACATCCATATATGTATCCAATATCTTCCTAAATTCCATAGCCTCATTGATTATATCCCTACCCATAAGAGCAGTATCATCTACAAACTGCAAGTGAGAGTAAGGAGGTAAACCCTTCGACTAGCTCCATCCTTGAATCAAACCCTTTCTAACCTTGGATTTAATGAATCTTCCAAGCCCCTTGGCCATGATGATAAACAAATAAGGAGATCTCCCTGTTGAACACCTCTAGAAACACTAAAAATTTTAGAAGATTCACCATTAATAAAAACCATAAAAGAAGCAGAAGAAACACATCTCACAACTCATCTAATCCAATAATTGTTGAATCCAAAAGCCTGAAGAACCTTCTATAAAAAAACCCAATTGACCCTATCATAATCCTTTACTAGTCAAAATTGATAAACATGGATTTCTCTTTAGAAGTGAGCATAGAATGAATAGCCTTAGTAACAATCACAATTCCTTCTAGAATCTTCCTACCGGCAACATAATTTCCCTACTTATTAGAAATAAGAGTATTGAGATATAGCAAGAGTCTCTCAACAATAAGTTTAGTGATTATCTTATACACCACATTGTAAAGAGCAATAGGTCTAAATTGATCAATTATATTCACATTCTCTTTTTTGGGGATCGAGGCTAGAAATGTGGAATTCATGGCTAATGTTTTTTTGGTTAATAGATCTCCCACCCCTTTTTTTAAATCCTCTAGGGGATTGAGGCAAGGTGACCCCTTATCTCATGTCCTCTTTGTTATCATGGTTGAATACCTGGGAAGATTCATTGAGAATATGGTTCAGAAATGTGAGTTTAAGGGTTTGTCTCCTTCCTTAGCTAATCAAGTCTGTTTACACCAGCAATTTGTTGATGACTCTACGGTGATGGGGGGAGCTTTCATTAAAACTGCCAAAAACATTAAGAAGGCTTTAGACAGCTATGGGAAAGCTTCTGGACAACTCATTAACTAGGGGAAAAGTTTTGTGTTCTTTTCAATGTCCATGAACAAAGACAGTTGAAAATTAAGAAGATATTGGGTGTGAGTTAGAGTCTTTACCTGGGACCTATTTAGGTCTCCCTCTTTGTTTAGTGCCTCTTGACACTTTTTAGAGCTCTTTGGTGGACAAATTTCATAGAAAATTAGTAGGCTGGAAGGGTGCGTTGTTGAGTCAAGCTGGTAAGATTCAAGTTTTGAGGTCTACTTTGCAAATCTTACCTCTTTATGCTCTTATTGTCTTTAAAATTCCCAGAAAGTATGGCGAGGTTATTGGAAAAATTCAAAAAAAAATCTTGTGGACTAGTTTGGAAAAGAAGAAAAGGATGGCCCTTATAGCTTGGGAGAAGATTTGTAAACCAATGAAGAAAGGGGGATTAGGATTACGTATAATTAGGAGCTTAAATGACCATCTTCTTGCAAAACTTATTTGGAGATTTTACAACTCTAATGGAGAATGGACCACTATATGGAAGAACAAGTATAATAATGAGTGTCCTAATGTGCAAAGTTTTCTTAGTTATGATGCTAACCCTGGAGGGTCCTTCATCTGGAAAAATGTCTTGAGGAATAAATAGTTTATTAGGAAGGGAGTCAATTGGAAAGTTGGGCATGGCAGGACTATTTAGTTTTGGGATGAAGAGTGGCTGAAGGACCATCCCGTAAAGGAGACCCCTGAGTGGAATACTTTTGAGGTCCAATGCAAGTTAAGGTTTGGACTCGAAGTGGTTGACCACTCGGAGAGATATCATTGAATTGATTTCTCTTTTATTGATCAATCCCTTAGGAATCTTAATAAAATTTAGAACTTTGTGACCCTGATTGAGGAAGAGGATAGTTTTATTTGGAAGTATAATACTAATGGTGATTTTTCTATCTCTTCTTTGTACCATCAAGACTATGAGAATTATCTTGTACCTTGTTGGGCTAATTATTGGATTAAGGGCCTTACTCCTAAAGTCAATGTTTTCTTCTGGATCATGCTCCAAAAGAAGATCCTTACTATTGACAACTTGAGAAGAAGGGAATGACTGGCTAATATGTGTTTTTTATGCAAATAGGATGAAGAATTTGTTAATCATATGATCATCTATTTCCCTTATGTGAGTAAAATATGGGGAAAATGCTTAAAGTTGCTTAATATGGAATAGATATTCCCAGAGGACTTACAGAGCCTTTTTTCTTCTTGGGTGTCTCCTTCAAAGAATGATACTATGGCCACTATTTGGAAATTTGTATTACCGTATATCTGGTGGGGTGTTTGGCAAGAAAGAAATGATAGAGATTTTAGAAATAAGTCCTGCAATGAAAAGGTGGTCTTTCATAAGATCAAGAGAGTTGTGTTGGAGAATATTTATTTGAAGGGTAATCTAATTGAACCTATAGAGGATGGGGATAGGATTCTTTTTGAGAACTGGAAGATTAAAGGTAATATGAACAATTGCAAGGAGTCATTAAGGAATGAAGCGAGATGGGATTTCCCTCCCCGTGGATGGATTAAGGTTAAATTTTATAGCGCATCAAAAGGGAATCTGGGGGTGGTTGGATGTGGTGCAACTATCAGAGATGAGAATGGTCTTTGTAAAGGGATGAGAGCTATACCTATTGGTATACAATCCAATCATGTTGTGGAGGCTAATGCTGCTTTACATGGCTTAGTTCTGGCTAAGGATAAGGGGTGTAAAAAATTATGGCTTGAAGGTGACTCTTTGAACATTATAAAATGTTTAAATAATGAGTCTATTCATTCATGGACCATATATAATATAATGTATAAGGCCAAAAACCTAATTAACTCTTTTGAGGAATGTGTCATCACGTGTAACTATAGGGAGTCTAATGTTGTTGTTGACTGGGTGGCCAACGTGGCTTGTTAGGTGGATTTGATGATGAAATGGGACGATGTTGATGATTTTCCTTTTGAGGTTAAATCATTAATTGATAATGATTGTTTATGGAGTAGGCAGAAGGATTTTTAACTTGTCTTTTTAATGAAGAGTTTTGATTACAAGGTGATGTTTATTTATTCCTTTTTTCTATGCGAAGGACTATGATGTGACTAGGCACTTTATTTTGCAGAGATTTTGGGTTTTGTTTGAGAAGTATATTGAAGAAGGTGTCGTTCAGAATGGTGAATGAGGTTTTTTACTTAGAGACATTGTGAAGGATAACTAGAGTCGTGAAATGGGTGGAAGCAAGAAAAGGTTTGAACCTGTGAATTGCAAGGAATGGAAACAAAGTAAGGAGGTTTGGGGGATTCTAAAGAAAGGAGGTATGACAGATTTCATGGAGAGGTTGTATGGTAGAAATGTTGTTTTGTCTAAGCAATTCTTCAAAACCTGGAAGGATGGAAGTGTTTTAGCGGGTATCCAGTATATGAAGGTCACTAAGGAGATTGTCATTGAAGCAATAGGAATGAGTATCGAGGGGCTGAAATTCTACAGAGATAGGAGTATCTCTGATAAGGCTCCTAAGAGGTTCCCTAATATAGAGAAGGAAAGAAAGAGGCTGGCAAAGGTGGACAAATCCTACCACAAGCCCAATCATATCTCTCGACCTTGGAGGTTTTTCTTATATGTTGTTATTAACTACATTACGCTTGATGGTAAATTTACCAGAGCTTATGGCCACCATTTCATGCTGCTAAATCATTTTAGACATGATGAGAAAGTTAGTTTCCCTTACTATTTGTTAAGCTCTTTGTATTATACTAACAAAAGCACTCAGAAGGATCCTTAAGGGGATCACACCTCACACCAAGGTTTAATGCTTCTGGTGTTTGATCTTTTGAAAATGAAAAAGGTGGAAAAACCCTTCCTTAAAGGTAGAGCTAAGGATGAAGAAGAGATGGGAGGGGATGAGGATGATGACCTGTATGAAGAAGAAACTGAAGATGATGAGGAGGAGACCTTCAAAGTTAAAACCACAAAACAAGACTAAATTCAAAGGGTCCCATCTAAGAAAAAGTAGGGTAAGCCTACTGTGAAAGATTCTGCTACTGAAAAGGATACTGGAGAGGATGATTGTGAGGTAGAAGGGGACAATGTTGGAGGCAAGAGGAAAAGATGGGATTTTAGTAGAAGTAGGAAAAATACTAAAAGCTATAAAAGACTTTGTAAGATGAACATTGTCATTTCTTCTAAGAATGATGAGGACTTTGAGTAGGCACAGAGTAATGAGGAAAAAAATGGTGAGAAGATTGAGGATGAAGAGAATTTGGATGGGGATTTAGGCAATCTGGGTGAGGACCAGAATTTTATGTAGAGGGAGGAGGAAAACCTGCAAGAATATAACCAGGTCATGGAAGAAGTTATGGAGAGAACTGATAAAGATGTTCTAGGGAATAAGGTGATTGTAGACAAGGAGACTGACAAGGAGAAAAGTAGGGTTAGCGCTATGATGAAAGATAAAAACTACCTTGTGGATTTTACTTGCACGCTGGGGAAGCTAATGGATTACGTTGACATGGTCAAAGAAAAAATGTGTATGATGGTGTGTGAGGTCAATCTCCTTAAGAATATGAGCATAGGTGAAAAATTGGTTGTTGTGTGTCTAGAGGAAATGAGGGATGTTGTAGGAAAAGCAAATGCTTATGCTACCATGGTAAATAAAGTTTTCAATCTGGAAAAAAGTCTAAAAGAGAAAGATTCTAGGGTCACTGAAGGGGACTTTGAAGGTAGGCTTGACACTCTGTAAAATAGAATGGAGAAATTAGAGGATTCTATGAGAAAAATCAGGGAACAAATCCATGCCATCCTCAAAGCCTATACTGATCATGTTGGGATCCTGGTCGACAAGATGGAGCAGACTAAAGGCAAGAAGGAGATGAAGAACCTAAAGGAGGCTACAGGACTTGGAAAGTGCACTCGAGAAAGCACTAGGAAGATTGAGACCAAATAAGACAAGGAGCTAAAAGAGCTCAAGGAATTTGCTGATCATATGCATATAATGGTGGTCTAGGTTGGGGACCTTATAAAATGTATATAGTTGTCTCTTTTTGTTGTCATATATTTTTTTTTTGTTTTCATGTTTCATTTCTTTTGGTGCAACCTTTTGTATATCGGTATTTGCTGTGTGTTTTTCTTGCTTTTGTTCAGGGGCGATGAGGCACAAAATTTGTTATGCTTTTAATGGTTTATCTTTAAGCACTTTGTAATAGGTTTCGGGTCCTATCAAAAAATATTTTTACTTAATCAAAACATATACTTATTTTGATGTGATTCCTGAACCACCTCGAGAAGATTCCATTTGATAAATTCCCTAAATTCCTGGTAAACTTCCACTAAGAAGCCATCTGAACTATGGGGTTTTCCTTTTTTCATATGAAAGACTATGTTTTCCAATTCTTGCATCAAGATATGATGGATAAACACTTCATTCATTTCACTATAAATTAGGGGTGGATACATTACAAAATGGATGCCTCATATTCCCTAGCAGGAAGAGAGTCATATTTAAAGAAACCAAAAAAAATTAAAGGGCTTCCTAAGAAATATCCTTTTGAGATAGAATTTGAACCCCCTCTAAACTCGCTAAGGATGAAATGAGATTTCTCATTCTTCTTTCCTTGACAGTGTTATGAAAGAAAGCAATGTTCCTGTCACCTTCTTGAAGCCAATCAATTCTTGAATTTTGCTTCCAAAATATCTCCTCCTGAAGATCTCATTCCTCCAGTTCTTCAACTGCCATAGCCTCCTTTTGATTCAACTCCAAAGTAACCCCATGATCACAAATCAAATGAGCCATAGAATACAACTTATCCTAGGCAACATGTTTGTTGAAATGTAGATTCCTAAAATATTATCTATTCCATCTCTTGAGTTTGTATTTTACATGTTGCAACCTTTTAACAAAAGAATACATAGTGGTATCATGGGAAGGTTGCCCCTTGAACCACCAATCTATGACCAAGTGCTAGAGAGAGGAGTCTTGCAGTGTTGTCCTCAAATTTGTATTTGTAAAATTGGGGCAACCCTATGTATAATTTCATTGGATAAATTCTCTAAGGTGTTTTCTTAGTTGTTTTTTCATGGTCTTGTATTTGGTTTTTTGTTTTCTTCTTGTCTTAGATTGTAGCTTTTGAAATTTTGCTCATTTTGAGCTATCTTAGGTTTCAAATAGAGTTGTCTAGCTAAAGTTATTAAGGAATTAATCATGTTGTAGGTGGGGTTTTTTGGGCTGACTGCATATCCTTGTTCTTTAATTAAAAATATCTCAAAAGTGGTCTTTTTATTGTTAATTGCATGAAATAAAATTGTCATTTACATGTAAAGTGGGTTTAGAACCCCGTCATTATTCTGATGAGATTCAAACATAGTTTTTGATAATTTTCTAATGTAATGGTGGAATTTTCCAGTCCCATTACATATATCTTCATTTAAACTCTAATTACATGTAAATTTAAAACATGAGAGACTTTTTAAGCAATAAAGTGGAGTTTTTATCTAACATTGCATGTCATCACATATGCAAATCACCTTTTTCTTTCCACTATCAATATTTTGAAGTCAAGTCATATAGGGAGGTTTTTAAAATGTAAATACATGTACTAAAATC
Source organism: Chamaecyparis obtusa (assembly GCA_027943335.1). Classification (NCBI taxonomy): domain Eukaryota; kingdom Viridiplantae; phylum Streptophyta; class Pinopsida; order Cupressales; family Cupressaceae; genus Chamaecyparis; species Chamaecyparis obtusa. The sequence continues at coordinate 824,950 of BSBK01001864.1, forward strand.
AAATTTGTAAACACATGCAAAAGGGTTTAAATAGCTCGCCATTATTCTTGATGGCCTTTTAAACATGATTGCACATATTATAAATACTTTGATATATATTACATATATTTTTAATCAAACACGTGCAAATGCATTTGAAAAGTGCATCTTAAGTGGTTCTAAGAGCAAGGTGGTGATTTTGAATCACTTTGCATATGTTTTGAGTTTAAAAACATGTCAAGTGTTTCTAAAAAGACATCATTACTACTTTTTAAACCTATATGAGTACAAGTGGTGATTTTTATCCCAATTTCATATGCATAGGATAATAAAAAATGTGTCATTAAAAGCCTTTATACTTAAAGCTCTTGGGTGGCGATTTTGAGGAAGTTTGCATATGTTTTAAACATCAAAATGGATATGTAAAAGCACTTAAAAAGCACGTATTTATTCTCCTCATAGCTGTATTTTCTCTTGGTGACATTTTGGGTGCAAATGTTGTTGAATCTTTGGTATTAAGGTTTGTCATCAATGTCAATTATAATCATATTATGTTTTGCATAACTTAGTTTATACTAATGAAATATTTGCAACTACTTCATGTCATTCCAGCAACATGAACTCTACTTGTTGTTATGAATAGCTATGTTGGTTATAAACAACTATGTTTAGTAGTTTGATTAATAAGAACTAAATGATCATTAATGATACATCAATAATTTTCTTCTTCTTGCATAAATTTGACATCCAAGATAATTATATCACTAGAAGGAGAACATATAATTGATTTGTCAAAAACAATTAAGAAGATATCAACTTGTGATTCATACATTAAAGGATATCAACTAATGTTCGTAAAAGTACTAGAATTGAAGAAATGGAGATGTGCATTAGTCATCTTGTTAATGAGATTCTTTATTAACTTATTTAATTAAGTTGACAAATTAAATGGTTATCAATTTATAATAATTTCAAAAGTAAACTGAATTTGGTCTTGGAAATTCATCTTTGAAGATATTGGTTCATGTTGAAAATTGAATTTGAAACAATTTAAGAAACTCTATGAAATTAGTTTCTTATCAACAAATTATGGATTCACTACTTGACATATGTTTTGGTGCTAAATAATTATTTTAGAAGCTATATTGCTTTAACAAAAGCTTTGTTTAAATCAATTTTAGAAACCAATCCATGTTGAAAGAAATTGGTGACTTTAACGCATAAAATTAAGTACAAAAAACAAAAAGATTCATAAAGTGCTCAAAAAATTAGTTTGTTTTGCAACAAACTAATTTGGAAGAAATCGATTTACAAAGAGTTGATAAGTTAAGTATTGGTTTGGTTAATTAACCAACTTAAGGCTCAAAACCAATTCATACAAGATTCGTTGATGAAGTAAAGGTGCAGATTTTTAGCAAAATCGATTCAAATACAATTCATTTGTTAATGATTTGTGACTGAAATTGATTTACGTAAACATACAATAACAACTAAAGGAAAACTTATTTATATCAATTTGGAGAAGAATGTTTCTGGAATACGAGTATTGGTTTAAGTCCACACTTTTCATGTTTATCAAATGTGAAGTATTTTTTATCTGCTCTAAACCGATTTGTAAAGCTTTGTCAGAATTGGTATGCACCAAAACGTGTAAAGCTTTTCTAGAATTGGTATGCAAATTCTCCACCAACATGTGTAAAGCTTTGTCAGAATTGGTATGCAAATCAGTTATGAAATCATTTTTTGTTGGTAACCAAAACAAATTGGTCTATTAAAGAGATGGTGTTGATCTATTGAGATTAGCTACTATAAAGGAAAAAGGATGAAGCGATGATTTTGGTGGTTTGATATTGTTATAGATTTGTATGTGAAGAGATATTAGTTCTTGTGTAGGGAGTGATAATGTTGTTGATGGCTGAGTGTTGGGAATGATTTATTTTGTATGAACAGATGGAATGAGCATGAACAAAGAGATTGATACTTGAGACTAAATGCATAGAGAACAAAGTTCTTGTTGCAAAAATTAAAGGTATATTTGATTCTGATTTTTATCTTCTCAGTTAAGGTCAATAACATTATTCTGATTAGATTTAGATTAAAGTTTTGTTCAGAGTTGCAATTTAATAATCTACATATTGGTCAAGATTGATTTATCTACTGTTGGAAATCTCTGGTCAAGACCGCAATATTGATGATTGAGAAATCTTGAGATAGAAAATTGGTTTGCAAATTCATGTTCTTCTAATGAGAGAATGTATGGCAGGAGATTATTTGAAATGGCATATTTGGAAAGTTTGTGTGTTCAGCGATAAGAACCTTGTATTAATGATCTAATGCAGAAACCTTGATGAGTCTTTTGTGATTTGAACGAATTATCTTTGTTAAATAAATGAAAGACATTATCCTAAGTATTATTCTTGATGTGAACAAACTGTGAAGATAAGTGCTTTGTTACAGGTGATTGTAATTTGTATCAAGAGAAATGTATGGAAATACAATAACCCTCTTATGTAATGTTCAAAGACTTTATGCAGGTGCTAATGCTCCTTGGAATGGGTGTTCCTAAAATAGACAGGTGTTGGTGTTCCTTGGAATGGGTGCTCCTTGGAATGGGTGTTCCTAAAATTGTAAGGGGTTAATGCTCCTGGAGTGGGTGCTCTAAATATTGGCTATGTGAGGCATAAATTGCTAAGTGAGGCATAGTAAAAGGATTTGAGAAAGTGGTTTTTGACCCTAAGGGGTTTTCCACTATAAATAAGGTGTCTATGATCTAATTGTGTATGCTTATATTATTGTTCATTTTATCATGCATATAAGGCACACACATTTATCAATGATAAAATTATACATCATTGGTTTAAAGATGAAAAAGTTTTATAGATCGCTAATTCACACCCCCCCCTCCCCCCTTCTTAGTGATGTTGGTATTCCAACAAGTGGTATCAGAGTGAGGTTCCCTATGCCAGGTTTAACAACCTTGGGTAGGTCTTGGTAGAAGAAATAATATGGGTAAGAAGTGCAAGAACAAGAAGATGAAGGATTTGTCTAAAAAGAAATCTGATTTAAATGTTGATGTTGATTTGCCTAATAATATGGATACTAAAAAATGCATTTCAGATGTGTGTGAGGATTCTACTGATTAGGAAATAAAAGATGAAGAAGGTGTGGTTAGTCTTCAACATGAGTTGCTTTCAGCCCTAGATGTGATCAAGAGTCTTAGGAAGGAAAATCAATATCTAAAGGTACGTTTAAAGGAGATCGTTGAAGTTAATAAGGTTGTAATTAAAAATCATGATGAGGATAAAAGGATCATTGATTTTATAAATGCTCAAATGGTGGATAAATCAAAGGTTGTAGAGGAACTTGAATTTAAACTAAAGATCAAGGAAGAATTGTGCAGTAAACAAGAAAATGAAGTCACTTCTTTGAAAAGAAATCTCAATAATGATTCTTTATTAGGAGAAAAAACACTTAAAGATAACATGATACTAAGTCTAAAAATTGAGGTAGAAGAATACAAGAGAATAATAGATGCAAATAACTTTGACTTGGAAGTTAAAAGGATTGAGTGTTTAAAATTGGAAGGAGAGGTTGTTTCTCTAAAGAAAGAACTTGAACATTTCAGGAATCAATCAAAGAATAATCAGAGATTTGTTCAAAGAAATAACATGTTAAATGAGATGTTAGACAGGCAAATACATTTCAAGGAACCTACAGGTTTGGGATACAATATTGGACAAAGATCTTCAAATGGTTCTAAACACAAGACAATATTTGCAACCACAAATGGGAAGGAATTCACATTAGAGGAAACACCTAAGAGGAAGATCTATTTGAGTCACCATAATGTTGCACCTAAAGAGAAGATGACGTTAGATAATAATCACAGAAGAGGTTCATTCAGATCTTCATATCCTTGGCATAATTAGACAATCAGGTATAATTGTTCCTTTCATGAATATTGTTATGATTTTAATACATATGGTCATAGGGATTCATCATGTAAGAGATGGATTAGTTCTTAAAGAAATTCTGGTTGTGGATCAAGTTTGTTATAACTATCATGGTCTTGGTCACAAGGCTACAAATTGTAGGTGGCATGCAAACTCAATTAAGGGAAATGTGTTCTTTAAAAATCAGAATAAAATAGGTTTCAAATGTAATAAGCTTGGGCATGTAGCAAGTATGTGTAGGAATATGTATTCTAAAAATGACAAGAAGAAAATGTCTCTTATTATTTGGAGAAGAAAGTGTGACAAAGATGAATCTGTGAAAGTATGCCATGGTGTTTAAGGAGAAGCTTAGCTTCCGATGGAGTTCATGATGGTAATCTATATTACCCCTATGAAGAAGATATAATTTATTTGAGAAATATGTTATGATACACCATGATTAAATATTTTAGTTAGACTTGTCTGCATATCTATTTGGATAGTTGTGGGGTTGGTGAAGTGTGTTCGGTAAAGGTCAATAAGTGGTAATCTTCTTTTACAGTTGTATACACATGAATTTTTTTATATATATTGTTGATTATTCATCAATGGCTGAATATTGGTTGTAAAGTTGACAAAATGACTGATTTCTATTCTACAAGAGGTATGTTGAGGTGTTGACAACATTTTGGAGGATCATGATGCATAAGTATTTCAAGAGGTAAAGCATTGTTCAAATTTTTAGAATTATCTATTAGTAAAAAAATTGGTGTTACTTCATAATAGCTTGTATGACCATATAAATTGGTGAGTTGATAGATGTTGATATTGTCTACAAATGTTCTAACTTCCAGGAAAAAATGTTTTAAGATCTAGGAGGTCAAACAAACTAACTTTTGAAAAGTGTCTTGTTCATGTCACTTCTACGACAGGAAGTCTAAAGTAAATTTGTAGCTTCATCATTAAGAATAGATATGCATTGGAAAATATTTTATGTATTGTCTAAAAAGTATTTTTTTTGTGCTCTATCATACAAGCCTCTATTAAGATATCTTTTATAAAAGGATGAATTAGAAAATGACTCTATCATAGAGATGACTCTTGTGATGATATGATGTGAAATAACAAGTATGTAATTTTTGAGTTGTGCAACGATGTTTAGCATAAGAGGATGATAAAAAAGACTTGAACAATAATGTGGATTTACAAATGAAAAAGAATAATATGCAGGACTGTGAAAAAAAATGTTCTTCCATTCTTGTATTAAATCTTTAATTGTGCAGATGCTTGTTGTTGTTGAAGTGTATGCTTATATCAATATTGAAGATGTTTGCATAAAATGTACATGTGCTTTGATTATGTGAGAAATGATGTATGATGTTTACGTGTGTTATTGGTTAATGACATAATATTGATGACAATGACAATAAGTTGCTAGTTTTGTTTCAATGATTGTGTCCTCAAAATAATCTATAGTCTAACTTGAGTTGTTTTCAAAAAGTGAATAAGGCTAAAGTGTTCATACGAGGTGAATGGTTTATAGTGGATACTCATTTCAAAGGTTCCTAGTGTAATGATTATGATGTTCAAGAAAAGATAAATATTGACAAATATATTTCTACAATAATATGTCATGTGGTAAAATTTTTTTATGAAGCTGACAATGACAATACTTTGTTCAGAAAAATAGATTCCAGATCTACAATTTTGAAATATTTGGTATGGCTACATATGGTTAGAAAGGTTACAAAAACTCCATGGTTGCATTACTAAGACAATGAGCATAAAATTTGTTGATAAAGGATTATTTGGTTCTTATAAAAATCTTGTCATACTTTGATTATGTGTGTGGGTTCAAATGAAGTTTAGAGGAAAGGAAGCAATTTCAGTTTATAATTGTCTGCAAGTATTATGGGAGATCATTGTGTTCCCTTGCATGTGATGGTAAGGAAATACAATATCATTTTCAATTTTTATGGAGAATCATATTACGAGGGAGCTTTTCATGTTTGTTATCTACATTGAAAACCTTTGGTAAGTATCATTTGTCATTGATGTCAAGGGGGAGAAAGCGCAATGTAGGTACATACACACATTGATATAAGTAGTATGATGAAATGGTAATGGTGAAATAGTCAAACATTTTTCATTATCTACATTGAAAACCTTTGGTAAGTATCCTTTGTCATTGATGTCAAGGGGGAGAAAGTGCAATGTAGGTACATACACACATTGATATAAGTAGTATGATGAAATGGTAATGGTGAAATAGTCAAACATTTTTTCTATGATGTGTTAATGCAAATGTGATGAGTTTTCCTGATTATCTTTGAATGGGAGAGCAAAGCATTGCTACATGAATTGACATCAACGCCAAAGGGGGAGTTTATTAAACCTTTGGTAATAAGGTTTGTCATTGATGACAATTATAATAAGATTATGTTTTGCAGAACTCAGTTTATACTAATAACACATTTTCAACTATTTCACATCACTCCAACGACATGAACTTTACTTGTGGTTATGAACAGCTATATTGTTAAGTAGTTTGATTGACAAGAACTAAATGATCATTAATGATAGATCAATAACAATCTTCTTCTTGCAGAACTTTGACATCCAAGATAATTATGTACTAGAAGCAGAACATATAATTGATTTGTTAGAAAGAAATAAGAAGATATCGACTTGTGATTCATACATTAAAGGATATCAACTAGTGTTCGTAAAAGTACTTGAATTGAAGAAATGGAGATGTGCATTAGTCATCTTGTTAATGAGATTCTTGATTAACTTATTTAATTAAGTTGATAAGTTAAATGGTTATCAGTTTATAATATTTGAAAAGTAAACTGAATTTGGTCTTGGAAATTCATCTTTGAAGATATTGGTTCATGTTGAAAATTGAATTTGAAACAATTTTAAAATAATTTAAGAAACTCTACGAATCAATTTCTTATCAGCAAATTATGGAGTTACTACTTGACATATGTTTTGGTGTTAAAGAATTGTTTTAGAAACTATATTTCTTTAACAAAAGCTTTGTTTAAATCATTTTTACAAACCAATCCATGTTGAAAGAAATTGGTGGTTTTAATGCAGAAAATTAAGTAAAGAAAAAAAAGATTCATAAAGTGCTAAAAAAATTAGCTTGTTTTGCAAAAAAATAATTTGGAAGAAATCGATTTACAGAGAGTTGATAAGTTAAGTATTGGTTTGGTTAATGAATTGACTTAAGGCTCAAAACTAATTCATACAAGATATGTTGATGAAATAAAGGTGCAATTTTTTAGCAAAACTGATTCAAATACAATTCATTTGTTAATGATTTGTGACTAAAATTGATTTATGTAAACATGCAACAACAATTAATGGAAAACTTGTTTATATCAATTTGGAGAAGAATGTTCCTGGAATACAAGTATTAGTTTAAGTCGACATTTTTCGTGTTTATCAAATGCGAAGTTTTTTCTCTCTGCTCTAAATCGATTTGTAAAGCTTTGTCAGAATTGGTATACAAATTCTCCACCAACATGTGTAAAGCTTTGTCAGAATTGGTATGCAAATCAGTTATGAAATCAATTTTTGTTGGTAACCAAAATAGATTGGTTTATTAAAGAGATGGTGTCGATCTATTGATATTAGATGCTATAAAAAAAGGATGAAGCGATGATTTTGGCAGTATGATATTGTTACAAATTTGTATGTGAAGAGATATCAGTTTTTGTGTAAGGAATGATAATATCATTGATGAAAGAGTGTGGGGAATTATTTATTTCTTATGAACATGTGGAATGAGCATGAACAAAGAGATTGATACTTGAGACTAAATGCATAGAGAACAAAGTTCTTGTTGCATAAATTAAAGGTATATTTTATTCTTATTTTTAGCTTCTCAGTTCAGGTCAACAACATTATTCTTATTAGATTTAGATCAAAGTTTTATTTAGAGTTGTAGTTTAATAATCTGCATATTAGTCAAGATTGATTTATCTACTATTGAAAATCTCTGATCAAGGATGCAATGTTGATGATTGGGATATCTTGAGATAGAAAATTGGTTTGCAAATTCATGTTCTTCTAATGAAAGGAGTTATGACAGGAGGTTATTTGAAATGGAAAATTTGACATAGTGTTTGAACAGATTTGGAAAGTTTGTGTGTTCAATTACAGGAACCTTGTATTAATGATCTAATGCAAAAATCTTAATGAGTCTTTTGTGATTTGAATGAATTATCTTTATTAAAGAAGTGAAAGACATTATCCTGAGTATTATTCTTGATATGAATAGAATGTGAAGATAAGTGCTTTGTTATAGGTGATTGTAATTTGTATCAAGAGAAATGTATGGAAATAGAGTAACCCTCTGATGTAATGTTCAAAGATTTTATGTAGGTTCTAATGCTCCTTGGAATGGGTATTCCTAAAATAGACAGGTGTTGGTTCTCCTTGGAATGGGTGTTCCTAAAATTGTAAGGGGTTAATGCTCCTACAGTGGGTGTCCTGAATATTGGCTATGTGAGGCACATTTTGTTAAGTGATGCATAATAAAAGGATTTGAGAAAGTGGTTTTTGACCCTAAGGGGTTTTCCACTATAAACAAGGTGTCTATGATCTAATTGTGTATGCTTGTCTTATTGTTCATTTTATCTCGCATCTAAAGCACATACATTTATCGATGATAAAAGTAATCACTGCATATACATCATTGGTTTAAAGATTAAAAAGTTTTATAGATCACTGATTCACCCCCCCCACCCCTAGTGATCTTGGTGTTCCAACAAATGCATTATTTGAAATGCATGTAATCCTCACAAAAGGCCCATTATTATTATATGTTGTGTTCCTCTTCAAGAGTCTGTAGGTGGTGATTTTGGGAGCATTTGCATGCTTTTAAGAGCTGCATTTTGCAAAGAAAAACCCATCTAAGACACACTTATGATAAAAAAAAATGGTTCGGAGATGAAAAATTTCAAGTTTTAAGACCTACGTTTGGAGATTGAAAGCCTGTCTAGGGCACGTTTTTGACAAAAATGGGATTTACAGCTTTTTTACTTCATTCAAATACACATATCTTCTTCCTTGGGTGACATTTTTATTTGCCATTTCATCTTGTATCAAGATCAAGAATTTGAATGTTTGATCTGATCTTTCTTGTTGCTATTATCATGCATTTTCATTCCCTATATTGAACACTTGCCAAAAATCCCTCTATTGACTCAAAAAATGCATTGATTCAGGGAAGAACTTTCCAATTTTCATTGCCTATATAGCTACAATCTTGGGATCTTCTTCCAAATTCAAAATAATTTGGATTTTAGAAGATTGGTTCAAAGTTTTGAGTCTTCTCCTTTGCATTTACAAGTTCAAAGAAGAGCTATGCTTTCTTGTTTGAAATATTTTTGGTGCAAGCTAGGGCTCCTTTTGATTTGTTCTTGTTTTGTGTTTACATTTTTGTTTTAAAAATTATTTTCATATTTGTGTAATCTTGGAATGAGAGCATTTGTGATTCAATAGAATATTTTTGGCTTCAAAAATTTGAATGTATTGATCTTACAATAATACAAGTTCTTCCCAAAATGATTCAAGAAGAGATACAAGTACTTCCCCTTTCGTGAAGAAGCTCTAAACACTCATATGCAATTGGCCATAAAAATCTTGTCCATAAGCATGTCTTACATGACAAGAGAAAGGTTTTTGCCTATTATGTTGTGCAAGCTAAAAAGCCCACTTTTAAAGTATTTTTCATACACTTTTCCTCTCTTAGTCAATGTTGTAAATGGACTTAAAATATCATTTATACGCATTATGAGCTTTCTGGTTGACTTGTAGTAGAACATAAAAACCCCACCTTTAAGCAAGATACCTTACCTCATGTATATATACCCATCCATGTTTCAAATTATCACCTAAAGTTTTTTATCCGCTCATATGCAGTGCCTCCAAAATCCCATTTTTAAGTTTTTCCCTCATTTTGAGACTTGGTTTTGCTTAAAATCCTTCATCCTTTGTTTCTCAAAGGTCTTCCACTTATATCCTATATGCATACTCTCCTAGATCTGCAAAGTTTGAGCTTGAAAGACCATGTTATGTCTTTTTTTGGTAACTAAAGAATGACAACATACAAAGAAAGGGATGAAAGATGGAATGATTGCAAACATAGAATGCTTTCAAGATAGAGATGGAAAGAAACAAATGTTATTTATAAGAAATAACCATTATTATACAAGACAACCAAGGATGCAAGTTCTTGTTCCAAATTAAGATGTTTTTACGAAACTAGAGCATATCAACCATCAGACATCCTGTAGAAATGTGGGGAAGAATAAAGGATGATGTAATCAAAGTTGTGTCTTGTCAAACACTTAGAATATTTTCATCATATATTTTTTATTTATTTGATAGATTACGTGTAATGTAAAAATAACATCTAATTGCATGTGATAGTATCACATGCAAAGTTATTTCATGTAATCATGTTGTAAGTTATTTAAGTATTGTAGCATTTAATAAGTCAAAGTTAGTTAGTTAGTTAGAGAATAAGTCAAGGTGGTTAAGGTATTTCCCCTTTTTTATCCAAATTTCTCTCCACTTTTTTCCTATGTAAAGGAGGGAGCTCATTGTAAATAATGATCTTTTGGCAATACAAGAAAATTCTGCCAATTTGTATATGCACTCTAAGACTTTGTGCTTGGATGTAAATCAAATTGCTTTCAATAAAAGAGGTAGGTTTTTTTGAGACTTTGTTCCAATTCAAATTGTTACGTGATGACATTTTCTTGAATTGATTGTGAGTTTTTGTGCCTTTTTCAATAGGGATTTGAATTCAATTGTGCAGACTTTGAGATGCCTATTGTATTCAAATCTAATTTAAACTTTTGAAGAATTTGTGCTACAGGAGGAAAGATTGTTATAGTTTGTAGTGGTGGGAATTACGTAGAAGTAAAGACTTTGGGCTTCAGTTGTAGGTATTTTTATTAAGTTTGAGAGTTTCCAGTAAGAGACTTTGTGCCTTAATAATTATTACAGTTAGTGAATCCTCATTTGAGACAAGTGCATGAGACTTTGGGTTCTTGTTTGTGTTTCACAAAATATATAAGTAAATTGTTGTCTATGGTGTTGTTCTTACATCAATCCAAGATCCACTAGTATTATCGTACCAAATAGGCCCTTTTGTTGAAAAAGAGGAATTGATTAAGAGAAATTCCCCTTTTGTAATTTCAATTAAATTCATGTTGAAGACACCTATGGTAAGAAGGGAGCCTCCCCTATTTCTAGGAGGAGAGATAAATCTCAGGAGACATTGCCTAAAGTCACAATTTTGTAAGTTGTGGTTTCAATGACTTACACAATTGTTAGCCAACACATAGACACATGAGTTGAAACTTAAATGAGGGACTCTTTTAAGCACTATAAGAGATTATAGAAATTTTGGATGGCCAATTATCCAAACCTCTCCAATCCAAAATTTAAGAAGTAGTCTTCCATCTATCTCTCATACAGTAGCAAGATGCAAGGTATCCATCTAGTCTCTCGGATATAAAATACGTTCCACTTCTCCTATTGTTCCAAGTAAAGATGTCATTATTTAGATTCACATAAATAACATTCAAAAGATTAATATTATCATTGATGGGGATGTATCAAGGATTCATCCTACTTAGCCCCCATCTTTTATCTTCCAAGTTGTAAATTGCATTGAAATCCCCTGCCAAAATCCATGAGAAAAAGGGGTTTAGTGAATGGACATATCTAACATGATTCCAAAGCTATAATTTACCCAAAAGAGTGGTGGGAGCATAAAAATTGGAAAATAGACAAGTTTCACTTGAATCTAAACAAGTGGCCACCATACAAATATAAGAGCAACTTGTAATACGCTACTAAGGGCAACCTTTCTAGGATTCCAACAGAGTGTCATTCCCCCTAAACTACCATGCACTCCAATATACTGACAAGCTCCATGTGCCTAAATCCCCAAAACTTTACTTCCCATATATTTCACTAAAAATTTAGTTTCTTGGATGAAGACAATATTAGGAGATTGAGAGACAATTAAATTCCAAACAACCTTTTATCTAGGGATGTTGTTCAACCCCCTCACATTCCAAGATAAAACAATCATTTTTTAGGAATGGAAAAGTGGGAATCAATGGGCTTCACATATGTAGACTCAGACAAAGTATCCCCAATCATCTTTACCTATTCCAAACAACCTTTTGTTTGGGGATGTTGTTCAACCCCCTCACATTCCAAGATAAAATAATCATTTATGAGGAAGGGAAAAGTGGGAATTAATGGGTTTCACAAATGCAGACTCAACTAAAGTATCCCTAATCATGTTTACCTTCTCCTGGTCTATTTTTCATCCACTCTTTAAAGGTTTCTTTGTAGGCCCCTTTTTAATAGGGTTTTGTTGTAGGCACAAGCTAGGAACAGACATGTTACTCTTTCTAGACTCTAAAGTTCTCTTCATAGAAGGAGACGTTGAAGCCACCATCACTGCTACATCTTTCAAGACCAAGGTCTCATTAGGTACTACCAAAAAAGAAGACTATGGAGGAAGACATGTATCAATCTCCCTCTCCCTTTGATCCACTATGGTAGCACTTTGTTGATTATTTTCATTATCCTCTTCTAGTGTCACTCCCATAAGTTTAGTACTCGCAAATAATTCCACTAGAATTCCCTCATCTTCAACCAAATTACCTAAAGCCTCAAATCATATAGAAATACCATCATTTTGTCTATCCATCTAGGTTCTATTCTTACCTCTTCCCCTATTATGAGTTTTGATAGTAATGAATCTATCTTTATTAGTATTACTATCATATAGAGGATCCTTCCCTTTATCCCCCTTGGGAGTTGAAATCGATGGATCATTAGCCAAAAAAGATGACTTATATATAGGGAATTTCCTTTTTATATGCCCATTCTCATGAGAAATTCTACATCTAAATGGTAGTGTTTCATAGTTTAACTGCTAAATCCAAGAAGAGGATCCAAGACAAATTTCCATAGAATCTGGTGATGGATTATTTATATCAACTTCAACATAAATTCAAGCATAAGAGATTACCTTTCTGTCCTAAGTTTGAGTGGCAAGACCAATAGGTTTACCAAGCAATAGACCAATTGAATGAAGGATATCATCTTGCCAAAACTTAAGGGGAAGCCTTGGAAGACAAATCCAAACAAGAACTCACAAGGGAAGCTCCTCAATAGAGTTTAAACCCACATGCAAAAGTTTGACAAAGAGGCCAACCTAGTTTAAAAAGTATGGGCCTCCTTCAAAAGCTTTGTTTATTTTCTCCATGTAGGAGAAGATTACCAAAAAAATAATTGTTGGTAGTTGATACTATCTCCATGTCCCCTTCAGGATTCCGAACCTTTCATGCCCAAGAATCCAATAAAAGCAAGGAAAGGTGAAGGCCCAAGAAGTTTTAGATAAGAGCATGATTATTCCAATAAGAAATGTCATTCACAACTTATTCCAATTGAATTATTAGGGCCGGACATTCCAGACATCCATTTACCTTCTTGATTTTTTAAACTTTCTTTAAAGAGACATCAATGTCACAAGAACTTTTGTTTGCATCTATAACATTTGCATGCACAGGGAAAGATGGATTAGAAATATCCATATCCACAAAGGTCACCATATGATGAGAAGTCCCAAGATGATCCATAGACTCTAGAGAAAACTAGAATTTTCCTACCTTCTTTCAAAAAAGACACCCTTCACCTATAAAAAAATGATGTATCAAAAGACAACTCCCACTGAATTCAAAAAAGGCATTGAATGATAATTTTAGCACTTCAAAATGCAACAAAATAATCCTACAAAACAAAAATACCAAGCTCAAACATAACACTAGGGAACACAGGCCCTAGCACATGGCTTCTTTCCTTTGATGCAAAGTGCCCACCCTAGATATCGTCCCTCACACCAGCAGTCAAATGCCCCAAACTGAGTTTAACACTCTCCAAAACTAGAAGTAAGAAGGCTAGGGCACTAGAGCCCTAGCCTAAACTAGAAATATCACTCAAAGACATTCTTCCTCCCATGATGGTATTGATGATATTTTGACAAACTTAATAAATAAACATTCTCGCTAATTTTATTTAACATTTTACATGGTCCCACTAATCTACATTTCATTTTTTATAAGTGCCATAAGGAAATCTTTGTTTATACAAATATGCCATGACTTGTTCACTCTCTTCATACATCTTCTCCTTTTTATTTTGATGCAAATTAACATTATTTTTTTATATTATTCATTACTTTGACTATAGTTTGTGCTTCATTTGTTTTTGTACCTCTTGTATATGTCTGTAAGGTCCTCAACATATTAACTGAGCAATTTCCAATTTGGAAGATCAATAAGATCAACAAATCTTTTAAGATTGCTTCCTAAAAAAACTTGGAAAATAGATTTACCAATGAACCTATTGATACATGAGTTAAAATCATACTTATCTTATGTTTCAAAGACCATTGTCTTAGATTCTCACTAACTAAACATTAAAGAAAATTTCCCAATGCCTTATTTACCACCTCAATTTGTTCATTTGTTTAAGAGGATAGGTTGAACTATGTTACAATTTTCTATTGATCTTCCTCTATAAAGTCCTCTAAACCTGACTCAAAAACTTTGTATCCTGGTCACTAGTAATTGTTCTAGGTCATCCATGTAAGTGGAGAATTTATTCAAAGAAGAAATTGACAACCTTACTTGGATCTTGTAAGGAAGTTAACTAGTGAAATAGCTTCATATGCTAATCTCAAGAGGAGTGTGTAATGAAAGAAAAAAGGTGTGAGGATGTTCACTAAGATGTGTGGACAAACTAGAAACCTTAAATATATATCTTTGCATGCATTATAAGGAAGATAATTCCTTTGGATCAAGTGGGCTCAAGAACTGAGTGGATGTAGTGATCTTTCATTGTCATGGAAGATGACTATGCAAACAAAATTGGAAAGTCTAAGATCTAGGGCTATGTCGAGATAGAAGAGTGTTTTTTACATGTACAGGTAGACCATGGACTGAGAAACCAATTTTTGGATTGGATCAAGGAAGAAAATATGGTTTTTAACATATAAACCAAATTTCAACTCGAAACAAGAGGTTAGGGACAACTCAAAGGTCAAGGGTGTGTAAAATTGCCTTTGACCTAGCACTTTTTGATGGAATGGCCTAAAAACTATAGCTCTTTATCTGAACTTTCTGTAGCTCCTTCTACATAGGTTCCACCTATTTATTACATATATAAAAAAGGGGAAAAGTTTTATATGAAGGGGTTTTCCTAGGTCAAACCCCAATTTTAGAATCAACCATGAAATTGAAATGAAATGTACTTTAAAGGAAAGTATGTTGATATGTAGTAGAGGCTATAGATATCAACAAAAAGATGTCTTCTACCTTGATTATGAAAATTCTCTCTAGATGTAATCACAAGTATTGATGGAATAACATGAATCTATAAAAACCTAAAAGGGAATCATAAAGTCATGCATGCATGAAGGTTGTTCAAGCTTGCCACAATGAAGGATATGGTGTGATGAAATACCTTGAATACTTGATTGCTTGAGTGATTGAATACTTGATTTCCTTGAATTGAATGCAATTCTTTCTCCTATAATGCTTCTGATGATATGAGATTTCTTAGATATCCAAACTAGGGAGACAGGCTTGCTTATATACCTCTCCTAGGCATTTCAGGATGTAGAACTTGAAGGAAGCCAACATAGATTAGGGAACCCCTTTAAAACCAAATAATCATTACCTGATTCAAATTTAGGGCCAAATCTTGGGTTCAACAGTGATTCTTAGGTCAGGTGTGACCCAAGATGCCCCTAATTCACCCAGTCACCCTTGACTACCCAATATGCACTCAAATTTTGGTTAAGGGTCCAATTGGTATGAGGATGTTGGAAATATGCACAAAATTGAAGTGTGATAAGTGAAAACATATGAGACAGGCCACACATACTATAATGGTATTGTAATACCCCAAAAATGGGCTATAGGTTCATTAACCTCCTATATCAACACATTGAATGAAATCGACGTTGAAGTCCTAACCTAAGGCACATCTGCACATTATCGAATCTTAATTGATTATCCCAAATTCTGCATCGGGGAATATTCCTTATTCCTATATAATTAATTATGAATTAATTTAATAAATAAAGTGATTTATCCTCAACTTAACTGATTTTAAAAATAAAACAATTGATTTATGGGTTAATCAATTATTAAATCAAACTTTTATTCAAAAACTATATTATTAAATTTGACAATTGACATTAATTAATTAAATAGGAATTTAATCAATCAGTCATAGGATATTTGATTTATTGTCAAAATGAAATAATACAATTTAGGAATAAATATAATTAAATCCAATTAAATAATTAAGTGGCAGTATTAAATCTAATTAATTAAATATTCAAAATATTCAATTAATCAAACTTTAGGATAAATAGGATTTATCACCAAATAATTATTAAATCAAAGATAATTAGGATAAATAAGAACAAGGAATATTCCCCGATGCAAAATTTGGGATAATCAATTAAGATTCGATAATGTGCAGATGTGCCTTAAGTTAGGACTTCAATGTCGATTTCGTTCGATGTGTTGATATAGGAGGTTAATGAACCTATAGCCCATTTTTGGGGTATTACATTTTGCCCCTCTTTGAATCAATGTGCAAAGTGTAGTGGTTCAAAGACAGTCTGTGTATGATGTTGAAACTGATGTTTGAAATTGAAATTGATATGAAACAGAAACTGATTGAAATTGATATGAAGATAATAGGTCCTGAATGACCAAAGATAATGTTAACTATAATAGCAATGAACCGATAATTGTGAAAAAGTGTCAAAATGCTTGATTTTGAACCTTATGATTGCGAAGAAGTGAGTGATCGTTTCCAGACCTGATTGTCGATAAGAATCACATTGGTATCACATATGAACCCTTCAGTTACAAAGAACCAAGGAAATAACACTAATGAACTGATGGTTATGAAAAACTAATACATTTTACAAGATAGACTTAGGATACCAGATTGATATGAATTTTTTATGAATCTGATATGCCCCAAGCGATGATAGATTTTCCCCAAGCAATGAGGACTTTAGATGAATCAGCAACTAGATGTGGTTGTTGTCTTGATTACTGAGGAAAGATTGATTGATAGAATTGAGTTACAGACTTTGAATGATGTGCAATGCCATACCCCTTTAGGATTAAAATTGAAATTTGACAAGAAAAGTCAACGTTTATAGTTTAGAAGCATGTTAATTGATTTGAGAAGTGGTTATACACATCTGGGAACACGTTCTACATCGTTTAGAGGTCCTGGAGACCAAGTTTGACTAGGTTTGACCATGAGTTGACCATGGTTAACCAAGTTGAAATTTTGATAGTTTGATGTAAGATAATCAATTAAGTTGAATTCTGGATTTCTATGATGATTAGAAGGTCGATTATGCAAGCAGTTGGCATTATAAACGATCTTAGATTTTAATTTTGATCCCAAAAATGGATTGTACTTGTTGTTTCATTGGATGGACCTTCTTGCAGGATTCAACTCTTTTTAGATTTGAAGATGCAAAATGCAAAGAGATATGCAAACCTAAGACCTAGGACCTAGTCACTAATCATGTGTCAGTCATTCTCATCATTGAATTTTTAGGTAACTGGATAAATCAATGCAATGCCCACTAGTTATGAAACCATAGACATATGAATATTGATTTTTATGCTCAAGAATCAATACAACACCCATTGGTTAGGCAACCATGGACATATGAATATTGATTTTATTTTCAGAATGTCGGATTAGATATAAGCACCAGGGCATAAGCACCAGGATGACCTGAATATCATGTCCATTTTGATATAGCAATTTGTATAAGCATCAAAACATAGACGTCGTGATGACCTGAATATGCCTTGCATTACAAACACATCAAGCAGTCAAGAGATCATTCTAAATCCAATGTGAATTACCCTTAGTGACCCTTTATCGTTCACATCCTTAGGTAAGATCACGTTTCATAGTAGGGGAAAGAACGTACTCAAAAAGACAATAGTTAGATCAAACTTCCTTGAATTTTTCAGGTATCAATGGTCGAGGTACTCATGGCCATCCAATTCAAGATAGAGGCTCTTACAGACGGACACCATTTCAATCCAAAATTTCCAAAGTTGTTAGATTTTCACATACAAGCAGAAGACAAAGAAAAGATTATGCCCCCAGTCATCACTCTCTAAATCCTATAAAGGACATCATCGAAGAGCTTGAGGGAACATAATATGCAAAAATCTCAATGTGAATCAGTAAGCATACAAGGAGATAAAAATATGTGAAGCATAGATTGTTTTCATTTTTGTGTTTGATGTTTGATTGCGTTGTTGTAGATGCAAAATCCTTTCTGGAGACGAGACTGACTGACTGACTCGGATGAAGCTTCAAAGGACTCTTATTGGATATGACTCATCTAAGATACATTGGAGGCCATAGGATATGACTTTGATTGCCCCCAACTTTGAACATTGATAGGATACAGACGCTTGAGCTGATTGGTGTACAAACTGACTTATAAGAATGCAGAAACAAACTGAGAAATATGTACAAACTAAAGCAAGACTGAAAGCTGGGAAAGACCAAGATTGCACTGATAGATGGAGAGTTTTAAAACAAGTGGCACCCGTTTGCCAGGTTTTCACCATCTTGGCAGAGATTCTATTTTTGCTACCAAGGCGCCTATTTCTAGGTTTTCACCAAGGCACTTTTTCTTTTTCTCATTTTTTTGTATTTTTTATTTTTTCAATTTTTTATTTTTTATTTTTTATTTTTTGTACTTTTGATATTTTTTACTTTTTTTGTGAATCATCAAGGTTCCTACTGCTAGGTTTTCACCAAGATGTTCATTTTTTTAGGACTTTTTCCAAATTTTAAAGAATTTTTTCAAGACATTTTACTATAGGCTGAATGCCTTAGGCATATAATTTCTTCAAATGGAGAATGTTGATTGGTTCTCAGAGCTATTCTCCTTCGGTCATTGAGAGTTGATAGGCACCAAAGCCAAAAGTAGTAGTGATAACAAAGGGACCCAGCTAGTTGGGTTCAAACTTCCCCTTGCGTTCTTGATGTGATTGATTTTTAGGATTCTCTCTCAAGACTAGATCACCAACCTGAAATTCTCTGTGTCTGACTTTCTTGTTGTAACCTCTAGACATTCTCTTTTGATATACTCTGAGATGATCATACGCTGCTTGTTTGCACTCATCTAGTAGTTCAAGTTCTTGCAACCTAGATACTCTGTCGTCATCATCAGTTACTAGATCGTGCATTTTGATTCTTAGTGATGGAATTTCAACCTCAATAGGTAGTACCGCTTCAGACCCATAAACTAAAGCGAATGGTGTAGCCCCAGTAGGAATTCTGATACTTGTTATGTAGGCTCAGAGAGCTGGATTGATCATGAGATGCCAGTCTCTTCCTATTTTATTAATTGTACAGTGCAAGATTTTCAATAGATTCTTGTTAGAAGCCTCTAATTTTCCATTCCCTCGAGGATAGTAGATAGATGACCAATGTTGGGTAATCTTGAATTTAGCGCATAAATCATCTAGATCTTTGTTCTTGAATTGTCCACCATTATCTATGATTATGGAATGAGGTATCCCATATCTACATATGATATAGTTCAATACGAACATAGATATTTGTTTTCCAGTGGCTTGTGTCAAAGGGACTGCTTCTACCCATTTTTAAAAATAATCTGTAGTTGTGATTATATGGGTATGTCCATTAGAAGAATGAGGATGTATAGCTCCTATAAGATCAAATGCCCATTGGTGAAAAGGCCATTGTGTAGTAAAGGGAATTAGATCTCTCCTTGGAGCATGAATTAAGTTGCCATGCACTTGGCACTTTTGATAGTTCTTAGTAAACTTGATAGACTCTTTCTCCATTTCAAGCCAATAGTACCCAGCCCTAATAAGTTTTTGAGCTAGTGTTAAACCGTTTGAGTGTGACCCACAAATACCATCATGGACTTCCTCTAACACACGTTGAGACTCTTCCTATTCTAAACATCTAAGTAGCATACCATCTAGACCTTGTTTGTACAGATCATGACCAATGATGACATATCAGGAGGCATTATGGATAAGGTATCTCTTTTCATGGTGGTTGAAGGTATCAAGAATGATTTGGTCTTGGAGATAGGAGAATAAGTTTTTGTATCTGGATGAATCATGACCAAAAACAGTGCAGATCATGCAGGTTTCAAGGGAATCATATGCAGGATAAGATAGTGCTTCCACCAGGAACTCGTAGCGTAGCTCATGTTCAAGCTGTTGTAATAAAGTAGATAGCATTTCCATTGCATCAACAACGTTATTCTCTGTTCTAGGTATTTGCTCAAATGTGATAGATATGAAACACTTCTTTAAATTATCTACCATTATTTTGCATGGAATAAGCTTTTCATCTTTAGTCTGATACACATCATTGAATTGATGGATAACAAGTTGAGTCTCCATGAATGTGTATCTCTGTTACTCTCCACTCAATTGCTAGTTTCATGCCATTAAGAAGGGCTTCATATTCTGCAATATTGTTTGTGCAAGGGAACTTTAATCTGAATGCTTTAAGTATGGAGTATCCTTGAGGAGTTATAAATAATATGCCTACTCTTGATCCATTCTGTGTATAGGAGCCATCAAATAATAATTGTCATTCTCTAGAAGAAAGAGTCATGATAGAGGAATCTAGAAATTCCATTTGCATTGGTGTATCATCAATCATAGGTGCATTTGCTAATTGATCAGTAATAACCTATCCTTTTATAGATTTTATTTCAACATATTCAATGTCAAATTCACTTAAGAGCATGACCCATTTAGCTAATCTACCCGTGAGGGAAGCTTTTCTTAGTAGGTACTTTAGTGGATCAATCTTAGCTACCAAATGTGTGGTATGTGCCAACATGTAATGTCTCAGTTTCTGTGATGCAAAGATCATAGCTAGACAAGCCTTCTCAATCATAGAATAATTCTTTTTGTATGCCATTAATGTCCTACTGATATAGTATATAGCTCTTTCCTTTTGGTTCTCATCATATTGTGCAAGCAATGCCCCCAGTGATGTATCTGTAGCGAAGACATATAAGATCAAAGGCTTCCCTTAAATGGGAGGCATCAAGATAGGAGGATTTGATAAATATTTCTTGATATGATTAAAGTTCTTTTCACATTCCTCACTCCATGCAAAGGTCACACCTTTATGTAATGTCTTTGTAAAAGGTTGTGATATGTCTGCTAGCTAAGATATGAAGCATCTGATAGATTGAACTCTACCTTGCAATGTCATCATTTGACTGATGTTATTGGGAGGTTGCATCTCCATTATAGCCTTTACTTCAGCCAGATCAACTTCAATGCCCTTCTTTGAAACTATGTATCCTAAGAGCTTTCCAGAAGTGACACCAAAAGCACACTTCTTAGGATTTAGTCTGAAACTAAATTTTTCCATTCTATCTAGTATCTTGCTCAAGTCATTTAGATGTTCAATTCTAATCATAGATTTTGCTAAAGTATCATCAACATAATCCTCCATAGTCCTATGCATCATGTCATGAAAAATAGATGTTGTGGCTCTCTGATATGTAGCACCGACATTCTTAAGCCCAAATGGCATGACATTCCAACAGAAGGCACCCCATGCACATTTGAAAGCAGTTTTCTCTTGATCCTCTGGAGCAATTTTTATTTGATTATATCTAGAAAAACCATCCATTAAAGAATACATCTCAAAGCCCGTAGTCATGTCCACTATCATATCAATGTTAGGTAGTGGAAAATCATCCTTAGGGCATGCTCTATTTACATCTCTAAAGTCTGTACACACTCTGATTGATTTATCTGGTTTTGAAATAGGTACAATATTAGAGATCCACTCTGCATAATCAATAACTCGGATGAATCTGAATTTTAGGAGTTTCTCTAATTCAACTTTTACCAAGAGTGCAACATGAGGATGCATCTTTCTTAATTTTTGTTTAACTTGTTTTACTCCAGGAGCTATAGATAAATGGTGCATTATAAGATCAGGATCCAACCCTGGCATATCTGAGTATTTCCATGCAAAGTTGATCTTCTTCTCTGTGAGGAAGGTTGTAATTTTTTGCTTTTCTTCTTCTGATAATGATTGTGCTACATGGATCAACTGTGGTTCCTCTACTGTTCCCAAATTGATAGATTGAGTGGGCTCAATTAGAAATGGAGATCTGTCCTGTAAATGACTCAAAAGGACATCAAATATCTCATCCTTAGGCACCTTAGAGAGGTTTTCACCTTCGGATACATCTTTTATTTTTACTTTTTTAGGTTCTGAGACTACCACAAAGTGGTTTTCACTCTCAGAACTCCTTTTATTTTTATTCTTATTCTTATTTTTCTGTCTAAGAGACTTGATGTCCGACTTCGTCATGCTAACACTCGGTTCACTAATGGAAGTCCTCATAGGCTCAACTACATTGAGGTAGCAAGCAAGGGCATAGTCATTCGGGAAGGTATAAATACCATGGCTCAGATTTGTGGAGGTTTGATCAAGAAGTTCAGGATGTTGGATAGTCAAAGTGGTGAAAGATTGGGAAAGAGTGTTTACGGATATGGATATGTCATCATCAGTCCTAACCCGATGCTTGAGTTCAAAGGTGATATCACAACTTAAGACATTCAATTCCTGAATAGGCTCAATGTCATTGTGATAGTCCACTTCAGCCATCGGTGGGTCAAACTCGATAAGTTCATCATTTTGCTCTAGAATTACATTGGGTTTAGGTGCATATTGGTAAATAACATCAACATGTTTCTCTGTAATAAGCTCATCTTCTTCTGGAATGGCTCCCCATTCATAGTCATTAGATTCTTCATCTATGCCTCCAGAAAATCTAAGAACATGAGTAAAGTCAGGATGAATACCCCAAGAAGGGTTACCCTCATATTCTAATTTAAATTCATACTCATGAGAATCTATCTCAGAATAACTACCACCTTCCTCTTTGTCTATTTGATTATCTTTGAGATTAGATGGTTCTTGTGTTGCAACTATCTCTTGCTCTATAGTAGGTTCTTGTGTTTCTAATACATTAATTCTTTTTTTTGGATCATCTTCAACATCAAGGAGGTCTTTTATTTCTTTAGGAAAATGCTCATAAGGAATGAGCTCATCAGTGGTGTCTGAATCATCACTATCAAATTGTTCAGTTATTTCCTTCTTTAGTTGATTTGCTACGGAAGGCTCAATTTGTTCTAGAACATGTGGGGAGTTCTTGCTAAGACAGAAAGGCTTCTTCATGTATCTTGGACCTATTGTATTCTTGTTGGCTTGACCACGATGTTTGAGAAGTGATAGAAGACCTTTACCCTATAGTCCTAGAGGTCCTTTTCCTTTATATCCCATCTTAGCTATCACTTTATCCCCTGGGCCATATGACTTAGATGGAACCTTCGATACTTTAGAGTCACTAGGTGGAACAACTTGGGATTCAGGTTCATCTTTGTAAAGCCATGCAAGCATAGCTTCATCTTCTTCAAATTCTTGCTTAGGTACTTTCTCTGCAACAAATTTTCCTTTATATGCCTCAAGAGGTTCCTTAGATTCTGGTTTGAACTATTTTTTAGCTTGCCCAGAAGACTTAGGCGAGATAGGGAGAGATGTCAAAGACAAGATTGGATCTATAGTATATTCTCCCATACCATTTTATTTGATATTGACCTCTTTTACAATGTCTTCCATCTTAGAGGTGGATGCTACATCTATTTGCTTAGTGGAAGATTCTCTATTATTAGGAACAAGTTTATCTGCATTTGCCTTCAATGCATTGCAAGTTGTTGACACGTTAGCTGGAATGGTTACCTCTACTCTGTCACAAGGAAATTTCAAGCACTAATGGAATGTAGAAGGAATAGCTTTCATTTCATGTATCCAGGGTCTCCCTAGAAGGATGTTGTAAGCCAAAGGTATATCAAGAACTTGACATATAGTATCTCTGATGACAGGACCTATTCTGATAGGCAAGACAATTGTTCCCTTGGAGGATCTTTCTTCTTCATCATATGCTTTGATAGTTATTTTCTTTCTAGGATCAATGGCCATTTTTGAAAATCCCAATTGTGTGATCAAGCTGTAAGAACAAATATTCAAACCAGCGCCTCCATCTATCAACACACATTTGACATGACGGTTTTGGATCAAGACTTCAATATGAAAGGGCTGGTTATACGGATGACTCAAGGAGTTATCATCATCCTCTGAAAAGGAGATATACTATGGAGACGTAAGATGACCAACCATAGCCTGGAATCTTTCTAAATCAAGGTTATCAGGAACATTGGATCCAAGTAGAGCTTTGTCTAGAATGGCTCTATGAGCTGGAGATATCTGAAGCAACTCAAACATGGAGATTTTAGCATTAGTATGTTGGATTTGTTGAATGATACTATACGAAGTAGGCCTCATGTCCTTAGGATTTGAAGATTTAGATGTTGCCCTCTGTTTAGAAGCGGAAGACAGATTGAAAGGCACCTTAGGGACATTTGATTGATTTGGAATTTGTCCTTGTAGGTGTGCCTGAGCTTGTGATTGAGTAACTATGTTAGCTGATTGATTTTCTCTATCTCTTCTTACAATTGTGATGACATTGCAATGCTCAGATAGGCTTGGTTCAACCATATTGATAACAGTATTATTTCCTGGATAGGCATAATTGACCTTAGCACCCACATTAGGTTGAGAAGATGAATCTCCTTGGCTATGCTTTGGAAATGGTTCGGTGAATGCTGTGTGATCATTATTGCTTTTAGGATTATCAATCATGATTTCTCCATTATCAATCTTGTCTTGAATGGCATGCTTCAAGCGCAAGCAATTATTAGTTTTGTGACCTTTACCTCGATGGAAATCATAGAATTCATTCTCTCTCCACCATTTTGGCTTAGGATCAGGATCAAATTATCGGATCTTAGGTAAAGAGATGATGTTATTAGCTAGCAAAGTTCTCATAGCTGATTCCAAAGATTCTCTAAGAGGAGTGAACTTTCGTTTATTATCAGTGGACCAAGATTTGTATTCTGGCTTCTTTTGAGATGATTCAGACACCTTTTGTTCTGAAGCTTTGATGGCTTGAGTACCAATGGTTAGATTGAAAGCAGGTGCCTTAGATGGGGCATGATTATCAACAATGCCATCTATGATGATGCCCTTATTCTTGTTCCAATTTTTGTTCTTATCCTTAGAACTAGATTCATACTTGTCCTTTTGAAGTGTGACGTCTCCTTTTTTCACAAGTACTTTTTCAATTTTGATTTCATTATCTACCATCTTGTCAAAAGATGTATAATTTTGCATTTGTAAAGGGTAGTTAATTTCTAGAACAAGATTGTTGACGAAGATTTCTAGCTTCTCAGTTTCTGGAATAGGCCTAAAATATACAAAGAATTTCTTTCTCCATCTTTTGAGAAATGTTAGGAATGGTTCTCCTGGATATTGTTTGAGATTGCAGATATCAATCATGGTGACTGGATGTTGGATGTTGTAGAAGTATTGCTGATAGAACAATTTGATCAACTCCTCGAAGGTTTTGATTGTAGGAGGCATCCTAGAGAACCAATGAATGGCTGCCCCTCCTAGAGATTGAGGGAAAAGATGCATCAGATAGGTCAGTTCATGCATGAACTCCATAGATTGAGTACATAATTCTCTGACATGATCTTGAGGATTAGAGTTTCCATCATACTTATCATATTTTAGCATTTCCACCCTTTTAGGGAATGGTGGCATATACAAGTCTTTATCGAATGGAAAAGGACATAGGGCCTCCATGGAGAACTCCTTAGGTTCTTTTTCTTTTTCCATTTTGTTAAGTTTTACTTGCATGGTGTGCATTTGTTTCATCATAGCGGAAATAGGAGTTTCTTCCTCATGTGTGATGATATCTTCCACATTAAAATTGGGAGGAAGTTTAGCTCCTTGATGAGCTAATTGTAAAAATTATGTTTCTCTATCTTCTTTCAAGAAATGCTTCATCATTCTTTTGAAGTCATCGTCATTTTGATACCGAGTAATTTCTTCAAGTGTGGATTCCTGATCTGCACCATGTTGAAATTGAGCTCTTTGAGAGCCATGGTTTGTCCTTTCTTGAGACATGGTAGGAGTTTTAGGACTCCCTGGGATAGATCAAGGAGGAGTTTGTTGATTACCTCTGTGAGTTGATGGTGGAGGAATGTAACTAGTTTTTAATCGAAAGTTGCCAAGACCGTCATCTTCGTAAAGACCAAAATTGTATAGTTGCTCAAGAGTTGGACCCTGGATATGAGTCAAAGTAAGGTATGAGATGTTTCCCCTAATTTCTTATGAGAGGAAGCTCTAGTTTCCACCATTAACCTTGGGTGAAGCAAAAGAATACGATGGAGACAACTGGAGAATGAATTGATTCAAGAAGATCAGATGACGCAACCTTGTCAAGGTTTGATTGATTGAAGCTTAGATTGGATGTAAATGAAGGATATTGTGCCCAAGATGTATGGGTAGATGCCTAAAAGATAGCAGACACGAGTTCACAACACTTAGCCATTTTGAAGATGGATTGAAGATTGGTAGTTATGACAAGGTTTTGACACAAGATGAAAAAGACTTAAATCGATTAAACAAAAGGCTGACTCGGACTCAAGAGGCCACTTTAGGAAAATGATTAGATTTGTTCTAGTTTCTGCTCTATTCCTAACATAGTGATTTTCTTTACATACTCTGGAAATAGGCTGGAAAAGCTGGGTCTTTGACAATTCTGACAACTTTCTAGCAATTTTTCAAAATTTCTCAAACGACTTTCTACAGGCTCGTATGACAGTGGGTAGGCTATGAAACGACAATTGACAAACTCGTACGATAGTTGAAAAACTTGCACGATAGTTGATAGTAGGGTTTTGAATTTTTTGAATTGACTGGCAGAAAAACTCGTATGACAATATACCAGCTACCATACGACAATCTGGGGGTTCTAAAATGACAATAGCCAAAATTCGTATGACTTTCTAACTTTACAAGATGAATTTTGACTCCAGAAAGGTGTTTAACATCATATTTTGCAATTTTGCAATTTTTAGTTTTAAGTTGTTCACAAAATTGTTTGTCCAGATTTGAAGATAGTACTAGATTGATTCGTTCTTAGTAACCAGATAGATAAACAAGCACGCAAAATAGCAAGCAAGTGATTTCAAGCATGTCTGAAAATAATAAATAAGGGACAAAGCAACCCTACGCATGAACAACCAAGTGACTGAATGTGTTGATCCCTAGGAGTGCTAATAGTGTATGTTCTAAAAAGTTTTGCAATAACGCACATATTCCTAGAAAATGAAAATTTGGCCTCACTAGGGTTTGTAGTAACTGTCTGACTTTGCAACTTTTGTGATCTCAAGAGGGTGAACTCCAATCTAGGTGCACTGGGGTTTTGACATAGTCTGAGAAATTAATCAATCAGGAGCTGCTAGGGAGATCTGACAGCCCAACAAGAGACCACGCCTGTGAAGATTTCCTCCATAAGGACATTTATATAGCGGCTGCTACTACCACGGTGAAAATGGCTATTACCACTTGAGGTTCTGTCAACATGGTTTACCCAATTAAGGGAATGTCCACTACGGTTAACCCTCTCTAAAGGTGACTCACAAAAGATACCACATGGAGACTGGTTCCAGATTCAAGGATCTAAGTTTTTGGTACTACCCAAAAAGGGAGTAGAGCATAGTCCTCTAGCCTTTTCACTTTTAACCCAAACAAAGCAGACAGATTAATCTGACATGCTAAGACCAAGATTATCTTACAAAGATCTATGATGTCAACCACTTATGATCTATCAACCTCTCTGGAGAGAGAATGTATCAATCAAAAGCTGAAGATGCACAAATCTAGTAGAACGTGAGATGCTCTCAGTAACCTCCCTACCTACAAGAGTTCCTTCGTTGAGAAAAGTTTCACTGGAAACCCACTCTCTCAAGAACCAAAAATAGTGTTCATAGGGCCTATTTACTATGTGTAACAAAGATGCTGAAAAGCAAATCTATGTTCATTTTTATAGCCCAAAATGAAATCTGTGATATGAAAGTAATAAAGGTCACACAAGCTTAACACGCGAGAGTTTGTTTTAGTCCAAATCGAAATGTTATCAACTGAGAAGATTACCTAAATTCCTCGCAATGCGCTTAGTAGATTCTTCCCTTTTTTTAGTAACTCTCACGCTTTTCCCAATCAAAATCAGCAAAAATCAATCAGAAATAGAAATTTCAATTGTTAATGTTAGTTGTTAGTCCAAATCTAAAAAACTAGCTAAAAAAGTGAAATGACAATTGAAACTTGGCACTGAAACTCATACGATAGTGGGTCACCTCCCAGATGACAATCCATAAACTCGTACGATAATGGGTATAAGATCGCAAGAAATTATATAGGATTATAATGCTATATTTAGCCCCCACTTTAGCAGGAGTATTAGCCTATATGCAGAATAATGGTAAAGTAAAAGAAAGAGAGATGAAGAGGACATGGGAAAGACTTCAAAGAGGTAAGATATCACAAATTTAAAGGTAATAAGCTTGGAAACTAAATATCTTAACTCATACAACCACATGCAAGGGTGCACCAAAAAAAGAAGATAGGGATTTACTAAGGCTCCATGTCCACTTGTTGAATAGACCTAGGTAATCAAAATATCTCAACTACTAATATCATTCTTGAAATTCTATTGTAATATCACAAGTGGTCACATAAAAAGAGCAAGAGCCCACATAAAAGACGAGACAAGATTGTAGGAATAACTAATGTAGAGATAAGTTGAGAATGTTATGGTATGTGTTTGATGTAGATCTGATGATAGGTTGATCAATTATGATGTTTTCATTGATGTCAACTTAGTGTTGTGTTGGCTAAAAGTGAGCATGTTATGATAATTCATGTTCAAGAGGTTGGATCTAGAGATGTGGTAATAGTTTGTGTGTGATCATAATAGAAGCCTCAGTGATGGCTCTAGAGGCTATATCTATGACTGCATAGGTTTATCATATGTATGTTATGACTAATGGTCGATTGAAGTTTGATAGGTCAACAAGAAGAAAAGAGTGAAGCCAAGGAGGATCGATTTGATAATTATGTCAAATAGGTTTGGACTCAGGTGTTGTGATTCAAGATATGTTATATTGACTATGCTATGGGGTTTTTGTTGTGACCGCATCATGATTGGTGACTAGAAGAAAAAGTTTCAATAGATAGAAGATCACTTAGTGGAAGGAAAACAGGTTCTTAGAACAATCATCCAGATCCTTAATCGGTGATGTTGCACCATGTTGTGATAAGTGGTTATGTGTTTCAGGGATTGTAGTAACGTGGCAGATGGATGTGGAATGATGAGTTTCCATTTCATGATCGTGATGACTGAATCTCTTGGATTTGTGCAAGAACATTGGAGAATGTGATGTGGTTTTAGTTTTCTTTGTCAAATCAATTGTGCAATGGATCTGGAGGTCAATATGAACTTGAAATTGTAATTGATAATTGGTAACACATTTTAGGGTTCAAAGATTGAATGAGAATGAATTGTAATGATGAAATTCAAATGTAATTAGGTCTTGGCTGACCTAGTTAGTGAAGATGTATTTATATCTTTTTAATGTATTATGAGAAAGTGTGGGAGAGAAATATCATGAATACATATGTGTGATTGTAGGGTTTGTATGTTTTACCTGTGAAGCAATGATTGATCTTGAGCTAGATCTGTACTAGAAAAATAGGAGTGCCAGTTTCTCATATCATTGTACTTGTTGATTCCTAATAGTTTCTACAAGAAAACCCCTTAAGTGAGTAGACTCTAATTAACAGGTTTAATTTATAAATCCTTTAACCTCATGAATCTTTAACTAGGTTTTGAAATCCCTTAACATGGTTACTCCTAATAGGGAAAAGCTCCTAATAGAGCTAGAGGTAAATCCCTTAACTAGGTGGGTCCTAACAAGGTCTTGCTCTTAACCAGGCATTTGTAAGCTTCTAACAATGCTAAGTCTCAACCGGGCATACTTCAGAAGAGTGCATAATTATTTGTGGGTGTCATTCCCACATGTGGTTTTTCACAGTTGGGTTTCCATGAGAAAAAATATTCATGTTATTCTGTTACATGTTTGTCAATGTTTATCTTTAATGGTTTGTTTATTCATGGAATGGATGATAATTGATTAAAGTTATTGAATGGTTTATGAAGAAGTTTTTTTGTTAGATTATTGATTCACCGCCCCCCTCTCAGTAGTATTAGACCTGATAATACTAACAATTGATATCATACCTTTGGTACTCTTTGTGGTAAGCCTAACACCTTGAGGAAAAGATCATAATGATGAGGAAGGAACCTCCAAAGTTCACTAAAGACAACTACCTAGTATGGAGTGATTGAATGAAGTTATATCTAAAAGGTATGGGATCACAATATTGGATGCATGTCACACACAAGTATACCACTCCCGTTGGAACTCTCAATGGTGATCAACTGAAGGAATAATAGGAGAATACTCAAGCACAAGAAGCTATTGTAAGTTCCTTAACTGATATTGAATATGTTGATGTCCATGGACTTGATATTGCCTATGATGTTTAGAAAAGTTGAAGCTAATATATGGTGGAGGTATTCATGTGCAAAATAATAAGGAAGATAGTCTCATAGGTAAGTATGATGACATGAAGATGGTGGAAGGAGAGAACATTGCACAATATAGTAAAACAATAAAATAATTTGTTGGTGCTATCAAAGCTGATGGTGGAACTATTGAGGAAGATATTGTGGTAAGTAAAATGTTGAGAACTTTACTGCTTTCTTATGCCATTGGAGTGTTTGCTATAAATGATTTTAGAAATTTTAGAAATGTTACTATAGATGGAATGATCGGTATGCTTACTACATTTGAGTTGAATAATTTTAATAATAATATTCCAAAAGTTGAGGCAGCTTTCAAGGCATTAGTGTCTAATTTACCGGTAAGGAAAGATAATGAATTTAGTCATGATTTTGATTGCATGTCAAGTTACACCAGGGAAATTGAAGCTATCTTGGATAGTGAGAGGAGACAAGGAGAGTTTGAAGCACTACTAGCAAAGAGATTTCCTAGAGGAACTATTAAGTATGAAGAAAAGCTACCATTGAAATGTTTTTCATGTAATAAGAATGGACTTATTGTAGCTAGATGTCCTAATGGTGAGAAAAAGGATAAGTTCTGAAAGTTAATAAAAAAAGGAAGAAACAATGTTATGTTGCAATTTATGAAGGAGTTACCAATGAAGAATCAAAAAAATAATGTTGAAGAGGAGATTGTATATGTTTCTTTCAAATAAGATCCATCTGAAGGTGAAAAGGAACTAGTTTCTCACATGGGACATGATGATGAATGGATTATAGATAGCGGGTTCTCACATCATATGATCGATGAAAAGATTAAGTTCATTAAGTTTGAAGATTTTGATGGTGGTGTGCTAAGGTTTGGCAACAATACACCTTGTTTGGTTAAAGGAAAATGTACTATTACTTTGAATGGAAGAGTAATACAGATGATGTTTATCTTGTGGATGGTCTAACATATAATTTTTTGAGTGTGGGTTAGGTAAATGATAAAGGTTAAAAATTAGAATTCAAAGGAGTTATGTGCAGAATACTTGGAAGATCGGGTGATGAGATTTCTACTGGAAGGCAAACTACATGTAATTTATTTCATCTGAATAATACTGTGAATAGTTGTTTGGTTGTAAAGGTTGAAGATAGTTGGCCATGGAATATAAGGTTTTGTCATGTAAATTTTGACAGTTTGATCAAAGTGAGTAAGACAAATGCAATTAGGGGATTGCCTCAATTAGTCAAGCCTGACAACACGATGTGTAAGTAATGTTAGCTGGGAAAGATAATTAGTTCTACTTTCCAAAGAAAGTCATTTTCATCTAAGGACATACTTGATTTGGTGCATACTGATCTTTGTGGGCCTCTGAGATAGAGAAGTTACCAAGGTGATAGATATTTCATATTGTTTATTGATGACTATTCTAGAATGATGTGGGTAACTTTCTAGAAGGAAAAATCTGATGCATTTAAAAAATTCAAAGCATTCAAGAAACTGGTTGAGAAAGAATTAGGTAAGAATTTAAACCGTTTAAGGTTTGATAGAGGAGGTGAATTTACTTATGTAGAATTTGTTAAGTATTGTGAAGATAATAGAATCAAGAGACAAATATCTACCCCAAGAACTCCAAAACAAAATGGTGTTGCTGAGAGAAAGAATAGAACTATAGTGGATGCTGCAAGGACAATATTTATTCAAGGTGATGTAATGAAAGTGTGCTAGAAAGAAGCAATTAGTACTATTATTTACACACTGAACAAGGTGCAAGTGAAGAAAGGAATCGATAAGATATCTTATGAGCTATGTTATGGTCACTAACCTAGTGTTAAATATTTGAAAGTTTTTGGGAGTAGATGTTAGGATGATTACAAAGGCAATTTTGATCCAAAAAGTGATGAAGGTATTTTCTTGGGTTATTTTGCTAAAAGTAAAGCATATAAATGTTTCAATAAGAGAACTAACAAAATGATTGAGAGTGAAAATGTAAAGGTGGATGAATACCTAGAGAAATGAGATGATTCAAGCAAGAAATAGACTGAGGATGATTAGGAGATTATGTATATTGAACCAAAACTAGATGAACCAACATAAAAAAATAATATGGAAGCAGTGATTTAACCGATAAAAGAAGAAGCTCCTAGACCAAAATCGATGATACTTATGTATGTAAAGTTAAATCACTATGTTGATTAGATTATAGGTGACAAGAATCTAGGTGTTCTAACTAGAAGAAAGATCAGAGAAAGTACTTGTTTGATTTCCAAGTATGTACCTAAGATAGTGAAGGAAATAATCAAGGATGAATATTGGGTAAAAGCTACGGAGGAAGAACTTTATCAAATTGAGAAGAATGATACATGGACATGTGTTCCCAAACCTGCAGATAAAAATGTGATTGGTACCAAATGATTTTTCAAGCATAAATTGAATGAAGATGGAGATGTGGTCATAAATAAGGCAAGACTTGTATGTAAGGGTTATGCATAAGAAGAAGGACTAGACTATGGAGAGAGTTTTTCTCTAGTGGAAAGATTATAAGGGGTAAGAATTATAATAAAAGATTCAAATTTTTCAAATGGATGTAAAGTCAACTTTCTTAAATGGAATTCTTAAAGAAGAAGTCTACATAGAACAACCTGATGGTTTTGCATTGACAAGGGACAAATACATGGTATGCAAGCTAAAAAGGGCACTATATCAACTAAAACAAGCACCAAGGGCATGCTATGAGAGGTTACATCCTTATCTTACTTAGATTGGTTTTAATATAACAAGTGATGATATTAATGTGTATCTAAAAGTTGAAGGAGATAAGTTGTTGATAACTAAAGTATTTTTTGATGATATAATCTTTGGAGGAAATGATGAGATGAGTTTGGCATTTGTTCAAGAAATGAAGGAGTTTGAAATGTCAATGATTGGGGAGATCAAATTATTTATTAGATTGCAGTTTTCACAACTAAAGAATGGTATATATTGTTAGAATAACTGAGGGGCGAGGGGGGGGGGGGGGGGTAAATCAGTTAGATCAATTATACTACAGTCCCAAATCTTAAGATGTAACTTTCAAAACAATGTCAACAAATTCTGCAGCTCTGTAACATAAACTCTTAAACTGTCTGTGCCTTTATCGATTACCAGTTAATTAACTCACAATGATTATCGACCAAATCAAATATCCAGTATGTAAAGTATGACAATAAAGCAATCATCATATAAACACATAACACAATGATTTAATGTGGAAACCAAGAGTTGTTAAGGGAAAAACCACCTGGGACTGGTAACCCAAAATAATTTTCACTCTTTTGAAGTGAGCTTGGTGAAGAGCCAACCCTGTTAAAGGTTACAAACACACTGTTAGGTGTGACCTTGTTAGAGGATTTAAGACTAACAGTTATCGTTCAACCAACATTCACTATGGGGTTGATAAGATAATAATGTACATTCATTGAGTGACATAGGGGCATAACATAAGACAATTAAGTCCACTCGGTTAAGAGATTTTTCTATATCAATGGTTAAACTGAAACAGTAGTTGATCTGATTACAATACAACTTAACTTGTAGATGTTTAGATCTATTCTAAGCCCATACAATCCTCTGATCAATATATCAACTCACTTCCTTAACTTACTTTCACTCGATAATAGATCTCTGATGATCGGTACTATTTTGCAGTTCGGTTCTCCTTCAACCAGTCTGATCAGGCATACATGAAACTATATTCACATGAAATCTCTGCAATCTTCTTTCTTCTAGCATGTTTCGATAAAGAAACTCGTATCTCTTATATAAACAGATGAACCATTTTCATATCAACCATTAGATTTTGCTGCTTAATCTCCTTCATAGATTTTGCCTCTTAAACTTTCCTCAACGGTTGGTCTCAGTAACACGTTTCAATTCCATCCTTTAGATCTTCTTTGAATTTTGTCAGTCATGGATCTTATAACAAACTTTATCCTCAACCTTGAAATCATAATAATTTCTAGCTCATCAATTTCTATTGGCTAAACTTAAGCATTTAATACTTTCATCCATACTCAGTTAATAAAGAAATGTGTCAGAAAACACAAGCTCGATTAATACTATCGCTCAGTATACACTACACTGGCTCAGTGTATACTGAAGTGCTTCATTTACCGACCATATTGCCTTATACATTTTGCTTCCTCCTTCATAATAGATTAATGTAACATAATCAAGTCAACAATATGAAGTCATACACTCATTAATAAGTTACCCAAGGTATTCCTTATCCTAATTTGACATATCCATCTTTCTCTATGTAGATATCTCAGTTCTTCATCTCTTCTCTCTTCTTTACAGATGTTTAGATGTTTGTAACTAACATGATAAGTATTGTCAAACTAGTTGACATCAATGACAACATAATGACTGATTTAATTATCTTACATATCATTTCATTACTAGGTGATCTCTAATCACTGATCTTCAAGTCATTTACGTATTCAATCAGTTGTAGTTCATCAATCTCTCCCTTTGGCATTGGTGGCAACACAAGCAATATGAAATATGCCATACACATACCAAACATGTATTGTACAACTATGTAAGTAAATTTTGTAGCTCAGTAAGCTCTCCCTAGCTTGATATTTTAATATGTTTAATCACTATGTTACATGACAACATTACAAGTACATACTTTCCTCTATGGATTTGATCTTTTCAGCTCTCAGATTCCTTCTATTCTCAGCAAAAAATCTTCAAAACTCTCCCTAACTTTCTTAGATTATCTCTCCCTTAGATATATATGATCTCTTTGTTTATCATATTGTTTATCTCTCCCTTTGACAACAATGCCAAAGAAAAACATAAAACATACAGCTCTACAATAGCCAAGTGACTCTCTGTTGTTCAGTGCAGACAATGTATCTCGATATACTGATATGCCAATTCTTTGTTCTAGTTCCTCAAATCTTTCACAACCTTAGATATAATCCAAAGTGTGAGCTATGTTACATAAACATGAATGATCTTATGATAAGATTAGGCTGATGCAACCTCTAGATCATATTAGTGACTGGTAGACAGGGGACGGACCCCAAGTCTAGTCCTCAAGTATTCAAAAGTTTCCTTTGATAGAGGCTTGGTAAAAATATCAGCAAGTTGCTCCTTTGATGTAACATATTCCAATTTGACTTGCTTCTCTTGTACTTGTTCTCTTAAGTAGTGATACTTAATATAAATATGCTTTGTCTTTGAATGCATTACACGATTCTTAGAAATATTTATTGCACTAGTGTTGTCACAATATATAATCACCAGCTCAGTGATTACCTCATTCATCCCTTCCAACACTTGTTTGATATAAGCAATGTTTGAACAGTTTGTAGCAGCAGCAACATACTCTTCTTTGGCAATAGACTGAGAAATACAAGGTTGTTTCTTACTTGTCCAAGTAACAAGTCTTTCACCAAAGAAAAATGCTCCTTTGGTTATTCTCTTTCTATCATCTATATTTCCAGCCCAATCTATGTCGATGTAGACTCTTAGTTCAAATTTGCCTTCCTTAGGATACCATAATCCATATTCTTCTATTTTCTTCAGGTATCTTAAGATTATTTTCATTGCAATCATGTGTGAATCCTTTGGATTGGCAGAAAATCTAGCAATAATCCCCACTACATGTGTAATGTCTAGTCTACTGTGTACTACATACATCAGTTTACCAATCATAGATTGGTACAATGTCTGATTTACCTCTGTAGATTCATCATCTTTAGTTAGTTCGCAGCTTGTGACCATCAGTGTTCCAACTAGTTTAGCATCTTCCATGCCAAATGTTCTCAATATTTCCTTTATGTACTTTGATTGTGTGATGAAAATTTCATCATTGTGTTGAATAACTTGCAAGCCTGGAAAGAATTTAATCTCTCCAAACATAGACATTTCAAATTATTTTCTCATCTCATCAGCAAATGATTTACAAATATGATCTTGTCCTCCAAAGATTATATCATCCACAAATATTTCAGCAATCAAAATAGTATCATCAGATTCTCCTTTCATATACAAATTATTGTTTTCACTAGTTCTTACAAAACCAATACTTAAAAGATAAGTATGCAACCTTTCATACCAGGCTCTTGGTGATTGCTTTAAACCATATAAATCTTTATGTAGTTTATATACCATGTCTTTCTGATTTGGATCAACAAACCCTTCTGGTTGTTCTATGTAGACCTCCTCTTTTAATATTCCATTCAGAAAAGTAGACTTAACATCCATTTGATAGACTTTAAATTTCTTATGTACATCATATGCAAGTAACATGCGTACTCCTTCTAGTCTAGCAACAAGTGCAAAAGTTTCACCATAATCAATGCCTTCTTCTTGTGCATATCCCTTGCAAACTAGTCTAGCTTTGTTTCTTGTAACCTCTCCATTCTCATTTAGCTTATTTTTTAAAATCCATTTAGTACCGATAACTTTCTTATCTTTTGGTCTAGGTACTAAATTCCATGTCTTTTTTTTCTCAATTTTTTCTATTTCTTCATTCATTTCATTTATCCATTCACCATTCTCAAGTGCAACCTTAACATTCTTCAGTTCAAACTCACAAACCAAGCATGTATTTTGTCTTAACTTACTTCTTGTCAGCATGCCAACTTGCTTGTCTCCAATGATTTGGTTCTCAGGATGATGTCTTCTGACAAATCTTTCCATCACTTGATCTCTCATTTGTTCTTCATTATGTTCAGGTTCATTTCCTTTCTCGGTAGCTTCATCTTGTTCTTCGGTTTCCCTTTGTTGTTCCTTGGTGTTATTTTCTTGATGCTCAGCCAACTTAGCCAGTGGCTTTGGTAGGTACTCTGGATGCTCAACATAAGTGAATCTACCATAGTCTTCTAACTCCTTATTGCTTTCTTCATCATTTTTATCATCAAATTCATCAACTCTGACATTAGCACTTTCAGTCATCTTATTAGAAACCTTATTTAGACACTTGTAACCTTTTCTTTTAGTATAATATCCAATAAATATTCCCTCATCCCCTTTAGAGTCAAATTTATCGTTCCTATCATCTTTCAGAATAAAACATTTGCTACCAAAAATTTTGAACTAACTTACACTCGGTGTGTATCCAAACCATAACTCGTAGGGTGTTTTGTTGGTGTCTTTCTTCAATTGTACTCGGTTCAGATGATATACACTTGTGCTAACTGCCTCTCTCCATTATACTTGTGCAACATTATTTTCTAACATCAGTGACCTCGCACAATCAACAATTGATATGTTTCTCCTTTCAACAATCTCATTCTGTTGCAGTGTTCTCAGTGTAGAAACCCATCTTTTTATGCCATACTCATTACAATAGTTAGTGAATTCATTAGAAATAAACTCACCACCTTTATCAGAGCTCAAGAATTTCAATTCTTTCCTGGTTTCTTTTTCTACTTTTGCGTTGTACCATTTAAACATTTTAAATGCCTCAGATTTCTCTTTTAAAAACATTATAGTCATCAATCTAGTGTAATCATCAACAAACAGAATAAAATATCTATCTCCATAGTAGCTATGAGTTCTCATGGGACCACATAGGTCAGTGTGAACTAACTCCAAGATTCTTTTTTATTGAATAGTCTTTACTCTTAAAACTAGATTTTGTCATTTTCCCATTTTGACATTCATGACACATAACATGATCAAGCTTTGTTAGGCTAGGCAGACCTCTAACCTTTTTCTTTCTACTAATCTTAATCATGTTATCAAAATTTACATGACATAACCTTTTATGCCATAACCATGCATCCTCATTTTTCATCAGTAAACAAGAAGTCTCAGCATTGTCAAGATAAAATAAGTTACCTTTAGATTGTCCTCCTATTCCAACAAGCTTTCCACTAGAATCAAATATCTTTACCTTCTTTCTTTCAAAAGCTACTCAGTGACCTGATTTGTTAAGTTGTGCCACACTTAGAAAATTGTAATTCAGTCCTTTTATCCAATAAGAATTATCACATTTGATTTTATTATTTATCAACAAAGATCATTTTCCTCTAACCATACATGGTGTATCATTACCCATTCTTACTGATCTTTCGTTACAATGCTCAAGATGATCAAACTTTTCTTCATCACCAGTCATGTGATGTGTACATCCACTATTAATGATGCAAGCATCATTTTTACTAACTTTAGAAATGAGTGTTGTTTCTACATACCTTTCTTCTTCCTCATAATCATCCTTCATCACAACAAATACTACTTCAACATCATCATCTGTGTCAATATCAGTATCATTCTCTTCAGCAATGTAACATACCTTTTTGCCCTTATCTCTGTGATCTTGGTTGTCTTTGTTGTAGTGTCAATAACTTCTGTTGTTTCTCCTTCCGTAGCTTCCTTCACTAGATCGATCTTTGTTTCTATCTTCTTCTTTCCTGTTTGGGCATCTAGCAACAATATGGCCAACTTCTTTACAGTTAAAACATGCCAAAGGTAATTTACCCTTATAGCTACCTTTACCTTTAGGTAATCTCTGGGCCATAAGAACTTCAAGTTCATCAAGCTCATGATCAGTATTTCTATCACTATCATTATTTAAATTATGTTTACTACTATACTTACCGATCTTCAGAGAAGACATGAAAGCAGACTCAACAGACGGTACAACACTATTATCAAAATTGTTCAACTCAAAATTTGTTATCTTACCAATCAAACTATCAAGAGTAAGATTATTTCCAGGTGCAGACCTCATTTCATGTATAGCAGATATTCTGATTGCATAAGCAGGTAGCAAGGTTCTTAGAATTTTACTTACCACTGTGTCTTCATTAATGACACCACCAGATCCTATGATAGCATTGACTACCTCCTTTATTCAATTTGTATATTGGACTATATTTTCTCCTTCTTTCATTTTCATATCGTTAAGCATGCCTCGTAGGATTTCATCTCTAGCTCTCTTGACATTAACATCACCACCATAGACTTGAGCAAGTTTATCCCACATTTCCTTTGTAGTAGTGCAATCTTTGACATCCTCAAATTTAGCATCAGATAGAGCAACAATAATCTCTATCATAATAATATTATGTTCATGTAGATCTTTCAGTTGATCAAGAGTCAATGGTCTAGTCGTCGGTTGTAAGTAGCCATTTTCAAGTAGATGTAAGGTAGAATCTCTGATTTCAGATATATGAAGTTTCATTCGACTTTGCCATATAGTAAAGTTGTCCTTGTTTAGCTTCAACACCTCCCTCTTATACATCTTGTGATCTTTCTATTGAAGTCCTTAAAACTCTATTCCAAGAAACCAATGCTTTGATGCCAATTGTTAGAATAACTGAGAGGGGGGTGAATCAGTTAGATCATTTATACTACAATCCCAAATCTTAAGATGTAACTTTCAAAACAATTTCAACAAATTCTGCAGCTTGGTAACATAAACTATTAAACTATCTGTGCCTTTACCGATTACCAATTAATTAACTCATAATGATTACTGACCAAATCAAATATGTAGTATGTAAAGTATGACAATAAAGCAATCACCACATAAACACATAACACAATGATTTAATGTGGAAACCCTATTAAGGGAAAAACCACTTGGGACCGGTAACCCAAAATAATTTTCACTCTTCTAAAGTGAGCTCGGTGAAGAGCCAACCCTATTTAAGGTTACAAACACACTATTAGGTGTGACCTTGTTAGAGGATTTAAGACTAACAGTTATCATTCAACCAACATTCACTATGGGGTTGATAGGATAATAATGTACATTCATTGAATGACATAGGGCATAACATAAGATGATTAAGTCCACTCGGTTAAGAGATTTTTCTATATTAATAGTTAAACTGAAACAATAGTTGATCTGATTACAATACAACTTAACTTGTAGATGTTCAGATCTATTATAAGCCCATACAAATCCTCTTATTAATATATCAATTCACTTCCTTAACTTACTTTCACTCGTTAATAGCTCTCTAACACTTGGTACTATTCTGTAGTTCAGTTCTCCTTCAACCAGTCTGATCAGGCATACATGAAACTGTATTCACATGAAATCTCTGTAGTCTTCTTTCTTCTGACATGTTTCAATAAAGAAACTCATATCTCTTATATAGACAAATAAACCATTTTCATATCAACCATTAGATTTTTCCGCTTAATCTCCTTCATAGATTTTACCTCTTAAACTTTCCTCGGTGGTTGTGTCAGTAAAACATTTCAATTCCATCCTTTAGATCTTCTCCTAATTTTGTCATTCATAGATCTTATAACAAACTTTATCCTCAACCTCGAAATCATAACAATTTCTAGCTCATCAATTTATGTTGGCTAAACTTAAGCATTTAATACTTTCATCCATACTCGGTTAACAAAGAAATGCATCGGCGAACACAAGCTTAGTTAATACTGTCACTCAGTATACACTACACTAGCTCGATGTATATTGAAGTGCTTCATTTACCGACCACATTGCCTTGTACATTTTGCTTCCTCCATAATAGATTAATGCAACATAATCAAGTCAACAATACGAAGTCATAGACTCATCAATAAGTTACCCAATGTATTCTTTATCCTCATCTAACATATCCATCTTTCTCTATGTAGATATCTCAATTCTTCATCTCTTCTCTCTTCTTTACAAATGTTTAGATGTTTGTAACTAACATGATAAGTACTGTCAAACTAGTTGACATCAATGACAACATAATGACTGATTTAATTATCTTACATATCATTTCAGTACTCGGTGATCTCTAATCATTGATCTTCAAGTCATTTAGGTATTCAATTAGTTGTAGTTCATCAATATATATCAATCAAACCAAAAACCAAATATGTGAAATAAGTACTAAAAAATGTTGGTATGGATAACCCCAAACCGGTTGGAACCCCCATGGTAATAGGATGTAAATTGTCTAAGGGTGATGAAGTTGATGTAGTGGATGCTACCTTGTATAGGTCTATGATACGTAAGTTGTAGTATGTTGTTCATAACAGACCAAATATTGCTCAAGCAGTTAGAACAGTGGCAAGATTTCAAGAAAATCCCAAAGAATCTCATATGGTTGTAGTCAAAAGGATATTCAAGTATTTGAAAGGGATAATTGACTATGGTCTATTGTATGCTCATGATGATGATTTCTCTTTGAGTGTGTTTACTGATGCAGATTGGGAAGGAAATGTTGATGATAGAAAGAGCACAAGTGGTGGTGCATTATTTATAGGTAAAAGACTTGTATCTTGGACAAGAAAGAAGTAGAATTGTATCTCACGATCTAAAACAGAAGAAGATTATGTAGTAGCGGCTATAAAATTTAGACAAATTGCATGGATGAAGCAGATTCTTGAAGGTATCAAAGAAAAGGTGACTGAACTAGTAACTATTTTTTGTGACAATACAAGTGCAATAAATATTTATAAGAATCCTATAATGCATTCCAAGACTAAGTGCATTACCATTGAGTATCACTTTATGAGAGAGAAAGTACATGAGAAGGAGGTCAAGTTGGAATATGTAACAAAAAAGGAGAAGATAGAAGATATCTTTGTAAATCCACTGCCTAAGGATACTTTTGAGTACCTTAGAACTGAACTAGGGTTTTTACCCCTACCTGAGAAGAACTTAGATGATGTTAATGCATAAATCCAATGGATTTATTTCCATATCTTTCACTATGGATTGATGTTCAGGGGACTACTCCTTAAGGGGAGCAGTTTGAAAGAGACGAATATGGTTGTATCATATGAAGACTTAGGCATTTTGTGCCTTTGACATTGTTGTCAAAGGGGGAGAAGACTCAGTAAAGAGGGAGAATAAACAATAATAAAAAAGGGGGAGAAGACTTAGTAAAGGAAAGAATAATCAAGAAGGAGAATAAGTATAGGAAAAAAGAAATACATGTATCAACTAAGAGGGAGTATTTATTTACTTGGTATTGTTGGTGTTTCCATCAATGCCAAAGGGGGGGATTGTTGGCATAACTGACATAGAGATAAGTTGAGAATGTTATGGTATGTGTTTGATGTAGATCTGATGATAGGTTGATTAGTTATGATATTTTCATTGATGTCAACTTAGTAGTTTGTTGGTTGAAAGTGAGCATGTTATGCTAATGTATGTTCAAGAGGTTGGATCTAGAGTTGTGGTAAGAGTTGGAGTGTACAATCGTAATGGAAGCCTTAGTGATGTCTCTAGATGTTATATCTATGATCACATAGGTTTATCATGTGTATGTTTGATTAATGGTTGATTAAAGATTGAAAGGTCAATAGGAAGAGAAAGATGAATCCAAGGAGGAATGATTTGTTGATTCTGTCAAATTCATTTGGACTCGGGTGTTACGATTCAGGATATGCTATATTGACTATGTTATGAGATTGTTGTTGCAACTGTATCATGATTGGTGTCTGAAAGACAAAGTTTTAATGGACAAAAGATCATTCAGTGAAAAGGAAAAGAAGTTCTTAGAACAAATACTAAGATCGTTAACTGGTGATGTTTCACAGTATTGCAATAAATGGTCAGGTGTTTCAGGGATCATAGTTATGTGGCAAATTGAAGTGGAATGATGAGTTGACATTTTCATGATCGTGATGATAAAATCTCTTGGAGTTGTGCAAGAACATTAGATAATGTGAAAATTGATTGTGTGATGGATTTGGAGGTTGAAATGAACTTGAAATTTTAATTGATAATTGGTAACACATTTTAGGGTTCAAAGATTAGGCATGAGTGAATTGTAATGATGAAATCCAAATTTAATTAGGTCTTGGATGACCGGATTGGTGAAAATGTATTTATATCTTTTTGATGTATTGTGAGAAAGTGTGGGAGAGAAAGATCATGAATGTAGATGTGTGACTGTAGGGTTTGGAGGTTTTGCATGTGAAGCAGAGATTAAGCTTGACCTAGATTTGTACTAGCAAAGGAGGAGTGTTATTTTCTCATATCATTGTACTTGTTGATTCCTAACAGTTTCTATAAGAAAATCCCTTAATTGGGTATACTCTAATAGGTTTGATTTATAAATTCTTTAACCAAGAGACTCTTTAGCTAAGGTTTGAAATCCCTTAACACGGTTACTCCTAATAGGGCTAGAGGTAAATCCCTTAATCGGTTGGGTCCTAATAGGGTCTTCCTCTTAATCGAGTTTTAGTAGGCTTTTAATAGGGCTAAGATCTTAACCAAGCGTACTTTAGAAGAGTGCAAAATTATTTATGGGTGCCATCCCCACATGTTGTTTTTCCCAGTTGGGTTTCCACGAGAAAATTTTTTGATGTTATTGTGTTGCATGGTTGT
The DNA here is from genome assembly GCA_027943335.1 of Chamaecyparis obtusa. NCBI lineage: Eukaryota > Viridiplantae > Streptophyta > Pinopsida > Cupressales > Cupressaceae > Chamaecyparis > Chamaecyparis obtusa. Next base: position 868,893 of record BSBK01001864.1, read on the forward strand.
GGATGTTTATCTTTAATGGTTTGTTTATTCAAGAAATGGATGATAATTGATGCAAGTTTTTGAATGGTTTATGAAGAAGTTTAATTGTTAGATTACTAATTCACTTCCCTCCCTCTTAGTAATCTTGGACCTGATAATACTAACAAAGACTCCATGATACAACCAACTAGCAAGTAAGTTATGCTTATGGAATCATGGAGAATAGAGATGGAAATCATGAATTTCATGGGTTGGAAAGTTGTGTTATGTTATGTGATCCATTAGACAAAGGTTCAAAAATAGTCTAGAAATTTATGTTATGTTATTCCACTCATACCAATATATAGTCTGGTGTTATTAACTGGTGAAGGATAAAATTGTTTATGAGAATTTCCTTTGTTTCTTTTGGACTTTGATATGCTAGCGGACATTATGAATTTGGCTAAGTATATCTACCATAAGTATACTTCTATATAAAGGATGCATAACATGTATAGATATAATATAAGCATGAGATGTATATGTTTACTGAATAACATTCAATTCTTATATTGGAACTGGTAATAATTAGAACTCATAAAAGGCATGAATATTTTATAATGACAAAAGTTTTCATGGCTACTAGTGTGGCATATAAAGTTTTTGTGGCTTATATAAAATGAAGGAATTAGGATCCTAGATGAAGCAAAAAACACAAGAGCCTAGGAGGCAGTCAAGAAAAATTGAAGTTAATTCAAATATGGAATATTATATAAATCAAAGGGGATATGTTAAAAGTTTGCAACAAACTATCTCTTATCAATATTTGTAATAAGTTGTCATACCATTTAACTAACCTCGAAATCTCCATTCAGAAGGTTAGAATGTAAATTGGGGAATTTTATAATTTTCTTTTATGATCTTAAAATGTGTGGGGGAAATATGAGATCTAATTCTAAATCCAAATTCCCAAGGGAGAGGTCCAAATTGATCAACCAAAAGGTTAATGCACAATTGAATCAATCTATGGACAATATGAAAAAGGAAGAAAATCTTATATTTCCCTATAGTGGAATTGAAGTGTTTAAAATTTGAAATAATTGAAATACAAATACTAACCTCAAATTAGGGAAAATCTGGAAAATGCCACTTTCTGATGTCTGTGTGTACTTTCGGGCAATTTTGCAACCTATTTCAGACTGGAAATGCCGAGACGAAGAAAACCCATAAATCTTTTATCTTTCCAATGGAAGGTAGTCTTTGACCCTCATAAAAGGTCAAAGGCTAATTTCTTTATTTGAAGGTTGATTTTGACTTTGTTCACAGATCCCAAAATTTTGCGGAAAAGGGTATCCAAATCTACTCTCAGATCTAAAATTTTGCACCCGTACCTACAAGAAAAAGAGGGTTTTTGTTGTTTGTTTGAGGGGTTTTCCTTGGTCAAACCACAGTTTGGAATCAACCTTAATATTGAAATTGAAATAAGAATTCTTGCAAGTAGTAGAAGTAGATCTAACAATGAGGCTATGCAATTCGTTAGATATGTAATTGTATTTTGAATGTAAACAAGTATATTGATATGAAAGCTTGAACACAATAATGGTAAATGTAAATCAAAACCATGAAAGTAAATACAAAACCTCCATGCTTGTATGCTTGGAATCCACCTTGATAGAAGAATAAATGGATCTTGAAGATGAACAAAAGGATCTTGAAGGAAGATCACACCATCATGATGGCTAGATCTAGGGTTTGAATGATGAATCTTGAATGCTTGAACCAAATCCCTTCAATGGATTGAATGCTTGAATCCTTGATCTTCAATGGAGAACTTGGATGGAGAAGAGGACTTGAGTGCTTGAATGGATGCTTGCTTGATCACCTTGAGAGATTGAGAGAGGAGATTGAAAAACTTAATTGCTTTATGGCAAAAGAAGATGTGAAATAATGGATGTGAAAATGAGAGAGGAAGGCCTCCTTTTATAGTGAACTAGGGCACAATCCTCTAGAGGGGCCACCTTCGAGAATTAAATCCCAATTAGGTCCTAACCTTTAGAAAATATACCTAGATTAAATGCAATTTAAGGATTTACCATTCTAAAACCCAAAATGGCCGACCCGAAGGCGGGAAAACAAATATCCCTAAACCTGACACCCAGAAATCAAAGAAATTTGAAATTTGGACAGGGGGTCAAGGACAACCTTGTATCTGACTAGGTTAGGGTCAAGGTTGATCTTGACTAGGTCAGGATAGAGGTTGACATTGAACCCGTAAGGTCGACTTTGACCTTATGATAAAAAACCACAGGATCCTGACCCAAAATGCTAGGAAATGCAGATTGAAGTGAAAATCAGGGACAAATAGAAGCAGAATGAGGTAAACAAGTATGATCTGAGAAAAGAGATGATTCAAGGTGCTTGACATGACCCAAACCACTCACTCAGAGGGCTAAACACTCTTAACATGGAAGTGCTTCCATTTTAAGATGATACATTAAGCCCCCACTTTAGCAAGAGTATGGATTCGATGCAAACTCTTGGTAAAGGAGAAGGAAGAAAAGATCCCAGTGGATTCAAAATGAGATATAATGACACTTAGTTAAGGACAAAAGTCCCTAGGCTAAGGATTCTAACTCAACATAGGCATACAAGGTTGAGAAAAATAAAAGGACACAAAAGAAGGGTTAGTACTAAAACAAACCCAAATCAACTAGCACAAGAAACCTTGCTAAGAAACATTTCTTATACTAACATCATATTTGGAAAGCTATCATAAAAGTATAAATGTTTATATAAGAAAGACAAGAACACACTATAAATTACATAGCTTCATGATGCAGTCCTACTAGCATGAAAGTGAAAAGAGAGATAGGGAAAAGAGTGATTACCTCAACTAGTAAGATGCCCACCTTACCATGAATCACCCTAGAGGGAGAGCCCAATAGGTTCACCCATAAAATGTGCTTGCAATTGTAATTCATCTTCTGATGGCTTCTGGAATACTCATAGATCCACCTTCTTGTATCACTATGAATATAAAATGTGTGTCTCCTCAGGATTTAGCAACTTATGTGCGTTACCTTCGAAAGATTTAGCATATGAATGCGTGTATTTTTAGGATTTAGCAACTTATGTGTGTTACCTTCCAAGATTTAGCATATTTGAAATATTGGAAATGCATGTCCCTTCAGGATTTAGCAACTTATGTGCGTTACCTTTAGAGGATTTAGCATATAAATGCGTGTCTTTTCAGGATTTAGCAACTTATGTGCATTACCTTCCAAGATTTAGCATATTGAAAAAAATTGAAAAATGCGTGTCTCCTCAGGATTTAGCAACTTATGTGCGTTACCTTCGAAAGATTTAGCAACTTATGTGCGTTACCTTCCAAGATTTAGCATGTAAAAATAAAAAACTTTAGTACAAGGGAGACCCTATATATGCCCTCCTCCTTAATATGACAAAAATATACTATTTTAACATGTTAAGGAAAGAAAAGAACAAGGATAAAGCCTTCTTCAGCATCAAGACAATATCCACAAACAACACCCAGTCCAATCCAAGAAGGTCATAGCTCCTATGAGGCCATGGAAGGGACAAATGAAAAGAGATATCATGCAAGAAGTGAAAAGAAAGTAACCCTTATGAGGGATAGCACACTGTTCAGTTTCCAAGGTGAGAGATATATCAACCATGGAAACCCAATGTCAAACAAAAAAAGAGGTTGTTATCAAGGACATAGATCCTTAATGCAAACCAAAATTTTCATGTATGATTGGATATCACATAATAGATAAATACTACTTACCCAAGGAAATAGGTGTATCTCAGAAAGACAGAAAAAAAGGAGATAGCATCCTTGCCCCCCAAGTGTAGGAACAAATATTAAAGAGGATACCTACTTCAAAATGCAAGGAGATATCCTATTTACAACAATATACACCATATCCTTATTGAGGGATATTGACCCCTACATCCAAGAATATAGATAATCATGAAAAGGATATATCACTCATGGAAAAGGATCCTCAAAGAAAGAGATCTTATCAACAAGACCCCCACCAAAGAGGATTTCTTTAAATAAAATATCATCTTTCAAAGGGCGGGAACAAAGATTCAACCATCAAGCCCCCTACAAAGAAAAGGAAGAGGAATCTTTGGAACGAGGGAAACAACTTTAACACCAAAGCAAGGGTGAGAGTTTATAAAGAACATAATTTGAAAAATAGAGAAGAAGTGACGACTTAGGAAACAACTTCTTATATAAGAAGGTTATCCATAGTCAAAACATCTATCAATATGTTGAAATAATATTGCAATAAAAAAAAAACCACTAAGCTAAGGAAAGCAATTCCCTAGACAAAGAGAAAGAAGGAGGTACCTTTCCCCCCAGAGATAAGGACAAGGGATACCTTTGCAAAACAAATGTTTTAGAAAAGATATCTTGAAAAGAAAGGATAGATTCTATGGATGATTAAAAACATAATGCAAAGCCATAGAAAAATAGGAGAGAAAGAATACCAACTAAGCCCTAATAAAAGACCTAATGGATTCTAGGAGACTGGATGAAGATACACCTCTTGCCCCCCAATCACAAGACAAGAGGGGAAGAACATCTACATTATATCTAAAGGAGGGGAATCCCCTATATCAAAATTATGAAGGAATTGTAAAACTGCAGGAGAGTGAGATATAATTCCTAAAGCAGCTCTTTCTCTAACATATAACTTGAAATGTTTACAATCAGCAAGTAAATGTTTTTTACTATAATGAAAAGGACACTTATATTTTTATAAAGCATCTATCAACATAGGTCTAAATATTTCTTTCTTGGAATTCATTAGCTCAACATATACCTTCTTAGCCACTTCTTGATGAGTATTAGGGTTATCGAAGATAGTTGTGGGGAGAAGAATGTGAAAAGGAGGATGATGTTTAGCATCACCTACCTTAACTTGAGACTTTGAACAACCAAAACCATACATATCCGGTTTAGGGGGTATATGAAATGGAGACCTAATACCATGCTCATTAACCCCAAGCCCTAAACCTTTATAACCTTGTTTAGTCACCATATTATATCCAGTACTATACATATTATGTAAAGCTTCTACAGGAGGTGATTGTTTATCATGTTCATGAGTAAAGGTTGTATACAGTGGGATAATAGGTTTTGAAGAAGTTTCTTTACCCTTCCTTTTAATATCATCATGAATTGAAGGAGAAGGTAAATCAAAGAAATTGTGCACATCTGCATCCTGAACTATAGCTTGAATCCCATCATAAGTATGGGAAGAGTGAGGATGAACAGATGGAGAATTAGGTATCAGATTAGGATTAAGAAGATTAGGATTAGGATTGATAGGATTAAGATTAGGATTGATGGGATTAGGATTAGGAAGATTAGGAGATGATGTATCATCTACCAAATTCTTCACATAATCCAAAAGATTAATAAGGCTACCACATAAATCTTTAATGAAGGTTTTAAATGTAGGCAGACTAGTGTCGGTCAACTTCACAAAAGCATAAGCAAGAGTAAAGTGAAGGGTCATCAACATAATGAAGTGAATGATACTCTCATAAAAATCATAGGTATTATAAAGATATGCTAAAAGAAGAGTAATAAAGAACATAACTACACACCAAAGCATCTTAACAATCGCCATAGAAAATGAAATGCAAGAAATATTTTTGGATTTTATTGAATATATAATTTTTATTTTTATTTTTTTTTGTATTTTTGAATTGTAAAATGCAATATCATAAACTAGATCTAATCTAAATGCAAGAAAGGATCTAAAATCTAACACAGTAGGGCATATAATTCCACAAAAGAAAAAGGGGTAAGTATGTTAGGTTCACCAAAATGAATAGAAGTAAAATGGAATCACCTCTATTTAAATGTGTGGGGGAAATATGAGATCTAATTCTAAATCCAAATTCCCAAGGGAGAGGTCCAAATTGATCAACCAAAAGGTTAATGCACAATCGAATCAATCTATGGAGAATATGAAAAAGGAAGAAAATCTTATATTTCCCTATAGTGGAATTGAAGTGTTTGAAATTTGAAATAATTGAAATAAAAATACTAACCTCAAATTAGGGCAAATCTGGAAAATACCAATTTCTAATGTTTGTGTGTACTTTTGAGCAATTTTGCAACCTATTTCGGACTGGAAATGCCGAGACAAGGAAAACCCAGAAATCTTTTGTCTTTCCGACGACAAATAGTCTTTGACCCTCATAAAAGGTTAAAGGCTACATTCTTTATTTGAAGGTTGATTCTGACTTTTTTCGTAGATCCTGGAATTTCACTGAAAAGGGTATCCAAATCTACTCTCAGATCTGAAATTCTGCACCTGTACCTACAAGAAAAAGAGGGTTTTTGTTATTTGTTTGAGGGGTTTGCCCTAGTCAAACCCCGGTTCAGAATCAACCTTAATATTGAAATTGAAATAAGAATGCTTGCAAGTAGTAGAAGTAGATCTAACAATGAAGCTATGCAATTCGATAGATATGTAATTATATTTTGAATGTAAACAAGTATATTGATATGAAAGCTTGAACACAACAATGGTAAATGTAAATCAAAACCATGAAAGTAAATACAAAACCTCCATGGTTGTCTGCTTGGAATCCAACTTGATAGAAGAATAAATGGATCTTGAAGATGAACAAAAGGATCTTGAAGGAAGATCACACCATCATGATGGCTAGATCTAGGGTTTGAATGATGAATCTCGAATGCTTGAACCAAATCCCTTCAATGGCTTGAATGCTTGAATCCTTGATCTTAAATGGAGAACTTGGATGGAGAAGAGGACTTGAATGCTTGAATGGATACTTGCTTGATCACCTTGAGAGCTTGAGAGAGGAGATTGCAAAACTTAATTTCTTGATGGCAAAAGAAGATGTGAAATAATGGATGTGAAAATGAGAGAGGAAGGCCTCCTTTTATAGTGAACTAGGACACAATCCTCTAGAGGGGCCACCTTGGAGAATTAAATCTCAATTTGGTCCTAACCTTTAGAAAATATACCTATATTAAATGCAATTTAAGGATTTACCATTCTGAAACCTGAAATGGCTGACCCAGAGGCGGGAAAACAAATATCCTCGAAAACCGACACCCGAAAATCAAGGAAATTTGAAATCTGGACAGGGGGTCAAGGACGAGCTTGTATCTGACCAAGTTAGGGTCAAGGTCAATCCTAGCCAAGTCAGGATAGAGGTTGACTTTGACCCCATAAGTTCGACTTTGACCTTATGATAAAGAACCTCGGGATCGTGACCCAGAATGCTAGGAAATGTAGATTGAAGTGAAAATCAGGGACAAATAGAAGTAGAATGAGGAGAACAAGTATGATCCAAGAAAAGAGATGATTCAAGGTGCTTGACATGATCCAAACCACTCACTCGGAGGGCTAAATGCTCTTAACATGGAAGTGCTTCCATTTTAAGACGATACAACTATATGTAATTTTTTTTTTAACATACATAAAGAAAAAATTAAAATTAAAACACACACACACACACACATAAAGGGAATCAATGCAAAGGGGTAGATTACTACTCCATTTCAAATTTCATGCTCACAAGGAAGATATCCCAATAGGCTTAGGTAGGACCTAAGCAGTGAATGGGTTAATAATCCTTCAGAAATAGTGTAATATGAAAATGGAAAGAGGGAAAATGATATGAATGTGTAGAATAGTAGGCTAAATAAGCAAAAGTAGAAAAAAATAAGAAATATAGATTGACAGAGAACAATAGGAAACTTGTAATGACTTGAAACGTGAACCAAGGAGAAAAACTAACCTATGATCTAAATATGAGCTAAAAATATAGGTTACAAAACAACCTAGCCATTCTATTCCTAGGAACAAAACATATTTTTCATTATGTTCCTTGTGTTTTGGGCTAAAACTTGCAAGGTTACTCTGTCAAATCTTGATCTTTTCGTAAAGGTTTTGGCAGTCACACTACCTATTTCTGCACATAGAAAAATTGGAAGAAGGTTGGATAAATGGGTTTGGCTTAGTCAAACCCCTATTTGGAATCAACCTTAAAATGAAATAAAAGAAATGAAAGCATGTTGTCATATAATGGAGGCAAGATCTAGAAAATGAATTATATCATATCTCATAAATGCCAATGCTTCTTTGAACGTGATCAAATATGTTGATTCAATAGCTTTGACTTAACACAAAAACTCAAAATAAAATCATGAAAGACAAAACCTTATGTAGTAGATGTTTTAATTCATCACAATGCTTGATTAAGAGAGAAGAAAGAAGACTTGAATGAAGAGGTATATGTATCTCCTTCCTCAATATAACACTCCTTTTATGGCATTCAATAAGGGAAATAATCCATATCCATGGAGAATAACACCTTGAATTCTTGAGAAGAATTCTAGATCTTGAATAGATGGACTTCATTTCTTCATTGCTTGATGGCTCTTAATCTTGAATGCTCGAATATATTCACCTATATCTTGAAAATCATGAGATCCTTATTGATTCTTGATCATGAATACCAAAATGAAGAGATACGTGGTGTTTATATACCTATCACAACATCTCAGGGGTTAAAACTCAAGCAGGCCAACTGTAAATCCAAATACCCCACTAAAATATTGAGATAGGGCCCCAGTTCCAATTTGGACCCAATCCTTGGGGAATATAATGACTTCTTCATTATGTTCCAAGGAACATAATAGGCTAGCCATTTTTTCCTACCCAATCATATCCCAAATTGGGACATGGGTTCCAAATAAATAGAGGATGTGAGATTACAAGGTATGACCAATTTTGAGGTCAGGACATAACACAAAAGCCATAAATAGTAGCATAGGGTCTAGGTGATTAAATGAATTATTGAATTGGAGGAAAAATAGAGTAGTACACTTAGAAATAAGAGATTATCTCAATTTTGAACAAGATTGAAATGATAAAGGACCCATATTTGAATTTAGATGTCCATTAAGTGGCATATGAGGTCCTGTTATAGAAAATACACTAAACTAAGTGTAATACCCCTCCCATAGTTTATTTTTAAGTTTAATTGGCCAGGCTCTTAAGACATTTTTCATGTGTGTATTAGATCCTCAGATAGATTTGATGTTATTTATGTTATGAATTTTACTGACCCCATACTTGCATGTGTATGGTTAGCGTGTATGTTTTACTTTTTGTTTCATGTGCATGATGTGGCTGAAGGAAAAAGTCGTAGTCACTTTCTTGTAAGATCTACATAATGTACCGATCCCTACCATTATCTATTATATTGATATAGATATAGATATATAAATACATATACATATATATATATATATATATATATATATATATATATATATATATATATATATATATATATATATATATATATATATATATATATATATATATATATATATATATATATATATATATATATATATATATATATATATATATATATACACACACACACACACACACACACACACGTGTGTGTGTATATACCTATATATATACACACTCATTTTTAATGCAGGATTTCAAGTATCGAGTATCAACTTTCTTGAATTGTCAGGATGAGTGTGCCCTATCGCAATATTTCAATAGTAAGAGAGGGGAGATAACATATAGGTCCAATCCCAACCTAAGTCATTTATTGTCCTGAAATAGTGAACAAGTATCTTACTTACTACCCTCTGAATTCATCAAGGTGACATCATTTGTGAACCCTTCCTTTGAGTTTGATTTTGTAAATTGATTTAATCAATTTCTATTTGGTTGCATATATGGTAGTTTTATGTGGTCTTGGTAATAAAATGGTTTGAGGAATTAATTAAGATTAATTAAATGAGATTAAATAATCATACCTTATGATACATTAAAATATTAAATATAAAGTTGATTAATTAATGAGAATTAATTATTATTATTATTATTATTTGGTAAAAGGCCGGAGCTAGGAATTTTATTAATCCGTAGTAAAAATAGTACAAAGGACCCCACTCAGTGCAGGTGCTGGTAGGAAAGAGTGGGGTTGAGAAAACCTACAGCCTTGCTTGGGACCGTAGTCTAGATTCTGATACAAATTTTCTAAGAGGGCATTCCCTCTTATTACAAGTATTCATATCCTGAAAGAATTTGGAGAAAAAATCACTAAGATCCTAAACTTGTCAATCCCAGTGTCTTTACTTGGAAGATATAGAAGACTATATGACTTATATAAGAGCCTGGCTTATCCTTTGTCAAAGTGTGAATGAATGGTTTCCATAATGCATCTTGTTCCTTGGAGCCTGTGATACATGTATCCTTTAATAGTCTTGCCTAAGATCACTATTAGTATTTACAAAACTAATTTATGAATTAATGCTCATTCTCCTTTTTTAAATTACTCTAAATCTTTAAAGAAGTAAAGGAATTCATTATTACCTCTCATGAAAGGCTTGGAGTGGGAAAAAGCCCACTTTCCCTACTTTAACCTAGAAAATTTTGCTAAAAATACCTTGTCTAATACCCGTTAGCCTCTAGGTAAAAAAAAAAAATGTTGTCATAAATAAACATCAGAGTTAATCTATTCAAGAATTTTACTGAGAGGATAAGATTTAACTGTCCATGTTCTTCTTAGAATATACAAAATTAGGCTATTGTTCCATACCAATCTCATTTTTAAGGTATCTAAGAAAGGAGAAAAAAGGAAGATCGGTAATGATTCTGAAACATCGTAATAATCTTTATACTGTCAAATTAAACACTGACTCTAATAGGTAAGTATCCTTATTAATGAGTAGTCATATTCTTCTCTCCCTAAGAAACTAGTCCTTCCACATATAACCCTCTTTTAAAATTCGGTAGTAAAGGTATTAGCAGATCCAAACGGTGAAGGGACCATCGTGATAGAACCTTAAGCCAAAAGAGGATAGAGAAAATAGAAAGGATCATCATGGAAATCTCTTACTTGAAGTCCATACACAATGTTTATGTATTGACTTCAAGAAAAGAGATTACTATGGTAATCAAAACTGGATTCGAGGGCTATGCTACTATAAAGATAGAGCTTATAGTGGAGCCTCACCTATTTATAATATTGGTCATAATTCTTGAACAAATCTATTAGGTATTACAAAACCTGAGCTGTTGTAATACGTCAAATTGCTACTACATCAGTTCTTTTACTGAAAGGGAATAAAGCTCTGATATTTCAGAACAAGCTACACTTATCTTAGTCCAATATTTACTAAATTAAGCTTGCTCTAACTCGTGTATATCTTGAGTGAGTAATGCAAAAGGGGAAATTACACATCCTTTATTAAATTGGGAGTTGTCTATCATCTAAAGTATTAATACAGTGGGAACATCTTTATTAAATAGTCCTAGGATTTAACATGTCCCCAGCCTACTACTGGTCCTATCATATTAATGAGAAAATGCATAGTGATGCAAGTTAAGTATGTGTTTGGTATGATATTTGTTGAGTAATTACCATGAAAAGATAGATTCATACCTTTCTAAAGCTACATTGAATCTAAAGACAGGTAAGAGTGGAAAAAATTAGACAAGACGACAATGATAAGCCCTAGATGCCGAAAGAAGATTAAACTACTAAAGATAAGAAGGGAAAAAGGTCTATGTCAATATAAGAAGTGGAATGGATATCTATATTACTAATATTTATAAAAGTATTTTTATATATCTGAATTTATGTATATATAGAAGAGTATATATATATATATATATATATATATATATATATATATATATATATATATATATATATAAATGATAGAAAGTATAATGGTAGTCATGTAGTGTATTAAGCCTTAGTAGGATTTGCTCATCTCTTTCTGTATGTCCTTTATCCCTGCTCTTCATTTTTGGCTTTCTTCTTCCCAGTAGCCTAAGATATGGAAACCAAGCTTTCCACATTCCACAAAGGAAGTACCAGGGCAATGGCCTTTCGGGGAAGCATAACACCTGAAAGGTGGAATGAGATGTTGTTGCCAATATCTAACTCAACTAGAAGAGCTTTGGACAAGACATTGGCGGAGAAGACTTTCAATTATGACTATACTTATAGGACTAATGGTAATGTGATAGGAACTTTCATTGCCGTATCCTTCTTACAGGTAGGGAAAAGGAGGAAATCATCCAGGTAACAAAGCTGATTTTCAACAAGAATTATCTCTTGGGGTTATAAAAAAATGGTGTATTCCATTGATGATAACATTACAACACCTCATCCTGAGACCATTATGAAAACAACCCTATCCAAGTTGCATAAGATTCCTCCAGAATAGAGGATGCCTCTGTTAGTCTTCAAGGATGAATAATTATTTGAATCTACTTGGCTGAATATGGTTAGGAATGTGGAATTCTTGTACAATGAGATGCTCCAGGTCAAACTGAATACACTAGGGTGTTTGGATTATTGGAGAAGTGAAGGTTTTGACATCCCTGGTTACTTAAATGACTATGAGGAAGAGAGGATTCAAATCATAGCTCCAGAAATCAAAAGATGTGCCAGGCATGCCAAAGCTGAGCAAGAGGAAGGTGAGAGTATCATAGTTATGAGAAAAGATAACCACGAATGGTTATGCACCAAGGTCACCTGCAATTCTAATGTATAATTTTCTATAGAATTATGGGAATCAGAGGTTAGAGTCTAGTGTGTACAAATGTCTGAACTATTGTTTCAATAGAATTTTGAGAGTAGTGACTGATATCTAAATGTGGACAAGCTATGCATATACAGCTAGTATCACGTAACTGTGTTCTTAAGGTCTTCTTATCTAGTTAAATGTATATATAGACTTCCTAGATATGCAACTTTCTTTCACATAAACTAGACAATGGACAAAGGTTTACTTGTTTGGATAAGATGATATGTAAGAAGCTATATCAAGACATGTAAAGGATGATTGTGTACATAATATAAAGGCTATTTGAAGTAAATTGGTCTCATTTTTTTTATGGATAATGTTTCTAAGATAGATAGAGATCGGCAAAAGGGATTAGGATCCTCTGAATCAGAACTCAAAGCAAAAAGGTAAGAATATATCTAAAATGCATCATTCTCTTGTCGACAAGCAAGATATTTAAGATATAGCTTCAGACATATCATCATAAATTCATTGTATCAGTTTACATAATTTTGGTGGTAATAGCTAGAACTGTTATAAACCAAAGATTATCACTCATCCTTAAACTAATGGTTAATATTCACACTTACAGATGTATATACATATATATACATATAACAACTTATATATATGTATATACATTATGCAATGTGTAGAATGGTATGCTTAATTAGCATTTAGCATAGCAAATATCACTTCAATGAATTATGTTCGACAACATATCCTTTAACAGGTTTTCAAGAATCCTTTTCCAATTCTTCAGAAGATACACAAAAAAAAGATGTTGTATCCACGGAGTACTATGTGTGATCTATACAGATAAATGTACAATTGAATTGTATGGATTTTCATATTCAAATCAAGTAAACTTATCAAAGATCAGAGAACACAAATTGGTAACACAACAGTTTTTTACAAAGGTCATAGAATTGGATGGCTAAAATAAGTACAAATTTTCATAGAAGCAAGCTGACAATGTCTCCCATTAGTCGGAAACTAAGTTGCATCGATCAGTTTGAATGATTTTTTCCTTTTCAGTAGGTTACTTTAGAAAATAAACAAGATCAAAATGTTACTTTGACTACAAATCCAGGAAATATATATATTTATATACTTATTTATATACAGGAAGACTATCTAAAAGATCAAAGAACAAAGTTTGATAAGTAGCAATTTTTGTTCCTGGTTGGATTCATTCATATTCTCTCTTTTACAGTATATATATATATACATATATATATATATATATACATATATATATATATATATATATATATACATATATACATATATATATCTATATATATATATACATATATATGTATATATGTATATATATATATATATGTATATATACATATATATGTATATATGTATATGTATATATATATATATGTATATGTATATATATATATATGTATATGTATATGTATATGTATATATATG
>BSBK01001865.1:1327500-1330465 GCA_027943335.1 Chamaecyparis obtusa
TGCATATGCACACATATATTTATATAATTGGTGAGTAAGTAATTATGGTGTTACATTAATAAATAATTAGATAAAGTTAATGGTACGGTAAATGTGTTATAAATAATAATTACTATTACCTTCCCTAAAGTAAAGGAAACATAAATTTGATTACGGTAATAGATAGGTATAGTTATATCTTTTCCAGAAAAGGCTTTAATAATATTATTTAAGCTTAACAATTAACGGATGGATGGTTGGGATGGTTGCACCAGTTGGATTACCCGTGCAACCACCTCCTCCATTCTATATACAGGAAAGATTTCTTGTTGTGAAGGGAGTTGGGGGTTTTTGGAGAGGAAATTTTATTTGAGGAGAGGCTTAAATTTTAATAGGATATTTCTATAGTTTAGAGAAGAGAGACTATTGATTTCTCTGAGAGGAGGTGAATGGATTTGGAGCTTACCTATAGGAGGAATTTGAAGAAGAGCCTGGAGTTGATTGCCAGAGGAGTATTTTCTAGGAGGATATTTGTTGGAAATTTTGTTGAGAGTCTCCAATGAAGGGATATACGATTCTCCGCAGGACCCAGGTAAGGTCTAACTTGGGAAGAATCTCCATTCTTCCCATGACTATGAGTGTGTATATGAATGATCTATTACTCGATGAGATTATGATTGTTTACCTTTTTGTTTAGAATCGGGAACTATATATATATATGTTTTATTTTCTGTGTAATTGAAATGTGTTTGTGGAAAGTTATTTTACTAATGTTTGTATGTTCATTGTGGTGAAACCTCCCTGGGAGAGTAGAAGTGGTTTTGATCTTGTAGGATAGTGTATTTTAACTATCATTGGATGTATTATGAATGCTTCCAGATTTTAGAACTTCTGTTGCAACCTTACTATTTCATGTCTATTTATGTGCCACCTTTCTTTTCCCAGATCTAGAATATATTTGTTAGATAGATAGGGAGGATTGATGGGCCATTTCTGAAGGGAAATTGGGAGATCTCAAATGGGGTCGTGCTCATATTAGGTAACGTTAGTCCCCATAATGCCCAATTTTACCCGCAAGACAAAGTTGATAGTCGTTCTCTGTAGTTCTTGTCGGTTCAGTGTGTTAACCGAGCTAGGTCGGTAGTGTGTTAACCGAGCTAGGTCGGTAGTGTGCTAACCGAGCCAGGTCAGTTTTAGTGTTAACCGAGCTAGGTCCGGTAGTGTGTCAACCGAGCAATACTGTGTCAACGACTAGTCCAGTATAAACTGACAAAGGTAGTATAAACTGAGGAAAATAGGATTCATACTTTATACAATTATAATATTTAAGTATAAGTTTACGTACTTTAATTTCTTATACTTTAAGTTAACAATTATAATATTTAAGTATAAGTTTACGTACTTTAATTTCTTATACTTTAAGTTATAATTGTATAAAGGGTTTAGGTACCTTCTGAGATGTTTGGGATAGGTTTCAGATTCATAGGAGTTATGATGCAATTATAATTTTGAGATTTCTTAAAATTCAGACTTAGTCAAATTTCAGGCATAGGAGACGTTTTCCTAGATTTTTGGAATAAGCTATGGAATGTTGTTTCAATGCATGTGGGAAGTTTTATATTATGTTTTGGCATATGAAACTTTGTGGTAAACTATAAATATGTTCATTTTCTTGTTGTGTTGGAATATATGAAGTGTTTTTACTACATGTATGATTAATTATGATATGTGGGCTAAGGGTAGAAAACCTTATGACACCTAGTGAGTGGCTCTTAGTGCTGGGGCCGGGGCCCTAAGTGGCTAGAACCAGGATAACCGGTTGAAGAGTTATTTAACAAGTGAAACTTAAATTAACTTATGGGAATGGTTTAAAACTTTAAAAAGGATTAAATGAGCCTCGCCCATGCCATTAGTGCTAGGTAAAGGCTATGGATGGGAGGTGGGAGAAGGTACCTATGCGTAGGTACGATCAAATGGTGCTTGTCTATATGAAAGGCATTCGATCCCGCATGTGCCTACTTGGGGGTCGGGACCTGAAGTGGCTAGTACTAGGGACAACCCAAGGAGTGAGGGCTATGCGATGACACTCACTTAGGTTGTTGCTTAGAGTTTCTACCAAGCCTTAGAGTCTTTTGGGGAAAGATTTATACTTTGATCATTTTTTATTTGCTATTTGGGAAAGGTTACCCAACCGTAGGTTTGGCCTAGCTATTCCTTCTTTATGGACCTTGGTATTTATCTCCTAGCACAGGGGAGTGGGCCTTTTAGGTATCACGTGGTTGGGTGGTAAATATTTTATCGAGGTATCTCTTGCGGATGCAGTGTTTGAAGATTCATGTTTGCTTATGTACCAGTTTGAAGGATGAAGGCTTTGTAATTATATCTCTTGATGTAAAATTATTGTTACCTCCCATGAGGAGTTGAATGTAATCATTGATGTAATTCAAAATGATGTATTGGAATGGGTAGATTTAGGAAAAAGGGAAAGGGAGATGTGAACTTTATGTTTAAGATGTATATTAGAAAAGAAAAGGATTTTGTAACATTCCAAATTATGTACATGCTTTCATTACTTGTTGTTTAAGTGAAGCTATTGAAAAATCAAATGTAGTATATTTGTAATGTATCAAATGAGTTGGATAAATTTTAAAGTTATATTGTTCATAAAGGATACTTAGGAATATAGATGATTTTTAAATGGAAATTTGAAATGAAAATATTTTGTATTTCTTAAAGATATGATGCAGTTTGCTTTGAGAAATAAATCTTGTTGTTAGTTTACTTAATGGATTTGAATGAATCATGCATTTAAATGAAAAGGGAACCTTGGGAGGAATCTAATTTTAAGTTTGGTTCACATAATTCTTTTAAAAGTTCAAAATTTTTCATAAATTAATTACTTAGGTTTTCTTTAACAAAGAGAATCTTTGTTCTCTTCCCTGGTTCTCTTGCAGGGCATGATAGAGAGAGAGAGAGAGAGACAAAC
>BSBK01001866.1:0-30000 GCA_027943335.1 Chamaecyparis obtusa
ATGTATATATATATATGTATATATATATATATATATATATGTGTGTATATATATATATATATATATATATATATACACACACACACACACACACACACACACATATATATATATATATATATATATATATATATATATATATATATATATTCCCCTTTTAGTTTTAAATAAATTCCCTTTACGTAAGTATATGATCCGGTTATTATCAAGGGTATATATGATGCCTTGATAATTTCTTCATTTAAGTATCTCATCCTAAATTCATGGGTATGATTAAAAGTAATATGATTAGGTCTCTTAAGAATTTCATGTTATCAGTAGTAGTTAAAATCCTCTAAACTTAGAACAACTAAGAGATTGTTTGGATAAAGATAATAAAGCAAGTGGATCAAAGCAAAATAAGTCGAGAGGTTGTTCTCATAATGCAGTTACACCAATTTTTGATCTAAAGCAAGATAAATCATTTTCATTTTCAGTTTGATAATAATGAAAAGAGGTCAAATTAGCTCAAGTAAAGGGTTGCAGAGGATGCCTATGAGATTATTAGGCACAGTTCATGATCCCTCATTTTAAGCCTACTAACGGGCTCTTCCTTTAGAACAACTAGATCAAGTAATAATGTGCACAACTGATGAGTAGATGAGGAATATGTCAAATGAAATAATAGCAATAATGCTAGAAATGGTCTTCAAATTCAACAGTATAGCACTGAATTTATCCAAACAGGAACTAGATAAGTGAATCTCCTTAGTGGATGATAGTATCATCTCAATATGTAGACCAATCACTCCTAAACGGATCTAAACTTATATTTATTCATGATTAAGGGAACATTAATGTAGGTACGGATCTCATGACATGATTAGAGTCATGTAGATTTAGTTGTTTTTCTAGTACTCATAAATGCATTAGTTAATAATCTCAACTCAAATACTTAATGTACCCAAGATTATGTGTAACACAAATTCTAGAAGGAAAGATATGACACTTGAGAAATTTCACAAAGTGTGTCCATTAAACCTATAGATGGACTAAAAGCCTTTACTATGCAACCCCTATTAGTAAGTTGCTCTAAAAAGCTAGTAATAGTATAGATACAGTTAGATCTATCATGATACTTGTGACAGTTTCTTGTCAGGATCTTATGTTGATAACACATCTTGTTGATCTCATGTTTGGAAACTGGTGTATGGTATCACTCTTGGTTCGGTTGTCTTGTTTGAAATTTGATGGATGGTAACTTTCCTTTTATAATATTGTTTATTAGCATATAATATTGTGAGTTTTTAAAGTGAAATGATTTTTTCTTTTATTTAAATCTCTTAGGGCTTACATGTTTGTTGTAATTTCACTTCAAAATATGAAGTTTTTAGAAGAATGGGTGAATGCCTGAATATTGCCAAGATGTGTCTTGAATCATTTTATAAAATTGTCACTTTATAGAAATATAGTGATGGATAACTCCTAAGCTATAAAGATCAAGAGGAGATGTTTGTTAAAACAGGATTGGGTGGATTAATAGCAAAATAAAATACTAAAGGAAAAGTATCCAAAAAGAAGTACAGGTAGTTTAGGAATATGGTTTCATAATTTGTTTTCATAGAGGATTTTGGGTTCTTTTAATCAAGCTTAGTTTTTCTACTCCCCCTATGTTTTCAATCAGATGCTAAGGTAGAATTTTGATCCCCATCTCCCTCTTCAGAATTTGATAAATCTCTTTTAAAGTATGATAGTCTCTTATTGTATTATACTCCAAGTCACAATTCCAGTCACATAATCTAAGGACAAAAATCATAGTACGATGCTACTCTTAAAGGATTGATCATATATAGTAACAATACTACTATAGTCACTTAAGGAGTATTGATCATATATAGACTTTGATACAACATGATTGATTTTCTAACCATATGGATAAGCTTTTGTTAGATGTAGTGACTAGTGTTTCTGTATACAAGATAGCTGAGGCACGGGAAAATAGTACACAAGAACTTCACTTCATCAATTTAGAGATATATCAATGCAACAGACACTAGGCGAGACCCTAGTAAAAGGAAAATCAAAATTGTAAATAAAGGATTGCCTTCAGCAATCGATGTAAATGAGGGGATGCCCTCATATTATTGTTTGTAATATAAATTCTGGACCATGGTCTCGGGCTAGACTGGAGGTTTTCTTCTCCATTCTTTCCTACCAGTGCTCGCATAGAATGGAATTTTGTACTAAAATTTACTTTATTAATAAAATTCTTTGCTTAGGCCTTTTACCGATCAAAAAATAAATTAAAAATGGTGTTAGTAATCATTAGGTAGGTATGAAAATTATTCTATTTTCTATTTGATTTCAACTAAAAGTAATTACAGTCCATTGTCAGGACATCCAATTTGGAAATCAACAGCACACCATGCATTTTCTTCAGAACCTCAACTTGACCTACGGTCATCTGCCTTGCAAAACCATGATTGTGAGTAGCAATATGAAACAAAAATGAACTCTACTTGTTAGACAAAGAAGGATAGAGATGAATCATGGTGGAATAGTCATTCTCTATATCCATGAGACCTTTAAATGCTTCTCAATCTGCACTATCATATGATGCACCTTTTTGTTTTTGGCATAACTAAAACATCAAAAATTATTACAGATACGAGAGTAAATTGGACCTTACATGTTGCGTTTCCACTCCATATTTTCCAAATTCTTCCCTCTATATATAGCCATTGTAATTCCTAAGTAGCGACAACTAGGTTTAGCTTTGTTAGTTTAGTCTTGAGAGTTTTCTCAGTCACAAGTCTTTCCAATCATTGTAATACAAATATGAAAAACCTTGAAATAATCATTTACTAATTGAATCCATGGCATAGAGATCTACACATAGAAGGGTAAAGTATGACATATGATAACTTCAATGGGCATTGTACTATCTATACAAAGTTAGTAATCAAGATCAATATAATCCACATTGATTCTCTCATACCCATTTCATAGAAAGTACAAACATGCATAGGATACCCATGAACACAAAAAAAGAATAATCTACAAGCAGATTTGATCCTTAAATCTTCCTATGAAAAATCTTGCAATAGCTTAAGCTCAAATTGTGTTCACTCCCAATCTTCCAAAAGGAAGTGTAAAGACCCCCTTTGACGTACATAAGCCCATCGACAACCATGGCATTGATGATGTGGTCTCTCATTTCCCTCATGTGAAGGGGAAGCTATTAGCAAATAACATTATTAGTGTGAGGAAAATTTAAACCTATAGCTACATGGAGGTACCTATGTGTGTGAATTTTGTACCTAGTTGTAGACACAACACTTCAGTAAAACATTAGAGGTTAGCTAAAATCAAAATCGTGCAGTGAAATGGAAACTAATCTAACTAGGCGATTTACTACCTTCTAGTAGGTGCGAGTATGATATTCTCAGATTGGACCAAGATCAGTGACCTTGATGACACCTAAACGAAAGATTTGAATGCAGAATCTAGATATGAGATGAATGCAAATTAATCTATATTTTTTTGGATTTTCTATGCAATAAGATGAAATAAACTAATATGAATCTATTATATATGAGAAACTGATATGACATGCAATTAATCTAATAATGATATGCTAAATGATATGAATGCTCAAAAATAATGAAAATCTCACAACAGCTTTGATTCGCAAAGATTGATTCTTCGATCACCAATTCGCCAGCGTGAGGATGCAATTCGTGGATGGATCCAAATGAAGAGTTGAGGCCTCAATTTATAGAAATCCAGGACTTTGGAGGTGCATGGAAAAAGCCATAAATCACTCTTGATAAATTCAGGTTGATTTTTGAGTTATCAAGAATTTGGAGATAGATTAACTCACAAAATCATGCAAATCAACTTTTTAATTTTAAATCAGAAGTTGAGATCAGCTTTGAACTCAAAAGAGAGTTGAGTTTATTTTAAAAACAACTTGAATTGATTTTCTGATTTAAAGTTCAACTGCTTTTTGGATGTGCATAATTAATTATGAATTAATTAAATAAATAAAGTGATTTATCCTCAACTTAACTGATTTTAAAATAAAACAATTGATTTATGGGTTAATCAATTATTAAATCAAACTTTTATTCAAAAACTATACTATTAAATTTGACAATTGACTTTAATTAATTAAATAAGAATTTAATCAATTAGTCATAGGATATTTGATTTATTGTCAAAATTTAAATAATACAATTTAGGAATAAATATAATTAAATCTAATTAAATAATTAAGTGGCAGTATTAAATCTAATTAATTAAATATTCAAAATATTCAATTAATCAAACTTTAGGATAAATAGGATTTATCGCCAAATAATCATTAAATAAAAAATAGGAATAAGGAATATTCCCCGATGCAGAATTTAGGATAATCAATTAAGATTTGATATTGTGTAGATGTGCCTTAGGTTAGGACTTTGATGTCGATTTTGTTTGATGTGTCGATATAGGAAGTTAATGAACCTATAGCCCATTTTTGGGGTATTATAGTACCACCCCTGGCTCTTCAAATACCCTATAGCTATCTGTGTTGCCACTATAAAGATGCCTCTCCGCGTAATTATGTTGAAAGTATTTTTTTAATGAGAGGGAGTAAAATGTATAATTATGTTTGATTGTTGTTGAAAAATGCTAATGTTCAATTGGTTATTAACTAGAAATCACATTTTGGTATGCAATTGGTACGTTAAAGAGGTGTGCAAGGTTATTATTAAAAAAAATGATTCATTTGGTAGGTCATTTAGCAAACGATGTTTGCGTAACAATGGTCTCAATGGAGAAGTGATACTTTGAAATCAAATATGCATCTTCTTGTAGGGATGAAAATATAATTCAACAAAACCTTTGAATGAGGATAATCAACTCCACTACCAATAGGCTCATGTTATGTTTGCAATAGAGATGGGTGTGTAGGGTGGGTGTAAGAAGATAGAAGAAAAAATAGAATCAGGTATAAAGAATAAAGATAGAGGACCTAAGAAGGAGAGGGATATTACTATCTAACAAAATCCCCTTCCATGATGTTCGCACCCTTATTATATAGCTCTTATCCAAACACAACTAAGGAAAAGATGGGAAAATATTTTTAGGATTGACTTTATAAATCTTGATTCCATTTCCTTGAAAGTTTTTAAGGACTTCTCAACAAATCTATTTTGTACATATTTTATCATCGTAAAAAGTTATGACAAGATATCTTTAAGAAATTATACCAAACAATTATCTCTCACATAATTTCATCGTTTTAACTAAAACAAATATTATTTCTTTATTTACAAAAAATATTAAATTATTCCATAAACAATATCATTAAAATTTACTTAATATTACATAACAATTTATAGATTAATTCAATATAATTATCTAATAAACATACTTATTTTTATAGAGATAATTTATATGATATTACAAAATATATTTTATAATAGTTAACAAGTTAATATATGAACTTATATAATTTTTTTACATTTTTCACTATTTTGTATTTATATTACACAACATTATATAAAATATTAATTAATTAATTATATAATCAAATTTATTAGATTTCCATAATCCATTTGAATTTAAAGCTTAAACTTTTGGTTTTCATTGTGTTTTCTTTTTGGTGCTAAAAAACAAACACAATCAAAACCAGAAGTTTTAGCTTTAATTATATAAAGTTATTCATTATTTATATTTGATATGTGGTATAATATATAATACTTATTATATAATATACACAATATGTTATTTATATATTACATAATATATAATTCAAATATGCATTTAAAAAGAAAAAGGAGTTGTTACGGAGGTTGTCGAGCCTTAAGGATTTTCCAACATTATGATCAAATATTGGGATGTCTGAGAAGCTCTGTGGTGGGATTTCGAAGAATTTGTTTGGTGCTACTTCTTTATAGAAACCCTTCTTTTTAAAGGAAGGGAAGATATTGGATGAGGGTCATCGGAGTGGTGGGGAAAGAAAAGATGACTTTGGCCCTATTTTATAGGGGGGACAAGGGAAAATAGATACATGGGTGGATGGCCAAGGTTGGATATGTTCTACGTGCACAAAATGTGGTTTCCAGTGACACCCTAGGTTTTTTGCCCATAACCAAAAATGGGTCTAGCTAACCATGATATAACAATGGACAAAATGATCATCCTTTGCATGTCACCAAACGTGGACAAGGACATACCTGGGACAATGAAAGGCAACTGGGATATTTTGAGCAAATTAAGACCAATGCCATCATTGAGGACATAGAAGAAGAGGCGGAGAAAGAAGTCTCATATAATGTTATTGTTTTCTCATAACTGGGTCTGATGGGGTATTTTAGGGGGCTTTGGTCAAGTATGAATAATCTACATGAGTGGATCACTAAGAGTTGGGAACCTATTCTAAGTAGGTGCATTCAAATCTACCTTGTTATTGGAGGATTTTTTCTAGTTGTTTTTTAAAATGTTGCAAGACAAGAACAAGATTTTATGTGAAAGCCATTGGTGTTGGGAAGATAAGAATCTATTGATGTTGAAGCCTTGGCATTTGTCTTTTTGCCTTGCTACTAAATTTTTCAACAGGGTATCACTTTGGGTGAGGCTTTCTAACCCTCCTTTCCATTTCTAGTTTGATTCATGTTTTGAGGCTATTGGAAAATCTTTAGGTAGTTTTTAATGGTGGATGAGGGATCTTCAAACCTCTTGCACTTGAATTTTTCTTAGATTTTGGTGGAGATGTCCATATTTCTTAAGGTCTTATTGAAGAAATTATGATTAAAACTTCAAATGGTTGATGGGTTCAACCATTGAAATGTGATATTTTCAAACAAGGCATATGAACACCCAATGAATTGAATAAAGAGTGCGAAAATTGGCCTATTGGTGGAAAGAGGTATCCTCCCAACACTATACAATCGAGAAGAAGGAAGGGGAACAAAAAAGTTACTCTCAGGCTTTGAGTGGGGTGTTCAACAATAGTCATATGGAATGTTGAACTAGGGCGTACAACCAACATTGGACAATGTCAATATTGTTGATTTGGGTTGTGACAAGGAAGTAAGACACAATAATGGTGTCGCAACATTGAAGGCAAAGGAGAAAAAGAATAGTATGTGGTCCCGATATAAAGGAGATGAATCATTGGGAGAGGCTCAAAATTTACAAGGTGAAAGTAGTTTGGCAAATATGGTGAAGACCACCCAAGGTAATCAATTGGAGAGGAAGAAAGATGATACCCAGTTGGAATATGGATGATAAATTGTAAAAGGGAAACAAGATAAGAAAGCAAAGAAGGTAACATTCGATATGCTCCTTCATTCTTAGACTAAGGGAGGGGATAGTAGCAAAATTTGTTTGTGGACCAATGTCAAGGAAGGATTTTAGGCTTTAGATTTATTGATGGATCTTTATTATATTTGTATCACATTAGGATGGTGGTTCCTTAGATTTTATCACTCATGGACTTGGCAAGGATTATTTCTAGATTAATAATAATAAAAATATTAAAAAACTTTTTGTTGATTAAAAAACTTATAATTTAAATATAAATATAAAACTTATATCTAATATAGTATATATATTTTATATTATATAATGTAAATATATAAATTAATTATATACATTACATTATTTATGTATATATGATTTTTATTTGGAGGTGATTGAAGAAGGGGTTGTAAAGGATCAGGAGGATGAAAACTTTGAAGAAAAGAGTAAGGTTAATATTGAATTAGTTGTGTGTGTCTTTCCAGGAAGGAGTGAGAAGTGATAATTTTTCTAGTCTCAACAGGATCATGGAATTAGAGGAGTCTCCTTTTTCAATGTTAAGTGCATGGAGAGTTTTAAATTTGGGTAGGGGAATAACGTTATTTTTTGATAATTTCCCATGGAAAGGGATATGGTTTAAGGTGGTGGGTTAGTTGTTGTTGGGGTTTATTGGTTCATTTTGAAAAGGTCATGTGATATAATTTATATTGAAGTTATTAATAGAGGGAGTTGTAATACCCCTTTCATGTTTCACATCTTGTCATTTGAAAGGGATATGTTGTTAAAATTGATTCAATTAATAAATTTGTCTTGAGATATATATATATATATATATATATATATATATATATATATATATATAATGGAAATATTTATTAATTAATGGTTAAAATGGATTTAGGAATATAGTTAACTAATATTAATGTTATTTATTTATGTTTTGTGGTAACGAATTCTATTTGCATGATTTAGCTTTTTGTAACTACCTTGGAAAATGTTCCTTTTAGATAACACACATCTAGGGCATGTTGTTTCTTGGTTATAAATGTGGATTCTTCCTACATGTATTTTTTTTGGAATTGTTATGATTAAACATGGGATATTGATATGCACCACCAATTGTCATTGTTGCTATCGTTTCATTCCGTGGTGGGTTCGATCAAGTTGTAAATGGCTATCCCTCTATAATGATTAAGGTTTATGCCACTATGACCGGTTACAATGCCCATTTTTCTTATGTGAGAGATGAAGTGAAAAAGTTATCATGGAGCATTTAGGAAATATGATGAGTGGTGGGTGTGATACTAGTCAAAAAGGTGATTATGAGCATGAGATATGAAGTGATGACATGTTATTCAATTGGAAGGGACTTAAAATTATGATATCTTCGGGATCCTTATATTCACTGTGTTGTGGAAATGGAAGAGCTAGAGATGATTTTGAAGATAGAGTCAATATATAATATTTGAAGGGGAGTGTTGATTGGTGTGTTATCTAGGTGTGTGATGATAATATTCACCTTCATGGAATTAAGATAAGATAGCCACAATTTAAACTAAACACAAAGGAAATCTACTTTAAACTAGCAATTATAATCTATATTATCCCATGGATCTCTAGAAAGAAGTGGTAAGTGAGCTCTCAACTACAAATCCTCACTAGTGACACCTCTAAAATGAGAATAATGCTGCTATGATGCTACTAAATGCTTATTCTATGATGAATTCATGCTTAATCTAGCTCAATTGATGAAATTATGATACTAAATGCTCAAATTGCTCTTAGAAATGATCTCAATTGACTATAGTAACAATGCTTTTCAATTGAAATTCTAAGATGGAAATGCTCTTCAAAATGCCTCATACTTATAGTAATTTCCCAAGGGTAGGGGGTAGAGTGAAGTAATCATGGTTATCTCATGGTTGAGTCAAAAACTTTGCATTGTTCATAAATGGGGGGACAAATGAGGGGACAAGCCTTTAAATGGTTTCAAATGTTTGGACAATTTGCAAATGTGAGTGATTTATGTCTTTGTGTCCTCCATTTTCATTGGTTGATCACTTTGTTGAAAGAAAATAAGGATTATTAATTCAATTATTTAATTAAATTTAGCCATGCATGGGTAATGGGTTCATTTTAATTTTTAATTAAGACAACTATACAATTAATTGATTAAAATCAATTATATAGTGCTTTTGCCCATTTTTATGCTTCATTTAATCATTTAACATCATTATTTAATTTCTCCTTTGCTTTAATTAATTTTTGTCCAACTTTATTTAATTATGTCCCTTTTTAACGATTTAATCCCTTTTTTGATTAAAAAGTACTTGTCTAATTTTATGCGTCTACAAATGCCCCTCTTTGAATTAATGTGCGAAGAACATTGATTCAAAGATTCTTTATGTCCTGATTATGATTCCCGATGTGATTGATTGCTGCCTCTTGATAAAAAAAAATTATGATGCCCCACTGATTTCATGATGTATGATTGCGACTTCGATTTGATACCCTTATGCCCCCTCATAAATTAAAACATATTAATTTCTTGGTTCGAAAAAGATTGATGATGTTTGATATAGCAAATATGTTTTAGTTTTTGACTATTGATGATATCCCACGATGTATGATTATGCCCCGGTTTTGATTTGATATGTTAAGATAAGTCAATGGCTAATTTCACCTCCAAAATTAGGTCAAAAATACCTTAAATAGGTTAAGAAACCTTCTTTTACCATTCATTTTTACTTTTCACCCTTGGTGATTTTGCTCTGATCCTCTAGTGATTTCGAGATGGTTGTGCCGATTCGGGAGCATAGATTCGAGAGTTTCTAGAGATATGCGGGACTGCCTAATTATGCACCTCTGGTAAGTCATTACGAACCTTGATTTGCATTTATTGAGCATTTATTAAGCATGTATTGCAATTTTATGTTTCATCGTTGGGTTGTATTTGAGAAATCATGCGTAGGAAAGAATTGATTGTCGCCTAGGTTGTTCTACTGTCGCTTCCATGATTTTTATTCTCGCCTCCATATAATTTTTTATCGCTTATGAAACATTTGATTCTCGCCTAGCAGGGTAAAAACTATCATGTAAAACTAGGTCAAAATACACATTTTTGAACAGGTTATCGCCTACACAAAACCTAACGATTTAACTCTCTCCTAGGGCATAATTCTCTATCGCGTTGCCAAATTAACTATCGCGTAGCACAAAGTCTATCACTTGGCAGAATAATAACGTCGCTTAGGGCATAAAAAGTCATGCCTAAGATAAAATGTCGCTTGGTATGATAAAAATCACGCCTGATGTCTTTTTTGCAAAATTTCCATACTTTTCACACATGTGTTGATCGCCTCTAATGAAAAATTTGATAACCACCTGATGAGAAAGTCAAATAATTAGTGTAGGTCCATGATTGCCAACAAAATAATTGGTTTAAATATCAGGATAGTAGTACTTTAAAATATGATTTGTCAATCTGATTTGAATATTAACTGATAGGATAAATCAATCAGTGTGAAAACTGATATGATTTGATATTGTTGCTTCATTTTTAGGATACAGAGAAATGAACGATGGTACTTGGTGTGATTACTTGATACTTTTGATTGACTTGAGATAATTCCTTGATATAATGTACTGATATTTTTCCTTTACCTTGCCAACAGGATCACTATCCTACTTTATACGTCCATTTAGTTGCATCATGGGTTATTGACTGCAGTGGTGGAGCGATGGCACTCCGACCACAACACATTCCACTTGCCATACAGAGAGATGACAATCATGCCAGAGGACATGTATCGATTATTGCAGATTCCTTACAGGGGTGAGTTGGTCTACTATGATTCTGCATATGATTCCTTTGTCTGCCGATGAGTATTCAGAGACAACACTATTGGAGATGGGGATACTATTACATGGCCTCAGTTTGCCTCTTTTCCCACATTACCTATAGTTTTGGGTGCATTGATTGGCGGTCTACTTCTTCCCGACCAGTGAGGTCATAGTTTTTTAGTCAGTTGGGGCTGGATTATAGAGGATTTACTTGCTCATCCTCGACGGTTTGATTGGGGTTCCTACGTCTTGGCATAGTTGTATCATGATTTACATGAGGTAGTCTATCGGGGTAGTGCATCATTGTAAGTAGGTGTTATTATTCTGCAATTGTGGATATGGGAGCATCTTCCCATTACTAGGCCTATTTTTGATAGGGTTCAACCTCGGGGATATCCTTATGCTTTCTTATATACAGGCATGGTCATACAACATCATATGGGTCATTTGGATTACTGGTGACGTCAGATTGAAGATTTGGATCAAGTTATATGGCGTCCTTATCTCGGTTGTGATCATTGGAGAGAGGATGGTGATGAGTTACCATATATGTTTGCCCCTCACTGGATGATTGGGCGCACTCCTACCACTATTGAGCACTTCTGCTTCGGTAGAGTTTTGAGACAGTATGGGCGGATTCAGGATATGGCTCAGGGCAATGCATTATATGCTCGGGTACAGGTAGAGATCTCTTTATGGGGTCCATGTATTGATTGCTAGTTTGCATTAGATCAGATTGCAGGTATGACTATTTGCAGATGGGAGATACTTCCTGGTATGGCTGATGTCAGGATGTCACAAGAGTATACAGATTGGTGGGCTCGCAACAGGTTTCCTTGGTTTACTTATCTAGCTGAGCCTATTCCCGAATGTCGTGATGGTTAGAGGGGTGGTAGACATCAGAGAGGACGAGGACATAGACATCCTCGAGTTGCTACAGGGGGAGGTCAGGTGAGATGAGATTAGGGTCATGATAGATAGGTTAGAGCATAGGACGATGCAGCTGATAGACAACCTAGAGTAGATAGGCAGGATAGAGTGCATAGACATCAGAGAGCTCAGAGACATGCATAGATTGATGCAGCTGGGTAGGTTCCTAGGAGATTATATCCCTTGGTATAGTTACAAAGAGTGGCCTTAGCTCACCATGATGGTGATGCAGCTCATCAGGATCAAGCACAGCAGGATGATGGGGCTGCACAGATGCCTCCGCCAGCTCCACAGCCACAGGGTGCACAGGGTGATCATATGGATGGATTAGAGTGAGGCTTACAGTCTATGAGGATAGAGATATCCACTATTGTGGGTCAATTGGACCAGGTTGCCTCTTTATTACAGCAGCTTGTATCAGTCATGGTTGTTCAGAGGCAGGATGGAGCGGGTACATCACAGGCTCCTCCTCCACAAGATGGTAGAGGGCCAGATGGATCTGGTGCTATAGGCTCTTGATTAATATGATGACAGATTTACTCAATGTTGCTGATCCACCTTTCATGTTATTCTCATTGATCAAAACATTTGATATATCACTTTGATGATATCTTGACATATTTGATGTATTGGATCCTCCTTTTGATGATGATACATGATGATATACTTCTTGATTCTCTTTGATGAGTTGATTATAAGATTATCTTTTATGTAGCTATATGATGTTTTATTTATGCATTTACTTGGATTCATGCTATGAATGCAATATCTTAATTTATGATATATATAGATGTATGCAAAGATGTATGAATTTGGTGATGCTCTTTTGTTGTTCATGTATGGATGTAAAATGTTTAATGGAAATGCACATGTATGTTCCTATGTTTTTTATTTTTCAATGTATGCCAGTCTATCCTTAACTATATGAGTGCACATGATGTATGGATGATTTCTCGTTGTAATATGTGGATAATGAATAATGCTCAATGTGTGTATGCAAAAGATAATCTCATCTTATTTATAGTGTTTTATCAAGAATGAACGTTATTATTGAACCCCCTTTGCTTAAATGTTTTAACTAACCAAGATTATTGATGTACCCCCTCGTTCCCTTGGAAAAGTAACCATAAACACATGCATTTGATCAAACAAGACAATGCAATTAATCTAACAAGATAATGCAATTAATCTAA
This sequence comes from Chamaecyparis obtusa, assembly GCA_027943335.1. Taxonomy (NCBI): domain Eukaryota; kingdom Viridiplantae; phylum Streptophyta; class Pinopsida; order Cupressales; family Cupressaceae; genus Chamaecyparis; species Chamaecyparis obtusa. Next base: position 13,239 of record BSBK01001866.1, read on the forward strand.
TATGCCTTGCAATGCAACCTAAGTGTCACCAGCTTTTAGCAAATAAATGCCTTGAGGATAAATTTTCATCATTGAGCAATTTGGGACCGGAAAGCTTAGTACAATCACCACTGACCACATCATGATGATATGAATACTACTTTTTATCACATTTTGGTAACCTCTTTGTTGAACCAAGTATAACACTCATTAGTTGGATGACCAAACTATGGGAGTCTGAGTACCGGTGTCAACGGATTCAATGTTGCAAGTAGATTTTTGGTATTAAGATATATAAGATCTAAATAGCCAAGGGATCCATTTGCGTAAACAAACAAAGGTCAATCCACCCTCTTATGAGATAGTCCTCGATGGTTCTTTGATGACCATGTCGTTAGATGAATTCTCATAAGGTGACGAATCTTCCTCCAAACAATCACTCAAAGGCAATAAAATATCACATCTTTATCATGGCTAATCTAGTCAAACATCATCAAATAACTCCAAAGATATGATAAAAAGTCAAGTTCATCAAGATTTTAACAAAACTTCAAGTGTTTTACCATGTTTCATTACTTGGCAAAGAAAGACAACTTTTGAATGTTTTGCCATGTTTTCTCATTTTCAAAAAAAAAGATTTCCAAGTATTCTGATCTTTAAGATGTGTTTGTCAATTTTTAATCTTGAATAATAAAGTCAATGAAGGTTCACGGATCATGTTGTAGAATCAAATACTCAGGCTCAAGAAAATTTTCCATCTCTTCTGAAATTCTGATAAAATCTCTCTCTGACGTGACTGATTGTAGCGCTTATTGAATCCATTGGATGCCAAATTTACCATCTTCTTTTGCCCCCAAGTGATAAATGTGATTGGTTGACAAACTTAGGGGTGATAGACAATGCAACAATGCGACTAACCAGCTTTATTATGACTAAGTACAAATGACGGATGCAATGGTGGTTGTACAAATGGGATGGTGGAAATGCAATATGGATATATGTAACTTAGGAAAGACAAACTTAAGGGAACAAAAGGCGTTTGTTTACCAAGTTTTCACCTTTTGGATGGATCAAGCTCTTTTTTTTTCTTTTTTTCTTTTTTTCTTTTTAAAGCTTTTTTTCTTTTTGCTACCAAGGTGCCTATTTGCTAGGTTTTCACCAAGTCACTCTTTCTTCTTTATATATATATATATATATATATATATATATTTTTTTTTTTTTAAAATTTTTTTTTAATTTTGTATTTTTCATATCATCAAGGCGCCTATTTACTAGGTTTTCACCAAGACAACATCATTTTGAATGTTTTTCCTTTTTTCATGCTCAATTTTCTCAATGTTTTTATCTTTTTGTGCTTTTCAAATATTTTTGGTATTTTCAAGATCTCTTTTGAACTATGTACAATAAATAGGATGCTCTCTCATTTGATACTTTTTATACTCTTTCGTATACCTCATGTATAGAACCTTTTAAGATGAATACTATTGATAGGTTCTTGGAGTTCCTCTCCGTCACAATCTAATAACTTATAGGTTCCCATGCCAAATGAAGATATTAAGATAAATGGGCCAAGCCAATTAGCCTCCCATTTGCCTTTCTTCTCCCTCTCAACCGGATTCTTTGGATTCTCTCTCAACACCAAGTCTCCTACCTGAAAAACTCTTGGTTTGATATGTTTATTATAGTTCCTTGAGATTCTATTTTGGTACACTTTCAGGTGCTCATAAGCTTGTGTTTGATGTTCTTCAAGTAACTCCAATTGTTGAAGTCTAGCAACTCTATAGTCTTCATTTGTGATCAATCCTTGTAATGACACTCGTAGAGATAGGATTTCAACCTCTAATGGTAGAACTGCTTCGGCCCCATAGACTAATGAGAATGGCGTGGCTCCAGTGGGTGTTCTTATGCTAGTTCTATAGGCCCATAATGCTGGATTAATTTGCATATGCCAATCCCTTCCTGATTTGTTGACTGACCTTTTCAAGATCTTCAATATATTCTTATTCGTGGCTTCGGCTTGCCCATTTCCCTGAGGGTAATAAATTGATGATGAATGGTGAGTGATATGAAATGTAGCACATAGTTCATCAACATCCTTATTCTTGAACTGTTTTCCATTATCTGTTATTATGGCATGAGGAATACCATATCGACAAATGATATGATTCAAGATAAACATGGAAATTTGTTTTCCTATTGCCATTATCAAGGGAACCGCTTCAACCCACTTGGTGAAATATTTTGTTGCGGTTATGATATGTTTGTGCCCATTTGAAGAAGGTGGATTTATGACGCCAATTAAATCAAACCCCCATTGATAGAAAGGCCATGGTGTGACAAATGGATGTAATTCTTGTGCCGGTGCATGTATCATGTCACCATGATATTGGCATTTTCTGCATATCTTCACAAAGTGGCAAGCATCTGTTTCCAATGTCTTCCAAAAATACCCTAAGCAAAGGATTTTCTTAGCTAGATTTAACCCGCCTGAGTGAGACCCACAAATGCCTTCGTGAACCTCTTGTAAAGCTAATTTAGACTCTTCTTCCTCTAGACACCTAAGTAACGTCCTGTCGAGACCCTTACGATACAATGTTTCAGAAAGGATTAAGTAACAAGAGGCTTGGCATATTAAATTGCATTTTTGAGCATGGGTTTGGTCTAAGGGTAGCACTTGGTCTTTAAGGTATGTATATATAGGTCCATACCAAGGGGATTCATGTCCATGTAAGAGGGCAAAAATTTGGGTTTCGGGAAGGTCAAATGCCGATTTCACCAACTCTTCCACCAAGAACTCATACTTCTCATTTTGATTTGGTTTTTATAACAAAGAAGCCAAGGTAGCCATGGCGTCAGCTGCTCTGTTTTTCTCTCTAGGAATTTGTTCAAAGGTGATCAATGCAAAGTATTTCTTCCATCCATCAATCATAGTCTTATAAGGCATCCACTTTTCATCTTTAGTGTTATATTCATTGTTGACTTGATTAATGATGAGTTGAGAATCTCCATAAATTTGTAGCTCTTTTATATTCCACTCTAAGGCCATTTTGATGCCTATGACTAGTGCTTCATATTTCGCTATGTTATTTGTGCACGAAAACATAAGCTTGTAGGATTTGGGAATGGTGTAACCTTGAGGAGTTACCAATAATATGCTGGCCTTGAAACCTCCTTGAGTATAGGATCCATCAAAGTATAACTTCCACGTTTTTGCCTCTATGTTGATAATGGTGGAATCCAGAAATTCCACTTGAATAGTTTGTGTAGAAGTCATGGGACTTTCAGCGAAGTGATCTGCTATCATTTGTCCTTTGATTGCCTTTATATCGACATATTCAATGTCGAATTCACTCAATATCATCACCCATTTAGCTATTCTACCTGTTAAGGCTGTTTTACTTAACAAATACTTGAGAGGGTCTATCTTGGCAATCAACTTGACCATATGCATCAACATATAATGTCTCAACTTTTGAGATGCAAACACCACTGCTAGACAAGCTCTTTCCATAAATGTGTAATTAAGCTCATATTTTATCAATGTTCTACTCAAATAGTAGATAGCTCTTTCCTTTCCTTGTTCATCCTCTTGCACCAAAAGTACTCCTAGGGATCTTTCCATAGTAGATATGTAGAGAAGTAATGCTTTGCCCTTGATTGGTGGCATGAGAATGGGTGGATTTATCAAATAGGTCTTCAACAATGTAAAAGCTTGATCACATTCGGCATCCCATATAAATATAGTATCTTTATGTAGCAACCTGGTGAAAGAATGACATTTTTCAGCCAATTGAGAGATAAACCTTCTTATGGATTGGATTTTGCCTTGCAAGGATCTCATTTGGTTGATGTTCTTAGGTATCTCCATGTCCATTATAGCTTGTACTTTCTCAGGGTCCACTTCAATCCCTTTGGCAGAGACTATATAACCTAGTAACTTGCCGGATTGGACTCCGAAGGCACATTTCTTTGGGTTTAATTTGACCTTGAATTGCTCCAACCTAACAAATATCTTTTTCAAAATGTGGAGGTGTTCTTCTCTTTTGTGGGATTTTGCCAATATATCATCCACATAGTCTTCTAAAAATGTGTGCATCATGTCGTGGAAGATAGTTGTCATGGCCCTTTGATATGTGGCTCCGACATTTTTAAGACTGAAGGGCATGACATTCCAACAAAAAGTGCCCCAAGGGCAAGTAAATGTTGTCTTTTCTTGGTCTTCGGGTGCAATTTTGATCTGATTATACCCGCTAAAACCATCCATTAATGAGTACATTGAGTGTCCTGTCATCAAATCCACTATGGCATCTATGCTCAGAAGTGGGAAATCATCTTTAGGGCAAGCAAGATTTAGATCTCTAAAATCCATACAAACACGAATGGATTTATCATGCTTTGTGACTGGTACAATGTTGGAGATCCATTCAGCATATGCTATTGCTCTTATGAATCCTACTTTCAACAATTTTTCCAATTTTGCCTTGACCAAAAGAGCTATGTGGGGGTGCATTTTTCTCAACTTTTTCTTAATGAGATTAACCCCTAGTCTAACATTTAGATGATGCATTATAAAGTCAGGATCTAATCCGGGCATGTCAACATATGACCATGCAAAGTTTATTTGTTTCTCTTTGAAAATTTTTATGAAGTCCTCTCTTTCCATAGGCGTGAGTGATGCAGCCAAGTGTGTATAAACCTTGGATCCACTTTTGTGCCAATGTTAACTTTTTCCGTTGGCTCTATGAGTATAGGTGACCTTTCCTCTTCATGTTCAGGCAAAGTATCCAATCTCTCTTCCTTTGATGCCACAATTGGGCTTTCACTAAAGGAAACATCTTTTATCTTTATTTTTTTTGGTTCTAATGCTGCCACATAATGGTTTTCAACACTAGAACTTTTCTTTTTCTTTTTTTTAAATTTTTTTTTCTTTGACTAAGAGATTGAATCCCTGTTGTTCTCATCATGTCTGTATCAAATTTGTTGATGAAAGAGGGTTCAACCGCATTAAGGTAGTGGTTCATTGCTTGGTCATTGGGAAAGTAAAGTACGTCATTTGGTTCGGTTTGGTCCCAATCAATAAGGTGTGGATTTAGCAAAAGTAAGGGTTCATTGGGTACAATGTCATCAATAGGGTTTATGGACATGACTTCGTTTGAGGGTTCATACATTGTATCATTTAGATCTATGACGTGCGCTTCCTCAAGGTGATCCATGGAAGAAGGGTCAAAATCTCCTTCACTTGAGTCCTCATCGAATTCTACAGGAAACAACATGGGAAAATTCACAAGTGGGTTAAAACTAATGTTTGAATCTCCCTCCTCTGAAGGCATCCAAAATGTTTCTATCCATGCTCCGTTGGTAGGTACTTGCTCTATATTAAGCCTTTGAATATGAGGTTCTTCACTAATTTGAGCTTCTTGCCTTGGGATTTTTGCATAAGTATGTATAGAAATCACTTCCTTATCATGACATGATTCATCCGATAAGGTATCCCATTCATAATCCTAAGAATCATCACTATCTCCTTTAGATTCTAAGGCATTTATTTGAGGATAAAAATCATGCATTGGGCTTGAACTTTCTCCTTTGAATTGAAAACCTACTCCAGATTTTTTGTGACTTGCCCTCCAAATAGGTTCAATAGGTTCTAATAACCCCCTATTTCTTTGGCCTAAGGGTCCTCTTCCCTTGTATCCCATCTTCTGCATTATATCAAAGCCTTTCCCATATTGCTCGGTTTGTATCTTTACATGTTGAATTCTTTCCATGGGAGTGTTGGAGGTATCTTCCTCATCATGGTAAAGCCATTGAGGAACTTCATCTTCTTCCTTATCCCATGTTGCTTTGTTATCTTCCCTTACAAAATAGGAATTATACTTATGTGGAAGATGTTCTTTTGATGGTTTACCATGTGATTTTGGAGATGTGGGCATGTCAAATAGAGAAACAGAATATTCCCCTATTCCTTTTGAACTAATCTTGCATTGTTTTTCAAAGTTATTCATCATTTTACTCATGTGTTGGTAATGATTTACCTTGGCTTTTTCCTTTTCTTCTTTAGTAGGTTTATAAATCACCGTCTCTGATTTAGGTGCTAGATATGAACTTTCCATTGCATTTGGACCCTCGTAGCTCACTTTTTCCTTTCCCTTAGTTAATGTTGCTAAGCTAGCTTGAGGAGGGTGTTGAATAACATCTAATGTTAGTTCTTTCATTTTAACATCTTCAATTGTGGTTCTTTGAATAATTCCCTCCCGGTTATGTGGAATGTATAACTCATGAGGAGGTTTGAGTGCATTGCAATATTGGAATGGGTTAGAGTCTCCTCCAACCGTGATTTCTTCACCCATGTACAAAAATTTTATGCATTGGTGGTACGTGGATGGGATTGCTTGCATCTCGTGGATCCATTGTCTCCCCAACAAAATATTATAAGTTAATTTCATGTCCAGCACTTGGCAATTGGTGTCCTTCTTGACAGGTCCCACTTGGATGGGCAATACAATCATGCCTTTAGAAGCTCTTTCAGCTTCATCATAAGCTTTAATGGTGATTTTCTTTGTAGGGTCAATGCAAGACTCAGATAGACATAAGGATTTGACAAGACTTAATGTGCAAATGTTGAGACCAGCCCCTCCATCAATGAGGGCTCTTTTGACTCTATGCCTTTCGATTAAGACCTCTATATGCAATGGTAGATTTTGAGGATGGGTTATAAACATGTCATCTTGATCGGAAAATGAAAGACAATGAGGTGCTACAAGATGACCTACCATATTTTGAAACTTTTCTGCCTCTAAGTTAGTAGGAACATGTGTCTCTACTAGAGCTTTTTCCAAAATCTCCTTATGGTTTGGTGACAACTTCAATAACTCTAAGATAGAGATTTGTGCTGGAGTACGTTGCAATTAATCAACCAAACTATAAGGCCTTGCTACTGTAGAAGGTTGTTTGACCACAATGTTGGATTGCGGGATGTTAGTGCTTTGAGGAGCTATCCCTTGTAGGGTCATTCTAGAATTCTGCCCTCTTGTAATGACATTTGATGCTTCCTTTTGAGGTTGTTCATTGACTATTATAGCATTAACAATATGATCATAAGGTGGCGCAAAGTTGAGATTATTGGCACTTTGCTTCTTGCTATTTGATGACTCTCCCTTATCATGTTTGTAAAAAGGTTGTTTGAATGCTATATGATCTTCATTGTTTGGAGGTCTGTCAATGGTGATCGTGCCATTATCAATTAAATCTTGCACTACATTTTTTAGTTGCAGACATTCATTTATTGTGTGTCCTTGAATTCTGTGATACGCACAATGGCTATTGGCACTCCACCAACTAGGCTTATTATTTGGCTCGTAAGGCTGAATTTTGGGTAAAGTAATGACATTATTAGCCATGAGAGTCTTTAATGCCTTTTCAAGGGGTTCACCTAAGGGTGTGAAGTTCTTTGGAGGAGTTGGCCTCAAATATTTATCAAATTTAGTACTCCTTGAATTATCTCCTTGATTTCCATTGTTGGTGTGGTTGTTGTTGGATGGTGCATTGGAACTCTGATTGGTATTATTCACTTGATTAGGTGTCCTTGTAAGAGAAAAGGGGACCACCTTCAAGTTGCTAGATTCAACTACTCCATCATTCATAATTCCCTTATTGTTGTTCTTATAACGACTGTTACTATTGAACCAATTATTCTTTTGATTAGTGCCATTGTTGCCATTGTTGCCACTGTTGGAGTTGTTCTTATTATCTTTGTACAGTTTGAGTTCTCCACTTTTGACCAACACTTCCTCCGTGGTTACTCCATTTTCAATTAGATCTTGGAAGGTCTTTGGACATTCCATTCATAAGTGGTAGTTTAACTCATTACTCAAACTATTTATGAAGATATCCATCTTCTCTTTTTCAGGCACACTTCTAGGATATCTTGCAAAAACTATCCTCCACCTTTGTAGAAAAGTGAGGAATGCCTCTCCGTCTTTTTGTTTTGTGTTGCATAACGTTATCATTGTGACCTCATGTTTAATGTTATATGAGTAATGGGCCATGAATTTCAAAGCTAACTCTTCGAAGGTCTTAATGTCAGAGGGTAACTTAGAAAACCACTCCATAGCCATGCCTCCTAAGCTTCGTGGGAATAATCTCATTAAATATGTTGTATCATGCATGAACTCTAAGCTCAATGCACAAAACTCTCATAAGTGATCTTGGGGATTCGTCATTCCTTCATACTTGTCATACTTAGGAAACACAACATTGATTGGAAATGGCACCATAACCAAGCTTTTATCAAATAGGAATGGACACAATGCTTCTATAGAGAAAGGCTTGGGAGCCCCGCTTTGCTTGATGTTGTCCAATTGCATTTGAAACATCTTTAATTACTTATTCATGATGTCTAAGGTACTCTCCTCAGCTTTTGGTGCTTTAAGTTGGTTGACATCATAGTCATGGGGAAGCTTGAGACCTTTTTGTACTAAGTCCATGAAATGTTTTTCTCTATCTCTGTCCATTGCCTTTTCCATGAGATTTCTGAAATAAGGACATTGGATAGCCTCACTAACTTTTTCATCTGTGGCATCTTTTTCCATTGGTTTGGTGTTAGTTTGAGTGTGAGTTTGGTCAACTCCTTGAGCATTTTGATCTACTCCTCCATTTTTGGTATTGCCTTGGTTATTAATATTGCTCTGGTTATTCGTGTCAATGCCTCCACTATTGGCATTACCTTGGTTGGTGAGATCAATACCACTATTATCCTTACCACCCAAACTACCATAATACATCATGTTGTCTTCTTTTTCTTGTTCGGGTGACTTTTGTGGTACTCTAGGAGTAGTTTCATCTCTGGGATAAGGGAGCTCTTGTCTCAAATAGGTCCCATCAGCTTGCAAGGTTTGCTTGATATAATATGATCTAGTGAATGTAGGCATGAACCTTGGATACAAGTCAAGACTACTTGGGGTCTAATCCTTTGTAAAATTTTGACAGATATGTGAAACAGGATTTTCGACCAAATTGTAAGTTGAATCAGTGAAAACTCGAAAAAGGGTACTAAAATTGATATTCAAAAATTTATGATTCTTCTTGGAAGTACTCTCTGTTTACCCTTTTTGTTTTCTGGGCATGACTAAACCAAGTACAGGCGTGTTTGAAACCTACGTAGGCATATACTGGTTTGTTGATAGGTAGCACTCTGTAACTGTATAGGCAACACTTTGCTTATGTTAAGCGGATTTCCAATATTTTTAGGCATGTTTGAATCTTGGTTAGGCAGGACTTTACTGTGTCCAAGCATGTTTAAACCAATCACAGGCGTGACTGAAAATCTAATAGGCATGTTTAAATGTGCCCAAGCGACACTTCTCTAACCAGGGTATAATATTTTGGATTTTTAAAAGTTTTGATTAGATATTTTTGGAAATTTCTTGTTTTGAAAATTAAAAACAAACGCAACACACACATAAATGTCTCTAAACAACAATCTAATGTGTATATTTTCGAATGTTTTCACAAGTATAGCACAAGAATGAATTCCAAACAACCTACCTAGAGTCAAATTGGCTTGTAATCATGGCTCTACAAGGTGGCCTTTCTAATTTACTTGGGATTTAATCAGTATTCCGTTCAAATGAATTAAAATCTCTCATCCCCTAAGTATGTAAAGGGGCTTCCCACACGCACCGAGGCATGATTTTGTGCAATCCATAAGGACTACTAGAGGAAGTTTGAGAAGATTAAAATCCCTTTGTCATGCACCCCATTAAGGATGCATGCGTTTCATTTTATAGTGGGTCGGATTCTCACGGCAAAAGCAAGTGTATCCCACTTTGGGCTGTCCCTCTCACTAGCCTTGCTAAGGCAAATTCGGGAGGTGAGCCCACTAAATCTCTAGCATGTTCATTTTGTAAATAAGGAAAATTGGAATTAAAGTAAAGTTTTTGGGAGTTTGTTTCACCAAGAAGGTGAAGAGCATATCCCTAACTTTCCTTTTGATTCCTAAACACTTCAAACACTTAGTTCTTTTTCAACCTCTTGACAAGGAGGTTCTTAGAATTGAAATGTGTGGTTCAATTTCCTTTCTATTTAAGCTAGATTTAAATGACAATGCCACAAGTTAAGGGAATGCAAGCTTGTTTAAGTGAAATACCTCTCCTTGTAGCTAGCAAAGGCTAGGGGCATTTTTGAGTTATTGATTTTCATTTTTCACTCACCTTGGCAATTGCTCCAGCTCCCTCCTCCAACAAGTTAGTCCAACACAACCAATTCACAATGAGGGGAAACCAAACTTGCATGTAATCAATCAAAAGATTTAAATGAAAGAAACTTTAAGCTCAAGGTTCATAAATCCAATTTAGAGACACAAATTTTTGCTTGTAAGCTTCAATCACAACTAAATACTTCTCATATACCTTGACATCCTCATCTAATGTGGATTCAAGGACAACCTTTGTATGCACTTGATTCTCCTCCTTTATTTTCTTTGCTAAGGCTTTTCCCTCCTTGTTGAGCCTACTCTCTGGCTTTCTCACTCTCGGATGTCTGCTCATTTACTGATTAACAACAAACAAAGACAGTCAGATTTTCAAATTTATCCAATTAAAGACTAGAACAAAAAATAAACAATAGGCGACATCGTCCAGCTAATAAGCATGAATAAATCACTTGAAGGCGTGACTTTAGTGATTAGCCATGATACTTCTCAGTGACATAGGTGACATCAATAATTCACAAAGGCGGTAACTATTTTAACCTAAGCATGAACAAACCTTAAATTCATGAAAAATAGATAGACAAAAGCAACATTTAAAGTATTCAAAGCAATAAAGGAATTATATCAAGCACAACTTTAAAATTCAAAGGCAATGCAAAGTCATTTTCCAAGTGATAACAAACTTAGCCAAGGCATAAATTTAAAATTTAAATGCAAGGTAAAGAAATCCTTAAAGCGACAGTAAATAACAGGTAAGTGATACTTCCTACTGCGAAGGCATGACTTTATCCCGTATAGGCTGGACGCTTTGCTATTGTAGGTGTGAGTTTCTAGCTAGCAAGCATGAGAACAGATAGCCAAAGTGAGACTAAAGGACTTCCAGGCGTGAATAAATTTGCCGTACGCGTGACTTTATCAAATTCCTGCAGAAAACACACGGAAACAACACAAAAATGCATGCAAAGATGATTTAAATCACAAATTTGTTAGAATTTGAGGCTCAAGGCCCCATGGTGGGTGCCATTTGTGTGATTATATTATTAACCTTCATGGAATTAAGATAAGATAGCCACAATTCAAACTAAACACAAAGGAAATCTACTTTAAACTAGCAACTATAATCTATATTATCCCATGGATCTCTAGAAAGAAGTGGTAAGTGAGCTCTCAGCTGCAAATCCTCACTATTTACACCTCTAAAATGAGAATAATGCTGCTATGATGCTACTAAATGCTTATTCTATGATGAATTCATGCTTAATCTAGCTCAATTGATGAAATTATGATACTAAATGCTCAAGAATGCTCAAATTGCTCTTAGAAATGATCTCAATTGACTATAGTAACAATGCTTTTCAATTGAAATTCTAAGATGGAAATGCTCTTCAAAATGCCTCATACTTATAGTAATTTCCCAAGGGTAGGGGGTAGAGTGAAGTAATCATGGTTATCTCATGATTGAGTCAAAAACTTTGCATTGTTCATAAATGGGGGGACAAATGAGGGGACAAGCCTTTAAATGGTTTCAAATGTTTGGACAATTTACAAATGTGAGTGATTTATGTCTTTGTGTCCTCCATTTTCATTGGTTGATCACTTTGTTGAAAGAAAATAAGGATTATTAATTCAATTATTTAATTAAATTTAGCCATGCATGGGTAATGGGTTCATTTTAATTTTTAATTAAGATAACTATACAATTAATTGATTAAAATCAATTATATAGTGCTTTTGCCCCTTTTTATGCTTCATTTAATCATTTAACATCATTATTTAATTTCTCCTTTGCTTTAATTAAATTTTGTCCAACTTTATTTAATTATGTCCCTTTTTAACGATTTAATCCCTTTTTTGATTAAAAAGTACTTGTCCAATTTTACGCGTCTACACTAGGTAGCTGAGAGCATGGAGAGATAGTGAGTGGCAATTGAATGGATGAGGGGAGAGCAAAGTGATTTGGAAGAAAACCCCTTGGAGTGTTTGATGAATTCAAAAGAAACGATGGGAAAACCCTATATAGATTTGTGGGACAATTAGAGTCTAAGTTCATAGGAGATCTCAATCGTAGGAGAGAGCAAGAACAATGGGGTTGTTTTAAAATCATTCAAGTGGCAATGAATTACAATCTTGCATGTTGGGATTTCTTCAAATATCAACAATTACCAATGGGAAATGGGGTTGACACGGGTAGTTGTCCTGAAATCCAATTTGTACTTGAGAACATAATGGTGTATTTAGTTGGACCTTTATCCCTACGTTTGATTATTATGAAATATGTGTTTCTCTAGTGGCATTCTAGCTTGGGTGGGCATTTTTTTAGATCCTTTTTGACCTCATGACTTAAATTAATCCAATTGTGTTCATTGTCGCTGACCTAGGGCTTCATTGATATGCTTTTGTGCTTCACAAATGGGATATTTTTTGGGATAGATGTATCTTAATAAGAACTGTAGCATTCCCTTGCAGTTCAAATATCTATCAAAACCTGTGTTTGTCTTTCTCTTGGCTAAGGAATCATTAAATTCATGGAAGCATTCTTGCAACCTACTAGGTTGACCTTGTCTTGGGTGTTACAAATAGGAAAAATTTAGGTCTCCTTAGCTATGGGCACATTAGTTAATCCTAGTGCATTGTTTATATCCTATATGAGCTTTTAGTTTTATTATGTGATTGGTTGGTGTATAGTTACAAGCTGATTTTTAACACTATAATTATTTCATATGAGTATTGATTTGTTTCAAACATAAGTTTGTAAGTAGTTTGAATTGAGATAAATGGAAATTTATTTCCATTTTAGATTCTCAAAGTCACAACTTTGTCATTTAATTATAAATATATTGGTAGTGATAAACAAATATTAATGCAAGTTTGGAAGATCTTAATTAGACATTCTCTTAGGGGGCTTACTCCATAAATTAGGAATTACTTATAAGATATTTTAATCATGAGTTTCCTTGTCTTTGTTTTGATTATGTAAAAATAGGTTTTGAAAGGACCCAAAACCTTTTACATAGAGATAATAGATAAAACATTTAAGCTCCAACAGTTCAAGTGCATCAGCACCAAAAAAAGCATCACAAACAAGTCCCTAAACACAAAGACCAGCCAAAAGACAAAGGACAACAAAAAAGGAAAGCAAGATAGCAAGCTGCTGTCTAAACACATTTCATCAGTTCTGCAGCATGATCCGCCAGAATCTGCATATTTGCAGTAGACAGCTTCAGTTCTTCCATGTCATTCTTGTTGCCATCTTCCACCATCCTGGACCTGGATCTCATACGCTTGCTAGGTCCCTATTCCTCTTTAGTCTCTATGATCTCTTGGTTCCCTTTCCCGTTATCAAACTTGTCAACCAGGATCTTCACGTGCTCATTTGAAGTCTTGAGGACAACAAAGCTCTGTTCTGCAATATTCCCCATGGTCTTCTCCAGCTTGTCAATTCTCTTTTCCATAGTCTTAACTTTCCTAGTTAAAACATTACTACATTAGATTTTCTCCTCCATGGCATTAAGTCTGTCATTGAAGGTAGCAACACCCTCAGATTTGGCAACAATGTCAGTGAGCTCATCAATAGTCTAGCCCAAGGTTTTCTGATGCAGGGGCATCCCTGATGCAAGCCAAAGACACCATGATAGCAGGAAGATGCCATGAAGCCAAGGAGTCCAATCATGTCAATTGGAACATATTAAAACAAATCATGCCAAGTTTTCAAGATCAAAGCATATGGAGTGTTAAAGGTCTTGATAAGTCCTTGGGCAATACAATGCATTAAAATAATGTAAATGGCATATAAAGCCATAATAGGATAGAAAGCATTAGTTTTATGTTTTGTAATAGTTAATAAGGTCCCTAGATCAATCTAGAGTCATTGGAACAAGTCTAAGTCCTAGAAGAGTCACAAAAACCATATTTTAAAATTTGAATTTTTAAACCCACCATTTTGGAGGGAAAACAAAGATTAGTTGTTGTCTTGGTTAAATAATCAATCCAACTACCCCATTTGGTTGGAAATAGTTTATTTTAAGATATGTAGGCCTTGTGAGGTGAGAAGACATTCAGATATACGGAAAACCCTGTTATAGTACGGACTGTGGCAAACTTAATAAGAATTTTGAAGTTTTCTTGCATTTTTAATACTCCTTGGTTGATGAAGTGAAATAAGATTTTGCACACATATTTATGAATGTTCTTTGAATGATTCTTGATCAGTGTTAAAGTATTTTAAAGGCATATTCCAATAAATATTTCTGCTGTCTCACGGAATACACTGTTTTTCCACATTATTTCAATAGAATAATGGGGGGTTCCATCCATTTTCTATATTACTGACCCCAAGGATGGACCCTAGGAGTTTTAACATCTTTAACTAACCATGAAATAACCAGAAGAATGGAGTTTTACAGGATATCTTGAAGGTTTTAACAAGTTGATTGTGTAAAGCATTGAATTGGGTACCCAAGAAGGAGCCATGCTTATGACAGCCACACATCTGGCTTAATAAGGTGTTATTTTTATTTGATATTCCTTCATGATATGTTGAATACATGGTGTAGGTTGAATTTGAAGTTCTGGAATTGAGTGCAAATACTAGATTGAACATACCCTAGATGGAAGAGGGTTTTAAAGGTGAATTTGGGGCTTTTGCATCAAATGATCTCATTGACTGAAATTGACTGGAGATTTGTCTAATTAGAAGTAAAATATGAATGTCCTATTAATTTGATGAGTTTTGGATAGGTTCTTGATATGGTTGTTTTGTTAAAACACAAGAAATCCCTTTGAAAACTGTGACAATCCTCTGTATTGGGCACATTTTCCAAAGTAGCAACTATTGATTTTCTGATATGTTATAAAACCCCCAAAAGGGTATCTAGATCACATTTTTTTTTGCAGGTTGTTTTGGAACAAGTGGAAGAAAAATACCAAAAACTGCTGCTGGAGGGCTAGTTGGAGGCTATTAGGCCTAGTTGGCAGTTTTGGGTAAATTGAGCATTTTGTGTTGCTTGGAGGGTTGAAACCTCCTGAAACCTATTAATTCATCCTTCTTAACATATTCCACATCATCTTTGAGAGTTTGGAGTCAAGCTTTGGTGGGTTGTAGTTATTTTGTCTTTGAATGGCTTTGGAGCCTAATAGGAGTTTGTGGGTTTAAACAAGCAAGTGATTGAATTCCATCACCTTTCATTGCCACTTTGCATCATTTTCTCCCCTAAGTTCATCCTTTTAAGAATCCCTATTTCTTTTTGCAACTGGTGGATGTTGAACTTCATCACAGTGATGTCGTTCTTCATTATGCTAAGGGTAGACAAGAAGGCCAGGCACCCCAAATTCTCAAAATCCTTGTTCCTCTCCTCATTGATCTCAGGACCCCTATTCTCTTCCTCCATGTTCTCCTTAGGATTCTCCACCTTCTCCTTATCTAGGTTTGCCTTATCCTTCTCAAACCCATCTTTCTCAATATTAGTCACGTCCTATGCAACTTCTTGCAGGAGTTTTTTCTCAACCCAAACATCTTTACTGGTACCCCCACTCTCCTCCATAGCAGGGTTGTCTTCCACATAGTTTTCCTGATCATTCTTTCCCTGGGAAGAGGAACCCTCATCAGAAGATATGAAGACCCTCTTCACAACTTTCTTCTTCCCAGTTTTAGTTCTGGTATGATTGCCAATAGGTTCCGGTCTCTTCTTCCCCTGCTTCTTGGACCTCTCCTCCCTACTCTCTTCTTCCTCTAATTCCATGTCAGTAGTAGAATCCTCCATCTTCCTTTTCTTTTTTATTTCCTTAGGGCTATCCTCCTGGTAATCCTCAGAATCCCCCTCTTCATCTTTCATTTCCTCCATAAAAGGCTCCTCAGACTCCTTCCCATCAGTATCATAGTCCTCCAGGGCTTTTCTATTGAGCTGAGATCTTTCCATCTTCTTCAACTTCAACACCTCAAATATGAGGACCATGAGCCCTTCATGGTAGGCATGATCACCCTCCAGATCCCTTTGCCAGTGAAGGAGGGAAGCATTCAAAGTTTCCTTATCTTTGTTATTACTTGTGTCTTCTCTCTTAATTACATGTCTGAAATTACTATTACAAATTATTTTAGAATATAATGTAAAAACTTAATATTAATCATAGTTTAAATATAAGAGAATGAGGTTTAAAATATATTAAGTTGTGGTTAAGAGGTAGATATCATATGTAATGCCCCACCAAGGAACCCAGGAGAAATTAACCTAAAACATGTTACTAAGTTTAGAAAAAAAATTAAATTAAATGTTTACATACAATATTGAATAACAAAGTGGAAGTAGAACATAAAGTCTATATGTACCCATATACACAATCTCAACTATAGATTACAAATCTCAAGGGTTCATTGACGTAGAGTTACGTATATTCAATTTAATCTATTAAGTATAATAACCATATGAATCTTCTACATAGTACACCATCTCAAATAATAAACAAATACATATGAACCATATAGTATACATCATAACCCACATCCACTACACAAGTTGTAGGGTATGTAAATACAATTGAGTAAAAAGTACAAATAAAGAAAGAATAGGAACAAATCTC
>BSBK01001866.1:35000-76578 GCA_027943335.1 Chamaecyparis obtusa
TACATATCCACCCTATGAGCATCTACATACTTCTTATGTCTATCCTGAGTTGTGGTCACATGTTCATGGATGTGCTCCACCTATTGCTCCATATCTCAAAGTATTTAAGGACCTAACAGAACATGATCCTCTAGCCTATCCCAACTCAAAGGTGTATGACAAGGATGTCCATACAAATCCTAAAAAGGTGACATACAAATTGAACTATGATAACCATTGTTGTAAGAAAACTCGACCAAATATATATAGTCCTCCCAGTGAGTCTCTCTATCCATGACATACATCCTCAACATATCCTCTAGCACCTGATTAACCTATTATGTATGACCATCAGTCTTAGGGTGATATGATGAATTAAAATTCAGTTGTGTTCCAAGATCATGTTGCAAAGAAGTCCAAAATGCAAAAGTGAATATTGGATCCCTATATGATATAATCCTATGAGAAATACCATGTAATCTCACAATATTGTATATAAAGACCCTAGCTACTAAATTTGTTGTATAGGATGCTCTCATAGGAGAAAAGTGTATCACTTTGGTCAACTGGTCAATAATGACCATGATGGTATCATTTTTGTGAGGAGTCATAGGAAAACCTATGATAAAATCCATTGAGATGATATCCCACTTCCATGATGGAACGAGATTAGGTTGTAAAAGTCTTGTTGGATGCTGGTGGTTTGCCTTAACCCTCTATCAGTATAGACATCTTGTCACAAAATTAGTGATGTCATGTTTCATATCAAACCAGTAATATAGTTGTCAAAAATCTACATGCATCTTCTTGGCACCTGGATGTACCAAGTACAGTGCACGATGAGCCTCACATAAAATCAAGGTACGAAGCTCATCTTTTAGAGGTACATATATCCAGCTCATATAACATGAGAGGATATCTGAATCTAAAACATAACCTAAAAATTTTTCTTCCAAAGGTCTCCCTAACTCAATCTCAGTACTCACTTCCTTGTACCAAGTATTTGTAAGAAGTGCCTGGAGTATACGACTTCGAAAATCTACACCAAGAGTCAAAGCTGATATCTCATGCCTCTTGCGACTCAAGGCATCAGCTACCACATTTTTGTTACCCTAAATGTACTTTACCTCAAATTCATAATTACAAAGAAACTCCATCCATCACCTCTACCTAGCATTCAGATTAGGTTGGGTAAAGATATACTATAAACTACGGTGATCACTATGAAGCTCGAATCGATGTCCTGATAGAAAATGTATCCATTGGACTAATGCATGAACCACTGCTACTAACTCAAGATCATGTGTAAGATAGTTCATCTCATTCTCCTTGAGTTTGAAAGATTCATAAGCAATCACACATCCTTCCTGCATAAGGACAACTCCTAGACCTTCTAAAGAAGCATTATCACACACCATGAAATCACTTGTTGGGTCGAGTATTGCTAGAATAAGTACACTGGTTAGACACTTTTTGAGGTTCTAAAAATCATCTTCACACTTCTTTTTCCAAACATACTTCTTCCCTTTCCTTTGAAGATAAGTAATTTGATATGCAACTCTAGAGAAGTCCTTAACAAACCTGTGATGATATCCCGCTAAGCCCATGAAACTATGAACTTCAAATACATTGGTGGGGATTGGCCAATCTACTATAGCCTAAATCTTGGAAGAATCTATTGAAATACCCTCACCTATGATTACATTCCCCAAGTACTGAACTTCAGAATAAAATAAGTCACACTTTGTTGCATTGGCATACAACTAATTATCACTAAGACAGTGCAAAACTAGTTGTAGATGTTTATCATGCTCCTCTATGGATTTAGAATATATCAATATATCATCCAAGAAGACGAGAACAAAGTTGTCAAGGTAAGACTGAAATATTCCCATTCATTAGGCACATGAAAATAAATGGAGCATTTGTCAAACCATAAGAGACTACTCTGAACTCATAATGTCCCATAGCGAGTGCAGAATGAAATTTTGCGAATATCTACATCTTGGATGTGTAACTGATGGTATCGTGATTTGAGATCAATCTTGAGAATACCTTGGACCTTTTTATCTAATCAAAGAGATCATCAATCCTTGGAAAATGGCACATGTTCCCTGATTATTACCTTTTTCAAGTATCTATAGTCGATGCACAAGCGTAAAGATCCATCTTTCTTTTTACAAAGAGTATAGGTGCTCCCCATGGGGAAATACTTGGCCGAATACTACCCTTTACCAAAGATCCTCTAATTGGAGCTTAAGCTCACTCAATCCTGTACGGTCATCCATAGGAGCTCTAAATATAGGTTTTGCTCTTGGAACAAGATCAATGTGAAAATCTATGTCACACTTTGGTGGCATTCCCGAAAAAACACTAGGAAATACATCAAAAAATTCCTAAAGAGAAGGATGGTCAAGAGTCTTTTCCTTAGTTTCAACTTCATCTAGCTTATTCATAGTTACAACAAATACCTGCGAACCCTTTGGCATGTTTCACTTGAGTTGCATAGTGAAAATCATACAAAGAGATATAGGACGCTAGATTCCCACAATCTCAAAATCCTTGCCAACATCATCCTTGTATTTGATTATCTTTTGTTACAATCAATGTTGTCTCTATGAGAACCTAACCAATTCATCCAATTGGATCTTGGTTTAGCAAGATTTAAATATCCTTGGAAATGTAGAGATGCACCTATGGGTTAGCTTACTTTCCACAATCAATACACTCACACAAGAACAATGACCAATAAAAAAAGCACAAGGGCTTTCTACACTTTGAACTCTGCAAAATTCAGGCAGGTATGCCTAGGATTAGGATCACTTAATTTCACTTTTCCACTAATCCTCGCAGAGCAGATAGGTTCCCATGACACTTCTTATTATTTGTGACATAAAGGATATGATGTGAAGCTAGACACACTATGAAATCACTCACAATAAAGCAGGGCTTTTTCTATTAATTCCACAACTACTGACTTAAGATTTAGAATTTGATATTTTTTGGGGTAGAACTAATATACAAGAAAGAACATCTGTTTTAAAAAAATGTCTTTGATCAGTCCCTTATCCATTGGGCATATTCAGAAAAATTCCTTAGTGTATTGTTGATTCTTATCATTCACCTTGCAAATGAAAATCTGATTATACTAAGAATCTCATTACTTACAACAATCCTCCTTAATACCCTACAATTCAGCAAGTTATACTAAGCACTTACTTAACTTCTTGAGTTAACAACAAAGCATATCAAGACATACAGACCTAAATCTGTAGCTATGGACTTGAGCTTGTCAATTCACAATTCAATAGGAAATTACACACTATTAAAGTGGGAGACAAGATTCAAAGTAATTCTTGTAATCTTTATATTAGCTACCATGGAATTGATGCAAAAGTGATTTACTGAACATAAAATATTCCACACATGAATAAGAAAACTATATGACTCATTAAGATCTTTGTGAAACATAAAGTTTATAGATCTCTTCTACCAATTCTTGATTGAAGACCTATATAACTTTGTCTATTTTTTGGTTTGTAGGTAAGTCAATTCTTTTAACCTAGGAAAAGACTACCATCAAATGATCTTGGGAATCCTTTTATACAAACAAGGACTCGCAACAAGCTTAGGGTCATTTAGGGCAACACTATCAACCATAGAAACATGAAATAAGGAAATGATTTATTACAGAAGTGACATGAAAGAGAAACCCCAAGATAATTAGAAAATATTAGAAACAAATCTGATATCCTTTAGATTTGAAAACCCTATCAGCCAAGCTACAAATTAGGGTGTGATCCATTTGAATCCCTACAGAAGACACATCTTCAAAATAATATCTCATCTACTACCATGTACTAGGGACTTGAATTCATTGACAACTTGTCCTAAAACATAACTACTCCATCTAGAAGAAACCTCCTACAAAATATCAGATTCATGGCAGCAACAAAATAATAATGTCTGATCACATCGGGCCCAACCACCATAAAATTCATTAAATTACCAACTACTAATGCATCCTTTATGACCTGAGAATAATCATATTTGATTTATTTTATCCTTCTGGCTCATCGACCTCCTTTTCACAGAGAAACCCTCGCTCAAATTTTCAAAATTTGATCGACAACGAATAATCTATCAAATTTAAAGCACACTCGTTGATTTCTTCCTTTCTCGGCACATCGAATGACTCAAGATAATCAAACAAAACCTTTGTTTGATTCAAAACTTATCTACCACATCATATTTCTAGTAACCAATAAAAAATGAGCAAATCAGCATAATCTGGTGCCGAGGACCCACCCTTTCAAAATCTTCATCAGACGGTAGTCACGATCCCACATTGAATATCTTTTGTGCACTTTCCATAACGCCCTTATGCTCACCGTTATATCAAATCAGGACATGTGTAAACTTTACCTTGCATCAACTCGAGACCATGACATCAGCAGGGACATGTGTTGAAGGGTCGCGATCCCGCAATCATTAAAGACCTCACATTTTTTCATAACAATAATGTGACCATTGTTAGATCAACCAGATCTTATCATCCTTTATCCTTCCCATGAGCTTTTGACCTTGGTCCCACCATCACCATAAGATATTTTGATGACATAGTTGAGAATCAAGATACATAGAAATGTTGTTTGTTGATCTGCCTATTCCTTCTGATAGAATCATCGGCAAGAGATATCTCAATGACATTATCGAGGATCAGAGCAATTGAAATTTATCTTCATTGAAGGTTCTTCATGCCTGATAGAATTATTGGTAGATCATATGCCGATACTTATGATTAACACTCATTGGTGAAACATATGGTGATGAAGGAATGAACATCGCGTGAGCTCAAAAAATGATATTTTCGACCGCCGATGAGCTGATTAGGAAGGGTTATAGTGATAAAAGGAAATAATGTAGGTTGAGACTTAGGAAATAGAATTTTTGTTGGGGATCAGCTTAGGAAAATTAATGGCTCGCTAGGTAAAGACATTTAAAAAAGAACTTGGCCCCGCCTGATAACTTAGTACATGTGCTAAAAAGGCAGCTTAAGTCAAGAAAAAGGTAATGAGAAAATAGAATTTGGGTAGGGTTTGTTAGGATTAACTGTTGCCCCAAAAATTCCCTGTCTTTCCTTTTTTTGGCCACGGTCCTATTTTTCAAAGAAATGCTCAAGTGTCGAAAACCCAGTGTGTTTTTGACCTCCTCTCTGAAGGCTTGGGATGTTTCTGCCTTTTGGCCCGAAAGTTTGGTGTGTTTTCGACCTCCGCTCTAAAAGTTTAGTGTGTTTTTGACCTTCGCTCGAAAACCTTTTGTGTTTTCGACCACTGTTGCACTTCACACTTCTCCAGTGTCAGTGTTTTCTATCTGCGCAACTCCGACAAGTGGGGCCCAGTTAGTTTTTGGCAAACTATTATGCGGGTTGTCACATGATCGCATAAGTCCTTTTCCCCTTATGCGACCATGCGACTAACCATTGATGGTACTATTGAAGGATGCTAGTGGTCTATCACATGATCGCATAGTGCCTTTTTAGGCTATGCGAACATGTGACTAGCTATTAATCGCACCCTCTTCTATGCTTCTCACTTCTTCCTTTGGCGGTAGTTTTTCCATGTGCGCAACTCTGATCAGGTGGGCCCAGTGGATGGTTTTCTGAAATCGCTAGCGGTCTATCACATGATCACATAGCCCCTTTTTAGGCTATGTGAGCATGCGACAAATCGTTAGCCGAGTTGATAAAGGTTGCAGTTTGGTGGTGGGCCTAGTTTTAAATTCAGTCGGGTAATCTCGCAATGAAAAGAGGCATATTCCTTTCTATTTGGTGATTATGAGACTTCCTTTAGTTAGGTAATCTCCTGACGGAAAGGAATATGCCAAAGGTATTATGAGACTCAGCAACTGCCGCCAGATAAAGCAAGGATCATGCTTGTCGCGTAGTCGCTAAATAAACCCAGGGTGAACTCAGGTTAAATTTTACATGCGATCATGCGACCAATGTGATTTTAAAGTAGTGTGGGCCCGACAAGTTCGCAGGTGCGTGGTTAAAGGATTTCTCGCAGTCGCTAGATAGACCCGGGGTTAAGGAAAAGATCAAGCATTTCAGTGACCGAGGGAAGGTGAATTCAAGGTAAACCAGGGTCAAGTTTGCTGTTATGTTTTGCGGGTCCTAAGCATCCACGTGGCAATGGAGATAGTTTTAAAAGGGCAGTCGCATGATCGCATGAAGCTTTTTGGGCTCATGCGACCACGCGATCGTTGTCTTTTTCAAAGCGGTGGTGGATTCAAAGGGCAATCGCATGATCGCATGAAGCTTTTCAGGCTCATGTGATCATGTGACCATTGCTATTTCAACGGACAGTGGTAGCATTAGTGGGCTCAGCGGTTGTTTTGACGAATGCTAGCGGTCTGTCGCATGATCGCATAGCCCCTTTTTAGGCTATGCGAACATGTGACAAACCGTTAGCCGCGCCGATATGAGGTTGTATAGTGTGGTGTTCTTGCACCGATGAAACATTAAAGAGCTGGTGCCATCTGTATTTTAAATTCAAATTCATTATGAAGATTAGATTTTGAGCATTCATGGCTTAGTGGGCTTGTAGGGAGGTAGATGGATTGAAGCTTTTGTCTACGAGCAAGATTAGGGATGGGCATGCAGGGAGATATATCTGATTTGGCATGGATATTTGCAGAGCACATTTATGATCAGAAGTGACTAGTTTTAGGGTTGATTATTTTATGCATATCTATGTAGCCCTAATTGAGATATTTTTTATTCCTGCTTGCGTGCAGAGTTGTATATATTGTTTTTTTTGGAGCTTTTGAGCTCAGAATCTAGCAGTTGTAAAAAAGAAGGTTTCTTCCCCAGAGAGCAATTTGTGGCATTTTCCTGCCCTTTTGGCTTTCTGCAATTGTTAAATTCCCATTGATTGTTCAGATACTGAAGATATTTTATGACATTTTTCCTATCTCTATGTCTTCTTATGTGAGTTATCTCTTAATGGTTTTTCAATATTTTTACATGTTTCTCAGTGATAGCTTAGGGTTCTTGGTCCTCTTTTTTTATAATTTTCATGCACTGTTGTGGGTGATTGGATGTGAATGTCTCTGTGGGTATACTTTAACCCCTTAACAATCATGTCTCATTCCTATGCCTAGTTGTAGAAGTGGATGTTGTTTGCAGGTCATAAGTTGTGCCTGTATCTTCTGTAATGCTATTATTTTGTGAAAACCATCTTTTCTTGAAATAGCCTCTTTCTATTTTGGACCTTCTTATGAAATATTTATGCAAGGCTATTCAGAGAGCTGTGATCTCTTAGACCTAAGCTTTTCACTGGTTTCATTCCTCTATACTAAGATTCATACCCCATTTTCGGTGCATCACCTAGTAGGATAGATTTGCTTCCTATCATTTCCCTTCCAAGCATTCCTTCTATCCCTTTCCCCTCAAAGAATTTACATTTTCTGTCTAAGAGAAAATCAGGGTGATTATCCAAGAGGAACTAGCCTAGAATTTGGAGGTCTCATCTTGGTTAGCAAAAGGTCCCACAACCTTGAGATGATTCCCATGTTATACTAGATTATCAAGACTACGAGAGCTTGAGATCAGAGGTGCAAATTCAGTGTATAACATTTCTGGCACGCCCGATGGGACAGTAAAGAAGTTCATTTTTTAAGATTGTGTCATCTCTGATATGCAGATTGCATAATACAGACCTTTAGAGGTTGTTCTATCAAGTATATTTGGTGACTCCACTGGTTTCAAAGTTTCAGGCCAACCTTGTTAAGGTTTATGAGAAAGATCGAGACTAGAAGCTCAAAGCCTGTCGAATTTTCAGAGTTGCCCTTGAAAAGAAGCTCCAAAGGCAGGTCAACTCAGAGAGAATCTCCTGCAAGAAGAGTCTAATCTACACCTCTTGATACTTCAGAGAGGAGACCTCTCCTCTTTCATTTCAAAAGAAGAGGTAGATCTCTGACCAGAGATCTAGAAGAAGAAGATCCAAATCTAGCAAATACAACTCATATAGTTGTTAATCTTTAGGTTACACCTCCTACAATGGCTAGAAATTTTGCCTTTGCACCTTTCAATCAGGGGAGCCCATTAGATTTTGTAGTGCATCATGATGTGCCCTTAGTGGCATTAAAGAGTATACCTGATTTCACAGGGGAGGGATAGACAATAGCCTTTGAACACATAAGAGATGTGACCACCATTTGCAGCATACACAACATTACTCAAGAGGATGTGGCCACCAAATTATTAGCAACATCTCTGAAAGGTAAGGCTATAGAGTGGTTTAAAACTTTAACTGTTGGTTCTATTACTTCATGGGATGAATTAGGGGATGCATTAAGCAAGCATTTTGAGGATAAATCAGATAATTTGTCTTTAGTTGAGCAATTAACAACTATAAAGAGAGACCCTCAAGAGAAAATGATAGATTATAATAGTAGATTCCTTAAAACATGGAATAGAATCCCAGTCTCTGTAAGGCCATCAGCTGACCATGCCTTCCTATACTACTTGCAAAGTCTGAATAAATAAATCTCTATCATGATCCAGTCTATGGGTGGTACCACTTTACCCCAGGCCTTTGACACTGTTGTCAAAGCTGAAAATTGTTTGATCCAAGCAGGCATGATATAGAGAAGACCTCCCATGCCTATCTTCCCTAGTCTTCAGCCCATTGCACCTGCACAAGTGCCCCCATTTATCCCTATTCCCACAATGTCAGCACCTCAAGCTAGTACCAGTGGTCAGGAACATGCTGCAACAAATTTCTCCCAAGAGTTGCAAGAGGTGAAGAGTAGTCAGCAAACTAGTATACAAGAAATGACAAACTTGCTATAGACTCTAACCAAAGAGGTCACAAACTTGAAGATTCAAAACCAAGGCATCAGGCCACCCTTCCAATCACAAGGCCAAAGTCCTAATCAGCAATACCAAAATCAAGGACAACCTTATCAACAAAATAGGCCACCATACCAAGGAGGCTATCAAGGGAAAATACAAAGTTTTAATCAAAGACCATTCCAACCGTATAACCCTGCACTTCTTAATTATGTAAATCCAGTCAGGGATATGGTTCCTTGTCAAAACAATATGGCCATGGATAATGAATGGTGTTTCCCTTGCAATCAGCCCCATAATTAGGCTACGTGTTCTAATGGATGGATGAACCAAGCACTAATGGTTCAAAATGCTTCACAAGCTCAAGCATAAGCTCCTTCTAGTGGGATAACTCCTCAATAAGAAACACAAGAGAATGAGACTGCTCTTTTCAATTAGGAGCAACCAGATTTCAATGGAGTCAATGATGAAGCTGCTTTTGTTGCCTACACAAGAGCAAAGAGAAGGGCCCAAGACATGGAGAGAGCAGATTCTGGTACTAAGGACACTACATCTATAGAACCACTGTAGCAAGTTGCCCCTATCACATCCAAGGAGGTCCCTGTCGTCATAAGCAAAGAAGGCCAAGTTCCAAAAGAGGTAGAACCCAACATAGTAAAAGCACAACAAAGAGTACACACTGTGGCACCTTATAATATTGTAGACAACATGAAGAAGGTGAATGTCACCATGTCTATGTGGGACTCTTTGTCTATTCTAGGACAACTTGAAATTTTGGAGAAGGCCATG
Organism: Chamaecyparis obtusa; assembly: GCA_027943335.1. Classification (NCBI taxonomy): domain Eukaryota; kingdom Viridiplantae; phylum Streptophyta; class Pinopsida; order Cupressales; family Cupressaceae; genus Chamaecyparis; species Chamaecyparis obtusa. The sequence continues at coordinate 44,626 of BSBK01001866.1, forward strand.
AGAGAGGCAGCAAATCTTCAACCTACAAAAGAAACTACAAAACCAGTGTTGGTCAACACTGATCAAGAAAAGGAGACTCCAACTAGCAACTCTAGGGCCAATACCATGCAAGGTAGGAATTTAAAGCTGTATGCACCCTAAAATGGTCGCCTAGACTTTGGGCCCCATTTATTCAATTTGTCAAATATCAATTTCCTGAATCAATGCTTTGCAATTTTCAAATCAATTCCTTGATCAAATCGCAATTAAATCAATAATTCAAATATTTCTAAAGTTTGATCATTTCATCAATAATTTTATTTAATTAAAAGAAATATTCTCTTTTAAATAAATAAAATAGGCTTATTTAATTAAAAGAAATATCTTAAATAAAATAATCTTATTTAATTAAAACCCTTTTTAATTGAATGATTTTATCTTATTTAATTAAATATTCTTCTTTTTATTAAATAAACTTATCTTATTTATTTAAAAGATAATTCCTCTTTTAAATAAATAAAATCCCCACTTAAAGCAAAATTTGTGATGGAAAAGGAAATAAATCAAATAAAAATAAAACAAAAATCCTTTTCCTGATTCTTTCAATAATTTTATTTAATTGAAAGAAATATTCCCTCTTAAATAAATAAAATAACTTTATTTAATTGAAAGAAATATCTTTTAAAATGAAATAAATTTATTTAATTAAAATCTTTTTTAATTAAATGATTTTATCTTATGATATCTCTCTTTTAATTAAATAATGTTATCTTATTTAATTAATAGAGAATCATTCTTTTAAATAAATAAAAAATCCTTTTAAAGCTCTTTGTGATGAAAAAAGGGAAACAAATAATTAAAAATAAATAAAATCCCTTTTCTCTCCACACTTTCTAAAAAATGAGCTTTATTTCCTCTTTTTGGATTTATCTCACATTGCTCTTGAGGATGCATTCTCTTCCACATTTTCCTATATAAGGAGCCCTCTCCTTCTCATTTTAGATCGGAGAATTTTCATGTTATTGTTATACTGCAGGTTTGGAGAGCAATCTTGGAAGAAGCTTGTTGAGCACATTTGGAGCTTGGATATTTGAGACTTCTTTCTTCTTGTCTTCTTCTCTCATGCCTTATGACAATCCATAGTTTAGATTAAATTCATGTTTCCTTTCATAGATTAACATTGTATAAGCATTCATTTCAATAGAATAGTTTATTTCTTGCATTGTTATCATCTAGACTAGTTTCATTTGCATGCAATAACTTGATGATCATGGAGATTAGCATGCTTGCTATTTATTTTTGAATCTCTCATTTTTTGGTGTACTTGCATGGGCATAACTAGGTCAATCTGAGGGCCTCATATACAAACCCCTGCACTCCACGAATAAAGAGCTGTGAATCGCTATTTGAGACCTCATTCTTGAGTGTTCTTGAATGTAATGATTCACAGAAGTGTGACTACTTTCTAGCACACAAAAGCCACCTCCCTTTTATGTATCATTAATTATTGGAAAATTTTTATTGCATAATTGTATGGTAGATAGTGGAGCTACTAGCACTATAATGCCCAAGAAAGTGGCTGATCAATTAGGACTTAAATATGAACCCTTCCAAAAGAAGGTTACACAACTTGATGGATCCTCAGTCAGTACTATAGGTGTGGCCAAGGATACCAGTCTAATTCTCCATGCTAGTCCTAATTTTTCCATTCTCCTTGACATATATATCATAGATCTTCCTGCATTATTTGCCATATGTCTCTCAAGAGAGTTCACAACCAAGATAGGAGGTTATCTTTCTTCCGACTGGTCTCACATGCTCTTTCATACAAGGTATGGTACCAAAGTCACCATTAAATTAGAAGCCTTAGCAATACATCATATAGAGCCATATGTGTCCAATTCTATCAATACTAATTGTCCTATATTTGATGACAATGATTTCCCAACCATTAGTGAAGCAAGCACCAAAATAGAGAATATCCCTGATATTCTCCTAGATGAAAGAGCCTCAAAGATCCAAGAGAGTCTTGTTTGGGATTTTGGTTTGGGGAGTTATCTGATTCAAGAAAGTGGAGCCATAGAACCAAGCCTTCTCAAAGAATACACTGATTTGGATGATCGGGATAGTCAGGTCTGGGAGCTATTTTTTGATGGAGCTAGAAGTAGACATGGTTCTAGAAGAGGTGCTATGCTGGTGTCCCTGAAAGGAGAAAGGTATTATACTGCCTTTAGATTTAGTTTTTCCTGCACCAGCAACACTACAGAGTATGAAAGTCTGGTTAATGGACTAGAATGGGCTAGAAAAAGAGGGCTTAAAGCGTTAAAAGTATATGGTGATAGTGAACTTGTTGTCAGCCAAGTAAGAGGGATGAGTGCAACCAAAAATGATGTCATGAAAGCATACAAACATAGAGTTTGGGATGCAATTGAAGATTTCCATGCTTTCAATATCATTGCTATCCCTAGAAAGTTAAATCAAAACGCTGATAGGTTAGTTGCTATTGGATCTTAGTTTGACATCCCCAATAGCATTTCAAAAGAAGCAGATCGACAAAACATCAAGATTATTGTCAGACCTTCAATTCCAGATAATAATATTAGTTGGCAAGTGTTTGACAGTGATGAACAAATTTTGCAGTTCTTGTTTGAAGAAGATGTCTTTTCAAGGCACAATCAAAAGAGATTATCACAGAGCTATGGTGATCAAGTGATACAACTTAGATCTAATAAGATGCCTAAAGGTCTTGTCACCTTAGAGACTATCTTCAACAAGGATGATGAAGTCAAGAAAAATAAAGCTGGCCTGGTAGTCCAACAGGAACATTGTGCTGAATTAGAGTTGGAACCAGGTAAGAGCCTACAATTTGGAAAAGTAAACACTCATTCAGAAAAGCAAGCTTACACTAAATTATTCAAAGAATTTAGTGATGTTTTTGCATGGGGGTATGGAGACCTCAAGGGTTTTGATCCTACCCTTGCTCAACACACTATTGAATTGGAGCCTAATGCTAAACTAGTAAGGCAAAAGCAAAGGACTGTTAATCCCAAGCTTGAACCACTTATGCATAAGGAAGTACTTAAACTAATAGAAAGTGGCAGATCATCTACCCCATCAAACATACTAGTTGGGTTTCCAACCTTGTTCCTATCAGGAAGAAGAATGGGGAGCTGAGGTTATGTGTTGATTTCAGGGATTTGAACAGAGCCTCATTAAAAGACTACCATCCACTACCCTCTATGGAACAAATTTTGCAATGTGTCTCTAGATCCAAGAGATTCTCATTGTTGGATGGCTATTTAGGATACAATCAAATCTTAGTGAAAGAAGAGGATCAATATAAGACTGCATTTACAACCAAGTGGGGAACCATGGCATATTAGAAGATGCCCTTCGGTTTGTCAAATACAGGTGCTACATTTCAAAAGGCAATGGACATGGCCTTTAAGGGCCTCATGTACAAGTTTGTGCTAGTCTACCTGGATGACATAACTATCTACTCAAAGCATGCAGTAGACCACATTAGACATTTGAGGCAGATTTTTGAAAGATGCAGAGAATTTGGGATATCCCTTAATCCCAAGAAATGTGTGTTTGCAATTCATGAAGGAAAACTATTAGGATATGTATTATCCAAAGAGGGAATTACAGTAGATCCTGAGAGAAATGTAGCCATCTTAGAACTACCATTACCACATCATAAGAAAGGACTCCAATCTTTCATAGGAAAGATTAACTTTGTTAGGAGATTCTTGCCTAACATTGCAGAGTTACTCAAGCCTTTGACAGCCACGTTGAGGAAAGGCTCAGCCTTTAGTTGGACCAAAGAAGGAAAAGTTAACTTCCAAGCTATTAAAGAAGCCTTAACAGAAGCTCCTGCTCTCCTAAATCCAAATTTTAGTAAGGATTTTATCCTTTATGCTTATGGGGGTCATGATGCCATATCTACAATGTTGACTCAAGAAAATGCTGAAGGATTGGAGTAGCCTATTGCTTTCTTTAGCAAAGGTTTAGAAGAGTATGAACAAAGATACTCTTTTGTAGAAAAACATGTTTTTGCTGTGGTAAAGAGCCTCAAAAAATTCAGACATTTATTGACCCATAACAAGGTGCATTTGATGGTTACTCATCCAAGTGTCAAAGAATTTTTGCTTTCTAAGGACCTAAATGACAAAAGAGCTGGTTGGATCACTAAGGTGATGGAATATGACATAGATATTCAGACTACCAAGCTGGTTAGAGGAAGAGGTCTTTGTGAGCATCTGGCAGAAGACAGAAGTTTAAAGAAATTGGAATACATAGATGTGTCTCTGGTGGTGCATTCTACAAGAGAGCAAGCCAAGGCAACTAGCTGGTTACCTAATATGATCAATTATTTGAAGACAGGACAATATCCTACAGGCCTAGATTCAGCAAAAAGGAGGTATTACAGGCTACAATCTATTCCTTTTGTGCTGATAGATGAAATTATTTTCAGAAAGGATCACAATAGTGTCCTTCTAAGATGCATAGATTCAGAAAGGGTTGCAGATGTCTTATTGGAGTTTCATGATGGAGCTTCTGGTGGCCATTTCTCTCCTAGGACTACAGCTTTAAAGATCATGAGGGCTGGATAATATTGGCCATCTATCTTCAAAGACAGTCATGATTATGTTAAAAGATGTGTCAAATGTGCTATTTTTGCAGGGAAAGAAAGATTTGCAACTCTGCCCCTACAGCCAGTCAAAACAAAGCAGCCCTTCATGAAGTGGGGTATAGATTTCATTGGCATGATTAACCCTCCATCTAGTGTAGGACACAAGTGGATAATCACTGCAACTGATTATTTCACTAGGTGGACAGAGGCAGTTGCTTTAAAAGAAGCTAATGAGAATTCTGTTTTAAGTTTTTATGATGACATCATTCATAGATTTGGCATTCCAGATTCTATAGTTTCAGACAATGCATTAGCATTTACAGGCCTCAAAGTCTTAGAGTGGGCAGTCAAGAAGGGCATCTATCTAAATACAAGTTCCAATTACTATCCTTAGGGGAATGGTTTGGTAGAATCAACAAATAAGAATCTGATTAGAATAATCAAAAGGACCCTGCAAGACAGTCAGAGGGACTGGCACACTAAATTGAGATTTGCCTTGTGGTTAGATAGAATTACTCCAAAGAAAATAATTGGTAATTCCCCATACATGTTGGTGTATGGTAGAGAGGCTAAGTTATCTATTTCAACTGAATTACCAGCTTTGGACTTGGCCACTCAGTATGCCTTGTTTGAAGAAAGTGATCCTATGCAAATCAGATATGCCCAGTTGATGGAGCTAGAAGAGATCAGAGATAAATCAATGCAAGATATGGCATTCCATTAGAGTCAAACAAAGAGAAGCTTTGATAAAAGAGCCAGGGTCAGAAACTTCAAGGTTGGAGATGTAGTTCTCAAATGGGATGAGTTCAGGTCAAAACCTGGCAAGCACACAAAGTTTGATTCCTTTTAGGGTGGACCATTTGTTATAACAGAGTGCAGAGGATCTAACGCTTTTTAGCTTTCAACCCTTGAAGGAGATGCCTTACTAATCTCAGTGAATGGTTTCCACTTGAAGCCTTGCTTTGAGGTTAATCCCTCTTTGTAGATCCTTCTTATAAATTCTTGTAAATATGTTTCTTGCTTTCTTTCCCTACTTTCTAGGTTAGTTCCTGTTTCCCAAGAAGTACCCATGCACAGTTTGTCTTGCTGGTTCAATTTTGTCTTTGTCCAAGTTTTTGTGCTCAAGAATGACTCCTATGCCCAATGGATTGCTTCAAGGCAACTGGTCCAATGTCTAGCAGGCTGACATCCCGTAGAGATCGCCAAAATGTTGCCCCAAAAATTCCCTGTCTTTCATTTTTTTTGGCCACAGTCCTATTTTTCAAAGAAATGCTCAAGTGTCGAAAACCTAGTGTGTTTTCGACCTCCTCTCTCAAGGCTCAGGATGTTTCTACCTTTTGGCCCGAAAGTTTGGTGTGTTTTCAACCTCTGCTCTAAAAGTTTAGTGTGTTTTCGACCTTCGCTCAAAAACCTTCTATGTTTTCAACCACTGCTACACTTCACACTTCTCCGGCGTCAGTGTTTTCTATCCGCGCAACTCCAACAAGTGGGGCCCAGTTAGTTTTCGACAAGCTATTATGCTGGTTGTCGCATGATCACATAAGTCCTTTTCCCCTTATGTGACCATGTGACTAACCATTGATGGTACTGTTGAAGGATGCTAGCGGTCTGTCGCATGATCACATAGTCCCTTTTTAGGCTATGCGAACATGTGACTAGCCATTAACCGCACCCTCTTCTATGCTTCTCACTTCTTCCTCTGGCGGCAATTTTTCCATGTGTGCAACTCCGATCAGGTGGGCCCGGTGGATGGTTTTTCAAAACCACTAGCGGTCTATCGCATGATCGCATAGCCCCTTTTTAGGCTATGTGAACATGTGACAAATCATTAGCCACATTGATAAAGGTTGCAGTTTGGTGGTGGGCACAGTTCTAAATTCGATCGGGTAATCTCGCAATGAAAAGAGGCATATTCCTTTCTATCTGGCGATTATGAGACTTCCTTTAATCAGGTAATCTCTTGATGGAAAGGAATATGCCAAAGGTATTACAAGACTCAGTGACTACCACCAGATAAAGCAAGGATCATGCTTATCGCTAAATAAACCCAAGGTTGGTAAAAAGTGAACACGACTTGGCGACCAAAGGGAAAATAAACCCAGGGTGAACCTTGGTTAAATTTTGCATGCGATCATGTGACCAATGTGATTTTAAAGTAGTGTGGGCCTAGCAAGTTCATAGGTGCATGGTTAAAGGATTTCTCATAGTCACCAGATAGACCCGGGGTTAAGGAAAAGATCAAGTGTTTCAGCGACTGAGGGAAGGTGAACTCGAGGTAAACTAGGGTCAAGTTTGCTGTGATGTTTTGTAGGTCCTGAGCGTCCATGTGGCAATGGAGATAGTTTTAAAAGGGCAGTTGCATGATCGCATGAAGCTTTTCGAGCTCATGCAACCATGCGACCATTGTCTTTTTCAAAGTGATGGTGGATTTAAAGGGTAGTCGTATGATCGCATGAAGCTTTTCGGGCTCATGCGATCATGCGACCATTGCTATTTCAATGGACGATGGTGGCATCAGTGGGCTCAGTGGTTGTTTTGATGAACGCTAGCGGTCTGTTGCATGATTGCATAGCCCCTTTTTAGGCTATGTGAACATGCAACAAACTGTTAGCCGCGCCAATAGGAGGTTGTACAGTGCGGTGTTCTTGCACTGATGAAACATTAAAGAGCTGGTGCCATATGTATTTTAAATTCAAATTCATTGAGAAGATAAGATTTTGAGCATTCATGGCTTAGTGGGCTTGCAGGGAGGTAGATGGATTGAGGCTTTTGTCTACGAGCAGGATCAGGGATGGGCACACAGGGAGATATATCTGATTTGGCATGGATATTTGCAGAGCACATTTATGATAAGAAGTTACTGGTTTTAGGGTTGATTATTTTATGCATATCTATGTAGCCCTAATTGAGATATTTTTGATTCCTGCCTGCGTGCAGAGTTGTATATATTATTTTTTTTGGAGCTTTTGAGCTTAGAATCCAGCAGTTGTAAAAAAGAAGGTTTCTTCCCCAGAGAGCAATTTGTGGCATTTTCCTGCCCTTTTGGCTTTCTGCAATTGTTGAATTCCCATTGATTGTTCAGATACTGAAGATATTTTATGACATTTTTCCTATCTCTATGTCTTCTTATGTGAGTTATCTGTTAATGGTTTTCAGTATTTTACATGTTTCTTAGTGATAGCTTAGGGTTCTTGGGCCTTCTCTTTTTCTATAATTTTCGTGCACTATTGTGTGTGATTGGATGTGAATGTCTCTGTGGGTATACTTTAACCCCTTAACAATCATGTCTCATTCCTATGCTTGGTTGTAGAAGAAGATGTTGTTTGCAGGTCATAAGTTGTGCCTGAATCTTCAATAATGCTATTGTTTTGTGAAAACCATCTTTTCCTGAAATAGCCTCTTTCTGTTTTGGAGCTTCTTATGAAATATTTATGCAAGCCTATTCAAAGAGTTGTGATCTCCTAGACCTAAGCCTTTCACTGGTTTCATTCCTCTATACTGAGATTCATACCCCATTTTTAGTGCATCACCTAGTAGGATAGATTTGCTTCCTGTCATTTCCCTTCCAAGCATTCCTTCTATCCCTTTCCCCTCAAAGAATTTACATTTTCTATCTAAGAGCAAATCAGGGTGATTATCCAAGAGGAACCAACCTAGAATCTAGAGGTCTCATCTCAGTTAGCAAAAGGTCCCACAACCTTGAGATGATTCCCATGTTATACTGGATTATCAAGACTACGAGAGCTTGAGATCAGAGGCGCAAATTCAGTGTATAACATTAACAAGACAAAAATAATAGTTACATGCAAATATAACCAATATTAAAAAATTAATAAACAATATAGAAGAGAACACAAGACACAAAGATTTAACATGGTTCACCCAATTCCTGGGCTACATTCACCAACAACGAGTCCAATATTATTATTATCCAGTGATTACAACCCGATTACAATCCACAATCCCTTATAACTCAATACCGCCACACGAAGCTATTAAAAAACATGCATCATAAAATCCCTAACCCTAAGCCATTTTATACAAGATTTTTGCCGCTTTAGGGTTAGAATCAGTTACAACCCAACAAGGGCATGGGGAAAAGTGTATAGTATTTCCCTGATTAATCACCATGAGATAACAGGGTTTTAGGATCAAACAAGACTTTTGTTACCCTCTTGAAATGGATAAAGCCTATTCTCTCACACTTGAAGCAAGAAATGGCCATTTTCAAAGATTTTTTGCATTAACTGGAAAACTAACCATTAGTGGCTCTGTATGGGGATATGCCTCTTGCAGGCATAGCAAGAACTTAGGAAATCTGGGAGAGCAGATCGCAAACTTGACCAAAAACTTGTAAGGAGATGACCAAAAACTGGCAGACTAACTAGGAAAACAGGAAGGAACACACAACAGAAAGGGACAATATATCTATAGACCTAACTAATGCTCACAAAAAAGATAGGACTTCAAGAGAAATACCTTTTTAGAAATTGTCCATGAATAGGCAATTCCAGAATGTTACCAAAAATTTCTTTGATAAAATATGAGTTCTCTCCCCACTTATCATGAATTTTGTAGGGCCCCCACCAGATTAGATCAAATTTGTCATGTTTTCCTTTATCCTCCAACTTGGTATTCCACAAAATAACCAAATCATCCTTCTCAAATGTTCTTACTGTGGTTCTCTTGTCATACAAGTCCTTAACTTGTATCTGAAACTTAGCATTCTTTAATGCAGATTCTCTTCTAGTTTCATCTAACTCTAGGATATCATTCATCCTTATTTTCATCTCATTTGTCAAATTTTCATCATATAATTGAATAAATTTGTACATTCCAATCAAGTTGTTTTGAGGCAATCTAGCCTGAATCCCATATACCAAATCAAATGGAGCACATCCAATTGATTTATTCATAGTCACCCTATCAACCCAAAATACCAAAGGTAACTTAGCATCCCATGCTATTTTATTTGTATCAAGGATCCTCTTGATTATCTTCAATAAGTTTTTATTGCTTGATTCAACCTACCCATTGCCCTGAGGATGGTAAGGGTGTTATAAAGTAAAGTCCACCAAGATAATTGAGAGGAGGGGGGTGAATCAGTTATTAGATAACTACAATTATTTTCTTATTTAATAGATTGCATCCATGTAATCAATATAAACAACAAAAATATAAAGATAAACATACACAGTAACACAATAACACAATATATGTTAACTAGGGAACCTCTTGATTAGAGAGTAAACCCCGATGGGAATGATGCCCACAAAAGATGCACTAATATGAAAATTCCTTGTGAGAGGATGGACTCTGTTAAGAGCCTTATGAAATACATTAAGTACATATGAATATCTGTTAGGAGACTTTGAATCCCTGTTAGAAGATTCTAACCCTGTTAGGAGTTTATGGAAGACAAAAGGACCCATTGTCCAAATAGCTTCAAGGGAAAGATCATTGAACACACTACCCAATTGATCTCTATATTAATCAACAAAATAATACCAAAATATTATTGATCTCAACAACTTATCACTTCTCCTCTGACTGTGCCAAACCGCACCAGTTACTTCATCAAATCTCAATAACATATCTCTGTACTTCACATATCCTCTTAAAACAAATATTGCTTAATTCAATATTCACTTTCATACAATCTCTCGTATCTCCTTACAATAAAGGAAAATAATCCTTTCTTTATACCACACTCAAATAATTACAAATGAGTTGGCCAACAAGGCTTAACCAATTACAAAATAAAAAATTTCCACGCGTTACACAATATTACATAAAACTATCAGCTTCCAAACAAGATAATTCTTCACTCGTGCAACCTCTAACCTTACTGTCATGTCCACATCACTATCATCATGTATTTATCATCTATAAAACCTTGCATGCCTAGATTCTATTCTGATTAGGAGATATCATCCAGTTTCCACAATTTGCTTCTTAGGAATACTATTTGAATACTGCTTCCACTTATTTACACATAACTATCATGAATAATTGAATTTCTATATGCGCTCTTGACCATGAACATATGACACAACATAAAGTAATTCCTCAACTCCGCATAGCTTGATCTTCAATATCCCATGTGCGCTAATACAAACACTGTCTGCTTCATTGCTAATCTCTAGTAGATCACTGTGTTGACATCAATGACAATCATGGTCATGAATGCAACAACAACTACTACATAATAGTTGTGAATACTCCCCAATATGATATATTCAACATTCATTCCTAACAATATCCCCCATTGGCATTGATGGAAACATAGATGAAAAAACATCCAAGCTCCATGAATACCAACACTACAACACTATTGCTCTGAAATGTTTTCAAATCCTCTTCATCAATCAAATCTTGCTTCATTTTCCTATTCAATTCTTATAGTTTTCCATTTTATATTGCTTGTATCCTTCTCCCTCAAATTCTCTTCAATAGATGATTTTTCATTTAACTTTCTCCCCCATTGACATCAATGAAAAATAATACATCACTATGTCAACAACAACTTCAATGTCAAAAGACACTTTTTAGAAAATACATTCACTAGAGTCCTCATGACTCAGCTCAGAAACACATACTCCCCCATAGAGGAAGTACCAACATCCAGTCCAGAAAAAAGATAGAGCTCATATACCACTGGACTGATGCAACAATCTGCATCACTTCTCAAAAGTAGGTTGGGGCATAACCCCAAGCATACCTCTCAGATACTCAAATGTATCTTTAGGTAAGGGCTTTGTAAATATATCTACTATCTACTCTTTTATGCTTATATACTCAAGTCTAACTTCTTTCTCTACAACTTTCTCTCTTACTACATGATACTTTATTTCTATATGATTTGTCTTAAAATGTAGTACATGATTCTTAGACATACTTACTGTACTGGTGTTATCACAGTGTATAACAACAGGCTCATCAAATTTTATTCCAATATCCTTCAACATTTGTTTCATCCATATTATCTGGTTACGATTGTTTGTTTTTTTTACATATTATGCTTCTGTTGTGCTCTATGAAATACAATTTTGTTTCTTACTTAGCCAAGAAACCAATCTTCCTCCAAGGAAAAATGCTCCACCACTTGTACTCTTTTTGTCATCAACATTGCCTCCCTTACTTCCAAAAATTCTGAAATACTTAACTAATGGTGCATGTTCAAACCATAATTCATAAAGTGTCTTGTATGTGTCTGCTTTGATTTGTACTTTTTTCATTATATATACTATTATATTCACTGCTTCTCTCCAGAATGTCTTTACCAAGTCATTTTCAAATAGCACAGATCTTTCTGCTTTAGTCACTGACATGTTTCTTCTATCTAGGGGTTGAAAACTGTCTCTTAATGCCATTCACTTCACAAAAAGTGTTAAATTCTTTTGAAGTAAATTATCTACCTTTATCTGATCTTAAACATTTAATCTTCATTCTAGATTCATTCTCAACTTTGTTCTTAATTACTCTAAACTTATTAAATGCCTTAGACTTTTTTGTAAGAAATGCAATTCACATCATTCTTGTAAAATCATCAACAAGAATCATAAAATACCTTTCACCATATAATCCTTTAGTCCTTGTGGGACTACTCAAATATGTATGAAAAATTTCCAACTTCTCTGCTAATGTAAACTTCTTGCTAGGAAATGAGCTTCTCTTATGTTTAGCCATAACACATTCCTTGCAAATCATGTTAGTAGGTTTCATAATTTTAGGTAAATCTCTTACTGCAAGTGTAGTAATTACTTTCACAATGTTATCAAAGTTTATATGAAAAAATCTTCTATGCCATAACCAACTTTCATCAATCTTAGTAATCAAGCATGTCATCTCAGTAGGATTCAACTGAAATACATTACCTTTGGTTCTTGATCTAGTTCCAATCAAATTACCATCCTTATCCTTGACTACACAAGTTTTCTCAGTAAACCAAACTTGATATCCCTTATCAACTAACTATCCAACACTCAAAATATTATGTTTCAATCCATCCACAAAATAAACATCATCAGTGTTAGTCTTCCCATCAAAAGAAATAGATCCTATTTCTTTTATCAAACAAGGTGCATTGTTTCCAACTCTAACAATTCCTCCATCATAATCGTTAAACTTTATGAATTTTGTCATGTCACTAGTCATATGATGTGAACAACCACTATCTATAATCCAATCAGATCTCTCTTCTACTTGAGAAACTAAAGATTTTTCTTCTCTAACTTCAGTTTCAAAGTTTTCTTCTTTTATTGCTACAAATCCTATATCATAATTTTCATTATCACTTTCACTTAGGGATTTATCCAAACTAGCCTCAAATTATTCATCATTATCATAGTAACATTCTTTAGATCTTCTATTTTTAAAGTTCTTTCTATACTTCTTTACTCTCTTAGGACATTTAGATGCAAAATGACCATATTATTCACAAGTCCAACATTAAAAAATTTTCTTACCTTTTGGTTCTCTTTTCACAAGCAAGGCAATTCCTTCCTCAATCTTCTTGTCTTCTTTATTCTTAGATCTGCTACCACTAGCATAATCTTCACTTCCACTAATGCTTCTTGATAAGGTAGGATGAACACTAAGTGCGCTGAATGTTGTCTCTATTCTAGGTAGACCTCCCGACTGTCTCAAGCTTATCTTTGCTACTTCTAGTCTTCTAAGAAGGGTTTCTCTGGTGAAGTTCTCAGTACAAGGTATAACTTGCTCAATCATTTGCATTGTATGCTTAAATATAGGAGTTAATGTCTTTAGAAATTTTCATATCACTTCATTCTCTGTTTTGTTTCCTTCATAGGATTTGATACCTGCAATAATTTCTGACATTCTACCAATATAAATTCTACTAGATTCATCTTCCATCATTCTTATATCTTCAAATGCACATATCCAATTATGTAATCTGACTCTCTTTTCATGTTCATCACTTTCAAAAGTAGATTGTAAAGCTAACCAAATTTCATGAGATGTTCTTAGATATTTTACCTAACTGTACTCATTTTTCAGAAGGGCTGGCAAGAGTGCTTCTCTGGCAAGTATGTTACACATGAATAGATCTCTCTCCTCATAAGCACATTCTTCAATTTTGTCTTCTTCAATGATATTCTTTTCATTCTTTGTGATTAACCAGTATCCTGGTCCTAAACATAGCAAATGTGTCTTCATCTTTTCTTTCCAGCTGTCAAAGTTCACTCCATCAAACTTAGGGCTTTCTTTCTTGAAATGATTCACCATGGATCTCCTTAAGTTGTTAAAATTTTCTTTCAAGGACCTGTTGCTCTGATACCAATTGTTAGAAAGTAAAGTCCACCAAGATAACTAAGAAGGGGGGGGGGGGGTGAATCAGTTATTAGATAATTATAATTATTTTCTTCTTTAACAAATTTCAACCATGTAATCAATATAAACAATAACCATATAAAGATAAACATACACAGTAACACAATAAGACAAGATATGCTAACTAGGGAACCTCTTGATCAGAGAGTAAACCTTGGTGTGAATGATGCCCACAAAAGATGCACTAATATGAAAATTCCTTGTGAGAGGATGGACTCTGTTAGGAGCCTTATGAAATACATTTAGTGCCTATGAATCTCTATTAGGAGACTTTGAATCCATGTTAGAAGATTCTAACCCTGTTAGGAGTTTATGGAAGACAGAAGGACCCACTGTCCAAACAACTTCAAGGGCAAGATCACTGAACACACTGTCGAATTGATCTCTATATTACTCAATAGAATAATACCAAAAGATTACTGATCTCAACAACTTATCACTTCTCCTTTCACTGTGCCAAACCACACCAATTACTTCATCAGATCTCAATAACAGATCTTTGTACTTCACATATCCTCTTACAACAAATATTGCTTAATTTTGCAATTCACTTTTATACAATCTCTCATATCTCCTTACAATAAAGGAAAATAATCCTTCCTTTATACCACACTCAAATAATTACAAATGAGTCATCCAACAAGGCTTAACCAATTATAAAATAAAAAACTTCCACACGTTACACAATATTACATAAAATTGTTGGCTTCCAAACAAGATAATTTTTGAAGTGTGAAACCTATGACCTTGTTGTCACTTCCACGTTACTATCATCATGTCTTTATCATCTGTACAACCTCACATGCCTAGATTCTATCCTGATTAGGAGATATCATCTAGTTTCCACAAGCCATTTCTTAGGAATACTGTCTGAATACTACTTCCACTGATTTTTTTTTCTGTTGAAAATATAGAATCAACTGAGTACAACTGTTTGTTACAACCATAGTTTGACTGAATATCAGAACTTTACATAGGAGTTATATGTCAAGTATCTAACATAGCTACAATTTTTTTTTACAAAGCAATACAAGGACTGAGCTAGCTTAAAAACAAAATATATCAAAGTTCCTTCTGGAAAGTATGTACTAGAAAAACACCACAAGGATCATCCTATTAGGACCTATTAGTCCCAGCCTTTTTCCTACCAGTCCTCTTCACTGTTACTCAGGCTGTACTCATATGATCCCCCTTGCTCTTCACTAATTTTAGCATTTCCACCATCTGCATTGCTATCTGGAACATCCCTTCTATCACTGTCATTGATGTCATGTGGTTGCAGAGTGCCTTGGATGCTTGTATTGGATGGAACACTACCATAGTGATCTTTAGATCTTTGAATCTCTATGTATGTAACTTCATGAACTGTTACAATTTGGATGTCTTTTGTAAACAAGACTGTAGCCCCTTCCTTAATCAGACTTTGGAATCTATCTCTTGAGATTTGGATGGTAGCAGTAACCTAAGACAAGATAGTGAAATATGTGAGTTTAGAATTAAACTCAGTAAGGTCCCTCCTCTTATCTTGGAAGATGTATTCATTTATCTATTTCCAAATCAGCCATAGAACTTTAGTAGTAAAGGTAATCCAGAAGTCATTAAGCTTGCTATCAAAGGTCTCCACATATCCAGCCAAAATTTCATGCCAAGAAAGACTCAGAGCAAAATTCCTCAAGACATTACTATAAAAAAAGGAAGACCAAATATTGACAGCCCACTGACATTCAAAGAAAAGATGTTCATAAGACTCAATACAATTACAAACAGAACAAAAAATGGTGTTTTTAGAACCTTGAGACACAAAAGAGACAATAACATGCTATTTCAATAGAAAAATCCACTTAAAACAAACTTTTTTGGGCTCAACATGAGAATGCCATAACAAATCAAAGACTAGATGCCACTTATTGCACAACTAGTTCAAGCCCCAAGCTTGGTTGATTTCATTATAGATATTGTCATTACTGATAAGCATTTTATAAATTTGCTTGAAAGAAAAATTACCAAGAAGATTACCATCACTCCATTTAATGTATGAAGGGTTTTGAATAGAATTAATGCACAAACCAACAAACTAATTGCCCACTGCCTTTGTAATGAGGGTATATGTTTTTTTTCTAAGAGGGAGGAATATCAAATCTGCTACTTAATTCTGCATAGGAGGATATTCTATTATCAACCAGTATATCACTAATGAGGGAGATACCTTTGTTATTCCAACACTTAGTTGAACAACACTGAGTAAGGGCTAGGGGTTTATCATTAAGGTATATACACCACCAGATTGATCTGTCAAGGATTGAGTAATAAGGATTTCTCCCTATAGAACTTTTGGAACATAGGAGTGGTTTAACATGTTTCCAAGCCTTCCATAGAGTAGAGAACACATTAGATCCAAATATTCTCACATCAAAGTCTCCTAGGAGGATGTCAAGAAATGGAACATTGCTCTAGGATTTTCCTTTTTTGATAGTGGATTTGGCAATATTATTCCTAATAAGGACTTTCTATGGCTCATTACCTAAAATAGCCTTGATAATCCATTTGGAGCCTAGAGTCATACATTGCTTTTTAAGGTCTTTAATTCTTGGACCTCCCTGTAATCTTGGGGTACAACACCACTCCCAATTGAAATTATGCCTTTTCCTATTACCAATACCATCTGACCATAAAACATCTCTCAAAATCTTTTCAAGCTTATTTGTTTGGTAATTTGTAAACAACCAAGTTGAAGCATAATAAAAGGCATGAGATAATAGTACCTTTTGAACTATCTGTAATCTTCCTGCTAGAGATAACATATGAGTTTGCCATTTTATATGCTTCTTTTTAATTTTCTTAAAAATCCAATTCCACATTTCATTAAGTGAAGGATCAAGAGCAAAAGCTATTCCCAAGTATTTGATAATAAAGTTAGGTCCCGACCATTGCCACCCTTTGTCACCCAGCCAAGGGGGAGGGGTGTTGTCCAACCAAGAATCACATATTTATGTGGGACTATCTAAGCACCAGAAGCTTTACAAAATAACTAGATTCTACAAACAACTCTATCAAAATTTTGTTCAGAGAGCTCAACAAAAAGGGCCATGTCATCTGCAAATTGCTCATGAGTAGTTCTTCTTTATCAGGAAGGGAAATACCTTTGATAGGATGACCAAATTGAGAAGATTTAAGAATGTATGTCATAGCATCAATAGCAATCACATACAGAGCAAGAGCTAGAGGGTAGCCCTATCTGATTGATCTACCCAAGGGAATAGGGTCAGATAGTTCTCCATTAATCTCAATAGTTGTATTAGAGTCTTTAAACAAAATATTTACCCAATTACAAAAGTATTCAGGGAAGCCAAACTGTTTAAGTATAGTAAGCACAAAGTGCCACTCAATTCTGTCATATGCCTTTTCAAAGTCCAGAAGAATCATAGCCACATTTTGGTTATCTGTCTTTGCCCAATGCATTGCTTCCCAACTGGTGATTAGATTCTCTAAGATAAATCTACCTTTGATAAAACTTGTCTGAGTCACTAATATAATATTATTTAAAACTTCAGCAATTCTTCTAGCTAGAAGCTTAGCTATCACTTTATAGGAGATGTTTAAAAGAGTGATTGGTCTCTAATTTTTGACTTGTGTTTTGTCTCCTTCCTTGGGGAGAAGTTTGATCAGACCTTTGTTGACATTTTCTCCCAAGGTCCCATTATCAAAAGCAAATCTATATAATTCAAAAATTTCAATAGAGATCTAGTCCTTGTTAATTTTATATAGTTCAGCTGGTAAGCCATCAATACCCAGGGATTTCCCATTAGCCAATGATCCTATGACATCTTCTATCTCTTGAATGGATATTTCTTTGCCCAACATCTCTCATTGTTTCTTGTTGATCTTATTAGGAATGATACTCATGCATTGATCCATACAAAGTTGATTGCCTTCATTATGTTCAGATGTGAAAAGTTTTTAGTAAAATTCCACAAAGGCTATCATGATCTCCTGATTATTAGTGCTAATCCCTTCCTTAGTTTGAATACCAATAATTTCCTCACTGCACTGTTTAGCTCTAATGATGTTGAAGAAGTATTTGGATCCCCTATCACCCTCTTTGATCCAGTTAGCTTTGGCTCTAACTTTTTGGCCCTGTATTTTGTATTGTTGAATAGTTCTCAATTTCCCTTTTGTATCAATCAACTCTCTTTCTAGATCCATATCACTCCCTTTGTTTTGGAGCTCCACCTTAATTTTAAAGAGATTGGAGTTGAGGGATCTTTATTCAAAATTTATATCTGTGGCTTCTTTGGTTCCTATAGTTTGGAATAGCTTTCTCTAGGTATCTATTAACTGATTCCATTTCTCAATGGGTGAGGAGTCTGTAGACTGAAACTTGGAGAGGATAGTAGACATCCTGAGGGCGTCCAAATTATCTTGATTGTTGAGAAAAGTGATATTTAATTTAAATAATTATCTCTTCGGCCTACCATTGGATAGATTATCATGCCTTTTGAGGCAAATACAAACATTGATGGGGGAGTGATCAGACATGCTTGAAGGAATGACACTAATGGGGTAGTGCCCTATTTTATGGACCAAATTGAATTCATGTTTGTTAATATACACCCTGTCAAGTCTGTAATAGATTCTGGATTTATTAGCCTGATTATTGCACCAAGTGAACCATATTTCTTCATGACTAACTTTGAGACCATCTAGTGGATTATATATAGCAAAATGTCTCTTGAACCTAATCAAGAAGAAGTGTTCATTTTCCTTCCATTCAAATCTTCCTCCTCCTGATTTATCCTTAGGGCACTCAATCATGTTAAAATCACCAACAAAGGTCCATGCTACAATGGGAAGGTTGATTATTAGCCATTCCCACAAATTGGCTCTTTCCCTATAATCATTTGAGGCATAAATATTACAAACACCTATAGTTTTATCTTTATACTTGAAGGTGATCCATAGAGCCCTATTGCAGGGTGACAACCCATTAACAATAATTTTGTTACTCCAAGAAGGGTTGACAATGATTGCTAAACCCCCCTTACCTCTAACATGGTCAGAATAATAGCATTTGGAATTGCCCCAAATGAACTTTAGCACATTAAAAGCCTGATATCTAGTAGTTTTAATTTCTTACAAACAAATAATATCCTTTCCTTTAAGATTATTAAAACATCTTCTAACAATATACTTTCTATCTGACATTTCCAACCCTCTAAAATTCCAGCTATGAATTTGTACTTTCATTATTGACAATTAGAGGGTGTAGTGATCTTGCATAATCTGGAAAAACAATCTAGAATCTCATTCCCTTTATTCTTATTAGACCTATCCTTGTTCTTCAAGTTGTTGCTTCTATCATATGTTTTCCTTTTCTTTTTTTTAGATAGGCCTTTAGTGAATCCCTCACTAGTAAGTACTGCATCAATATTGACTTCAACCTCAGCTTGTGTCCCACTATTTTATGGTAAAGGTGTGGTCAATGGGGAGCCAATCCTATGTTCCAGAGGTGATATGGGGATTGAAGCAGAATTAGCTTCCTTACCAGTAGATTTATTTTTTTCCAATGCAATCTGTTGGGCATTTTGCTTTTTGTTGTTAATATCAACATTTTTTTCTCTAGGAACTAGGATATACTAAGGGATAGAAGAATTCTTATCTCTCAGTTCAGGATTAGCAACAGGTCTAATCTCAAAATCCCCCTCAAATAGAGGATTATTAAGAGTAATGAAACCATCGACATGGGTATCAACAATATGGTTAACATGAATAGGGTTCTGACTACTACCCTCAGGGTTAGCAGCCTGAAAATATTTAGAGACATTCTTAAGCAATGGGCATTCTTTTTTGTTATGACCATTTAACTTGCAATGGAAGCAAGCTCCAATGTCACCCAGTCTTACTACCTTCCAAATGAACAAATCATCCTCAAACTTTAAAGAAATTTTGTCTGGAAAGGAAAGTCCTAGAGTTGGTGCAAGAAGAACCTGGGCATTAAGATGGGGTAGGGTAATCTTAGTCTCTTAGATTTGTAGAATAGACCC
Organism: Chamaecyparis obtusa; assembly: GCA_027943335.1. Taxonomy (NCBI): domain Eukaryota; kingdom Viridiplantae; phylum Streptophyta; class Pinopsida; order Cupressales; family Cupressaceae; genus Chamaecyparis; species Chamaecyparis obtusa. Next base: position 64,636 of record BSBK01001866.1, read on the forward strand.
AAGAGGTTTAAGAAAGTGTGGCAAGAAAGGCCAAAATTTAGGTTGAACTCTTAAAATTTCCAACCAAAACGGGGAGGCCTGAGAAACAACATCGTCAAGATTCCCTTTTGGGGACCAAGGTATAGCTCTGAACATAGTTTGACCAACATTCCAAAAACTCTAACTCAAAAAGTTTTCTTGCATAGTATGGTTTTTAAAAAACACCACAAACAATCCTTTTTGGATCATCCTACTGAAGCTAACAACAATGCCAAGTTTTTTACCCCAAACATTGTTAATTAATCATCAAGAAACTTGTGTGCAAGAAGAAATTTAACATCCATACACACAAAGAAGATGACAACATTTTTAAGTCTAGATTATTCATCTTTGATAGCATTCACCATGTATACATTTGGAGCTAGAGAAATAATGTTACCAATAAGGTTCAGGGCCTTACCTTTTCCTCCACAAGCATCACTAGAACTACCTAAGATATTGTCGACTCCTCATTGATTTCCATGGAGGTTGGGAGAACTTCCTCAGTTTGCAGGATGATCCTCAATAGAAACACACTCAAAGAACATGGAATCTGGGCATTTGGTAATAGGTCCATCAGCCACCACTGCTTTGAAAGATGGTTTAAAACCTCCATTACCACAATCTCCACCATCATTCTTTGGAATGGGATCACCCTGCCTCTCTTCACTATGATTAGGGCCGTCATTTCCTCCTTGCTTACCGATGACATCTTCCATAAAAAAATCCTCACCCATGACTCAAACGACCGATCCCTAAGCAGAATAAGCCAAAGAAAAGAAAGCATACACGGGAGCCCAAAACAGAAAAATTAAAGAGCAAGGCAAAAAAGAAAACAAAAACAAAGGAACACAAAACCTAATAATTCCAAAGGACAAAATGCCACAATGGAGACATGAGGCACAAAAAGAAAGCCCAAACACAAGGAACACCTACAAGATGGGACATGAAACACATGGAAAAAAGTGCCCACTTGTAGAGCAATCCTCTAGACCTTGGGTAGTTTCTGCATCAAAGTAATTTTAAATTGCTTCCACTGATTTACACATAACTATCATGAATAATTGAATTTCTGTATGCACTCTTGACCATGACCATGAACAAAAGACAAAACATAAAGTAAGTCCTTAGCTCCACATAGCTTGATCTTCAATATCCCACGTGAGCTAATACAAACATTGTCTACTTCATTGCTAATCTCCAGTAGATCACTGTGTTGACATCAATGACAATCACAGTCATGAATGCAACAAAAACTACTATACAATGGTTGTGAATACTCCCCCATAGGATATATTTAGCATTCATTCCTAAAAAAGGGGATGAAGTTGACCTACTTATACCATACTTTTCACAAAATTCAATATAATCATCAGATCTGAAGCACATTGCATTATCAATCACAATTTTTTCTGGGCATCCAAATCTGACAATAATATTGTTCAAAATAAAATCCATGACAACCTTACTAGTGGATTTTCTAGTAGGAATAGCCTCTACCCACTTGGTAAAATAGTTAGTGGCCACCAAAATCTAGGAATGACCACCACTAGACTTGTTTGTAATTTATCCAATAAAATCAATACCCCATTGTTGAAAAGGAGCTTGAACTTCAACAAGTTTTAGAGGTGTTTACCTAATTTTTTTAGCTTACTAGAGAATCTTTGACAAGCATCAAATTTCTTTACAAGTTCAACAACATCCTTAAACAATGAAGGCCATAAAAAAATTGCTCTTGTAATCTTATGAGTTGTTGTTTTAGCCATATAATGGCCTCCACAATTTCCACTATGCATATCCTTTAGGATCCTATTAGCTTGATCCTTATCAACACACTTCAACAGAATACCATCAATTGTTCTCCACCATAGTTTACCCAAAATTATCACATACTTGATGGCATGAAGCTCTAAAGTTATTTTAGCATTCTTAGTCAAACTTTGAGGGCATTTCATTTTCTGCAAATAATAAATGATGTCAACATACCAATCACAAGGATCCATATCACAAATACCTTACCTTTGTCCTTTCTCAACTTGATTTATTTGATTGGCATCTAAATTGGCATGGGTCATCAATTTTGCAAGCCCTTGACCCCTAACCAACTTGGTAATTTGAACATCAATATTGAACTCTTGGATTTTTTTAATCCACCTACACCTCCTGCCTGAGACCTCTTGTTGTGTGAAAATGTATTTTACTGCAACACTAGGCACATAAGCAATAATAGTTGCTCCCATTAAGTAACATCTAAAAGTCTTAATTTCTTTCGCTAGGGCATAAGCCCGTTTTTCATTTATATCATATTTTAATTCAACATTTTGAAGAGACTTGCTGAAGAAAGTAATTGGCTACTCAAATCCTTCTGAATTTTTTTGTAATAGGACTACACCCAGTGTATGATAGGATGTAAAAGAAATGATATGCATAGGCTTGTTTTACTTTGGAGCCTTAAGCACAGGGGCATCTTTAATTGCTTGACTTATTCTTTCAAAAGCTAATGATGGCTCCCTAGCCCAATTTATTTTAGTCCCCTTCTTTAACATTTTTGAACTAGGTCTGCTAATTTCTACAAGATTAGTGACAAACCTTCTTAGGAAATTAACTTGTCCAAAGAATGACTAAATACCTTTTACATTTTTGGGCTGCTAGATTTTGTCAATGGTAGCCACCCTCTCAGGATCAATCCTGACTCCTTTGGAAATCAAGTGACCCAACAACTTACCTTCTGTCACTCCAAAGAAGCACTTTCTTAGGTTCAAAGAAACACCATACTCCAGAGCTCTTGCAAACATTTTTTTCCAAATGCAAGCAATGATCCTTTTCCTCCTTGGAATAGGCTGTCAAGTCATCTTGGTAAATAACCAGAAATTTATTAAAGAAATCTGCAAAAGCAACATCCATATCCCTCTGAAAAGTTGCTCTTGCATTGGTAAGACCAAACAACATTCTCACATATACATAGGTTCCCCAAGGTGTAGTAAATGCGGTCTTAAACTATTCTGATTCCCGCACTATCACCTAATTATATCTTGAAAATCCATCCATCATGGACATTAGCTCAGAACCAATTACCCTTTGTAACATAGCCTCCATATTGGGCATGCAATCATTGTCTTTGAGGGAAGACAAATTAAGGTTTCTTAAGTCAACACATAATCTGATGTCACCATTCTTTTTTCTAACAAGGACCAAATTTGAAACCCATGATGAATGCCTAATAGGTTCAATAATACCAGCATCTCTAAGTTTCATCAATTCCTCTTGCATTTTGGGAGCAAGAGTAGGGTTAATAGGCCTTTGCTTCTACCTAAATGGTTTTGCATCATCCTTGAGAGGAATAACATGCTAAAATAGGTCATCTTTATAAGCCTTTAAATCATCATAAGACCATGCAAAAACATGTTTAAATTTTCTTACCAGCTTAATCAAATCCCCCCTTACATGAGATGGCATCCTCTTGCCAATAAAAACCTTTTGAGGGGATTCATTGGTACCTAAATTTATTTCTTCAATTTCATTAGTATTCTTGTCCTTTATTTTTGTTTTAGCTCTATCCTGGTTGTCAAAAATATTTTCCAATACAACCAAGCCTCTTGGGACTTTATTTTTCAGTTGAATTATTTTATTTCCAAGAATAAAGTCCTTTCCATCAATATTTTCAAAAAAGGAACCAAAATCCAATTCTTGTCCATGAAAATTGTCTTCACAATTGATAAATTTGAGAATATCCTCATCATCTTCAAAAACTTGCCAATTTTCCACATATCAAGCATTTATGACCTTGTTAGCATTTTAATATTGGATATTCTAGCAAATGTTATGTCACCTAGCTTTATTGCAACATTTGCCAACAAATCTGCCATTTTGTTGCTATTCATATCCATCCATGTGATACCAAATGCATCAAACTCTTCTATGAGATCCCAAACAACATTTCTATATTATTTCAATCTTTTGTTTTTGGATGCATAAGAAGACCTTACCCGAGATACTATCAACTCTGAATCACCAATAACATGCAAGCATTTAATTCCATGTTTTGTTGCCAAATTCAAACCGAGCAATAATGCCTCATACTTTGTAATATTAATGGTATGGGTAAAGTTTAATGTGAAGGATAATTTGTAGGTAGTCCCCTCTGGTGATATTAACAACACACCTACCCCTGAACCTTCTTTTGAACTAGCACTATCAAAATACATAGTCCATAAATTCTCTTCATCAAAAAACCTTTTTACTTCTACATCTATAGGGGCATGTCCAATTTCCTTTTCCATGGCAACCACCTCAGCCCTAAAGGCATTGATATCTATATCAATAAAAAATTAGTGTCACCATCAACATTCTTTTCTATCATGTGTGGAACCCTAAGCTCCCGTTCCACTCTTACAAATTTGTCATCAATGTGGAAAGTAGCAAAAGGTAAATCACACTATAAACTCCCACCCATAGCTTCACTCCATTTTCTAGATAGTAACATTCCATAATGGGGTGAGATATCAACTACCAACACACTCATAATTAGGTTCTTTTCAGGGTATGTTGATAAATTATAAGGCAAAGCCTTAATAGTTCCAATAACATGAACCTCTCTTTAATCTAGGGCACAACATCTACCTTGTGTTGTATCAAATTTAAGTCCTAATGACTCTGTGACCTTAAAAGGCATTACAATATTTGATGGTCTTGAGTCTATCATACAATTTTAAACAATTTTGTCATTTACTATGACACTAAGGAAAAAATGGATCAATGTTATCTAGATAAGCAGTAACGGAGCTATCTAAATAAATTTTTGGAATTTATGAAGTTATTCATTTAGCTTCTTTTATCCCTTTTGCTTTTTCCAAAGTCATAACTTGAGTCTTATCTTTGAGGGTATCAAAAATATTTACACCCCCTATCAATGCTAAGGCCTTGTTATTATGTTCTTCTATCTCATCAATTCTAACAAGGGCACCTAAATAATAATTTGTGATAGCAAAGAAATTGTGTCAACTGGAGCATAATAGGGTATAACAACATCCATACCTTTTTCCTTTGTATTTCTTTTCAATTGAACAAACTAGGCACCATCCTTGTGCTTGTCAATTCCAACCATAGGAATGGTTGGTTCAATAGTCTTCATCTTTTTATCAACAATTTTTGTTCCATCTTCCTTTGTTATCTCTTCTCTTTTGGGTTCCCATTTATTTCCCTTTATTTCTTTAGTCTTCACAGCAAGACTATCCTTGGGCTTTCCCTCAATCAAGGTATTGCTATTTTTCTTCTTAATGAACATGCTAGCAGACTTCCCAACATCTCTGTTCACTGTTCTATTTCTCAAATGATAATTTCTCCTAACTTGAGCAAGCATGCTTTCTGTGACCCTCTTTCTTTTTGTGAAGGTTTTCTCAATCACCAATCCTGACCCAAATACCATATTGCATGTTGAATAATCCATGTCCTCTTCATCATAAAAAACTTGTTAATGAAAAGCCTCATCTCTATATCTTTGTGAATCCACATCAACTCCAAATTCCTCTTGTTTTGACTCATCATTATTGTCCAAAAAGGGAATAGCCATGTTGCATCCAACACTGTCATTAGGATCTTCTTGGTTAACTTCATCAGAATTCTCATTCTGAGATGAAGCAACAGATTGGGTAATTGCACAATATTCAGGTACATGAGGGGATTAACATACCATGCACCAAGGTGTATCTTTAGTAATATTCATAGTATGTCATTGTAAGGGATATGGGGTAGATTTATCATTACTATTCTTTGCAGGAAGGGGAACATGCTTACCATCTTTCCACTGGGTATTGTAGGGAAAATTTTGCAATCTATCCTGCCTATTAAAATTGTTATTAAACTATGACCTCTCTCTAGTAGAAACTTTATCATTTTTATTACTAGATGGCTTCAAATCTTTAAGATCATTCAACACCCTATCCAACTTATCTTCTTCAGGTTTTTTATTCATCATAGTTCTTTCACCTTCCCTCCTATTGTTTACTTTACTTCCAAACTGTTAAGGATCATCCCTTTTTCCTCCCATTTTGCTAGATATTTTCATGTTTTTTTCTATGTTGACAACAATCCTAAAATCATCTCTCAAAGTTATTGGTTCTTTGTCTCTCAAAATATATCCCATCTTTCCATCAAAGGCATTAAAGTATTGGGAGTTGCCTCATCAACATTGATATTAGGGATTACTTGCATCAAAATCTCTCTAATATCTTCTAAGACTTTCTTGTGCTTGTTTTCTTATCTTAGATTTTCTTGTTCAGCCTTCCTTGTGCACAATTCTCCATATCTTCTAAGTGCTTCTAGGTCTAGGGTTCTTGGGTCACATGTAGGAATTTCAATAATTTCATCTAAAGTGACTGGACCCTTACTATGTTTCTTCTTTTTCTTCTTCTCATGGGTGCTTGATGTGGGATATTTCCCATAAGGAACTAGAGCTTTAGTCTCCATATTAGACTTTTCTTTCTTGATTGAGACACTTTCTTCCTTGTCTTTTCCTTTGACTATTTCCTATTCTAAGGTCCTTGGGCTTCTGGCCTTGTGTCAGTTGTAGAAGTATCTACATTTATCTCAATTTCAACTCCTTTTTCTTCTACCTCTTTTGTCTCAAGCTTATTTGTCTCATTCTATCCTTCTTCACCTTGTCCTTTTCTGGTATCATGTTGTTTCTCAGGTGTATTCTCCTTGGGTTTCCCTTGAGTGGCAATATCAATGTCTTGCACCAATATAGGTAAGTTACCCAGTATGTTTACTATTCCTACCTCAGTAGGTCTTTCTTCCTTAGTTTTTTCTATAGTAGTGGTGATATCTTCATCATCCTTTGCTTCATCATCATGATCTCCATTAGTGATATCTTCTATTTTCACCTTAGTATTCTCGGTTGTAACTAGCTGCTTGGGAGTATCCTATTTTTCTTCTTTATTATAACCTGTCAAATAAAAGTCTTCGCCATATGTATCATATGGGTTTTCAATATTAGATATGTGAATAGGATCTTTAGTAGTAATATGTACATCATTTGAGTGTACCCCTTTTCCTTTACCCTTTACATTTTTCTCAGTGATTATTGCTAGTGCAGTTTTGTCTGCTTCAGCCTTTGAATCCAAAAATTTTGTCCATAAAATTTTACTATCTTCATCTACTTCTTCAAGTTTTCCTTGCAATATACTCAATGCTCTACCTTTCATGAAAAATCTATTTGCATACTATTTCATCATGTCTTCAATCTTGAAAACTGAAAGAGTAGGCCAAAATTAATGAGCATTCCCTCATTTTCTTTTTAGTATGCAAGGCATAAGTCCACCTTGTTGATACCTTCTTATATAGTTCCTTGGGAATGTAATTTGAAAATTCTACTGGCAATCTTCTAAACTTAATCATCATGTTGATGATTGCCTCTTCTACCTTATCCTGATCCTTGGTTGACATATGTACATACCAATTCATTTTAGGGTGACCTAGTTAACCCATTTCCTTTATGTTATTTACTAGATCATCAATTGATTGTCCTTTATTTATAACAACTTTAAATTGACTTTTATCATCTTCTTCTTTAGAGTCAATATCATCCTTACCTTTGATAAGCTTCCTCCTCTTCTTAGGTGGCTTGGTGGGGGCTTGTGCACCTCTCTTCTTTTGATATGTCTTTGTAGGTGTAGGCCTTGTGTTTTTTGCAATTCCTCATTTCAGAGGTGGAGAAACACCTATAGAGTATCTTGTCCTCACTCATGTAGGAGTCTTTTCTTGTTTTCTCTTCCCTTTTGCCTTCACTAGTGTAGCTTGTAATTATTTATCTGGCTTAGTCTCCTCTTCATGCTTGTTATTATCGATTAGAAGTTCGTCAATTTTTTCTTCAATTGGCTTCTCTATTGCTTCCTCTTCTTCTTCACTGAATCACTTAGTCAAGGTGTCCATCATTTTCTTGGATTTTCTGCTAACCTTTACTCTGACTAAGTCCATTTTTATTCTCAACTTTGCTTCTTCATAGGTTCCAAACCTAGTAGCTTTGGGGTCTTTGGGCTTGGCCAAAAGTACCTTTATTGACCTAGAGGCTCAATCAATATCAAGTTCATAGCCCATTAGAGGTATCCATATAGTTCTTGGCTCAATTTCCTTTATCAGGGTGGTGTCGGTGTCCACCAAGAAAAAAAATCCTTCTTGTACTTCTCAACTAATTGTGTAGGTATCCTGCTCCTTTTGTGCATTCTCTCTTTAAAACTTCCCAAATTAGTCATCCATCACAACCTCAAAATTATGACCTAAGTTTTTGATGAATTCATCGATTTGGATGATGACCGGTTGATTTACATCCCATTCAACATTATCAACTGATGGAAAATATTTTTGCAGGTAGAAAAATGTACATACAAGAAATGAACCAAACTTACATGTGTTGGTCTTAGCAACAAAGAATAGTCCTCATGTTCTCCTTAAGTTTCTTCAATAGTAGCTCAACAAGGTCTATTTGTAATCCTTTCTTGACAATTTTGTATGCTATGTCCACTTCTCCACATGGGATACTGTTGGGCCTGCTTGATTGAAAAATCTTGTAACCTATAACATAGGCTCCAAATCTAGTTTCTGGATCAGTGATGGTGTTGATCCTCATGCCTCTGCCATCCCACTTAGCCTATTAATTTCTTGGTCTCTGTTCCCAGTGGATTTCTTTGGATTTTTCCTTATCACCCATTGGGTAATTGCTAACCATGTGGATAACATCCTTAGTGATTTTGATTGGTTCATCCAACCACATCTTGCTTTCATGAACTTGGATGGGTACAAACCTAATCCATTCAGTCTTAAACTCCTTCAAGAAATGAAGGGCATTTGTCAGACCTTTGATTTCTAGGTGTGTGTGATCATTTTTCAACTTTCCATCCTGGCACAACTCCTGGTATGTAGATTGAAGCTTTAAATATTTGATTTTGCTTATCCTATAGTGAATATAGGCTCGTATATCCTGAACTAAAATACCCTAGGTGGTATTCTTGAAAATGCACATGTTTGATCAACTTGCGATGCAATCTTGAGGTGTAATTTGTATCTGGGTTCTTCATAGGTTGCTGACTTGATCAATGTGACCTTCTTATCACTATCGGTCTTTGATTTCACAGACTTAGATGAGGATGCGATTGTTTTAATAGATTTAGGGCTTCACATATACTTCAATAAAAATAACTCAGTTTCTAAGAACTTACTTGAAATGATATCAAACAAATTGCGATATGCTCAAATCTCTGTGAAATCCTTGAAAAAATCTTTGCTCAAATTACTCTGGTTCACTGTGTGAAGAAATGACTTGATTCAATGCATATTTATACCAAAAATTCCTTTTCCTGCTCAAAGTTTTGCAATAAATGCTTCACCTACCACAACTCGATTAGTACAAAGACATTTGGTTATCTCTTTGAAACTTTGGCTCGGTTAACATTAAACATTTTTTAGTTGATTCTTCAACTCGGTTAACCTTAACACTTTTACCGACTAACAAACTTTCACTTGGTCATGCTTTCATTGACTATACACTTTGCATGCTCAAAATATATAACTACCTAGTGCATCTTATTTCATGTTGATTTGGTATTCATGCATTGGATATAAGGAACATTTGTAAGATAGAACCGATTGAAATTCAATTCCGTACTTACTTGATCTTGTTAGGTGGAGGTGGTGAGATCACCTAATCCAATGGATGAGGTGTCACTGACTATTTTTCTTGTTCCAACATCATCATTTGTTTCTTTTCTCCACATTTGGTTTGTTATCCTCAAGATTCCTTCAATGGTGTTCTCATTTTCATCAATACTCAGTTCTAGTGCTTGGTCTCTATAGTCTTTACTTAAATTACCGATCTTATGATAGTGCAAACATGTCATTCCAAAATTTGTCCAGTTTTGAGATCTTCCTCTCTAGTGCATTCTCATGCAATTTGGTGCAATGTGTCCATACCTACCACATATTGTACAACTAGTCCAAGTGTTGTAATCCCAAGTATATGCATTACCTTGTCTTCTCAATTGATATGTCTTATTTTGTCCTTTCGGTTTCCAGACTTGTTTCATTTTTTTCATGCATTCCTATGATATATGACCATGCATGTTGCAAGTACGACAATGTTTTTCCATGTAGTGTTTCTTAGGTGACTTATTCAGCTTTGATCTACACTCATGTTCTTGATATCCATACTTATTGTAGTTATAACAATAACCATCAAATTTAGGAATACCTTTTTTCTTTTCTTCTGCAAACATTTGATGTGTGACCTGGTTTTCCACAGTGATAGCATGCAAGATTATTTGGCCTTGGATGTGCATAGGCATTATTTTGTTCATCTTTTCTTGATGACTCTCCTTGCTTGGTATAAGCTAAACCAGTAATGTTGTCAAGTCTTCTTTGATTGCTTAGAAATTCATCAATCCTTTTAGTACTTTCTTCATCTTTCTTTATCATCTCATTATGTTGTTGAATCTTCACTTCATTCTTCAGTCTTTCATTCTCTTCTCTCAATTCACCAATGTCTTCCAATTTTCTAGTAAGCTCATTGTTCACTTGATTGACTTCCTGACTCATGACAACCATTTGATTGGAAATTTCAAAATGATGCTCAGTAAGTCTTAGTATTTCAGATTTCTTTTTGTTAAGTTTTTAGGATCATTGCAAATGTAATAGCACTATCTCATTGTATGTGTTTTCCAAATGCAACAATCTCTTGCATTTATATTGAGAATGAGCCAAGAAGAGACATGTCCCTTAATGGGACATGTCTATTCATTATTTTGTAATTAATATAATGACAATTATGATTACACACACACACACACACACACACACATAATATCTCTTGAGTATTATATTAATTTATCTAATATTTACATAATAATAATAATAATAATTTTATCAATTTAACTATTTAGTTATTATGAGAATAATTATTATCTAACTTTATATATACATATATATCAATGTATATAGTAATATCAATTATTATATATATTGATATATATGAATATATATAATAAATCATTTCTCATAATAATCATATAGTCAATATTATTTATCTGACTGATGCTACAAATATCAACACTCCCTCTTAGCTAGGGAGGATAAATCAATCCAATGTCATGACACTAGGCAACATCAATCATATGATGTAAGCAATAAAGGCATCATCCTCAAGATGTAGTCAATAGAAATATAGTCTCAATACATGGATTGCCTCCATCGACGATTCTATCCACAAGTTTTCAGGTGGATTGCCTCCATCGACGATTCTATCCACAAGTCTTAGGTGGATTGCCTCCATCGGTGATTTGATCCACAAGCTCTCATGTGGATTGCCTCCATCAGCGATTCGATCCATAAACTCACAAGCTTTGGTGTGGATTGCCTCCATCGATGATTCTATCCACAAGCTCTCATGTGAATTGCCTCCATCGATGATTCTATTCACAAACTCATGAGCTTTGGTGTGGATTGCCTCCATCGGTGATTCTATCCACAAGCTCTCATGTGAATTGCCTCCATCGGTGATTCTATTCACAAACTCATGAGCTTTTGGTGTGGATTGCCTCCATCGGCGATTCTATCCACAAGCTCTCATGTGAATTGCCTCCATCGGTGATTCTATTCAGAAATTCATGAGCTTTGGTGTGGATTTCCTCCATCGGCGATTCTATCCACAAGCTCTTGTGTGAATTGCCTCCATTGGCGATTCTATTCACAAACTCATGAGCTTTGGTGTGGATTGCCTCCATCGGCGATTCTATCCACAAGCTCTCGTGTGACTTGCCTCCATTGGTGATTCTATTCACAAACTAACGAATTTTGGTGTGGATTGCCTCCATCGGTGATTCTATCCACAATTAAGATCACAAAAATATCTATCATAATAGAAAGTTATTGCAAGATCCT
>BSBK01001868.1:2555000-2637500 GCA_027943335.1 Chamaecyparis obtusa
TAATATAGTATTAAAAAAAAACATTAACAAAAAAAAAAAAGGGCCTACCTCATCGGCTAAATTCCTCTGTAGCCCTTCACCTACTCTGCTAAAAATGTTGGTGCCAAATGAGGGGCTAAAGGCTTGTGACTGGGTTATATAATAAGGGGTATTCAGCCAAGATGAATTTGTTCAGAATGGATCTGACCAAATATCCCCTACCATGGGGCATCCATGTCGGTGCTACGTGGATTCTTCTAGAACCCTTCTCACTAAAAGCTTTTCAGCTAGATTCATTTTAGCTGAATCCATTTAGTTGGCCCAAATTCAAACACAGCTTTGTGATTTTACCCATTAAAATCATCAAAATATTTTTTATAAGGTATTTTTTGATTTAACAACAACCATCTAAATTGGGGGTTCATCACATAGTGTGATGGTTAAGTGGTTGCATTGTTAATGGTGCAACCAAGGTTCAAATCTCCGCAAGGCTCACAAGGTGTTCATGTCATGACTGAGCTCTCTTGGAGGACATTTCACTGGTGGACGTGGAGGAGTGATAAGGAGAGAAGTGATGGGAGGAGGGTTTCCCTGCTATAATCAAGGAAGTGTTAATGTCTTAGTTTGTTCTTGGGGATGAGGTCCCCTATAATACCCCTCCCATAGTCTAATTTTCTATATGTTAAATGTTAGGATATCATTAATGCTTATGGTTTACTGACCCCATACTTACATGTGTATGGTTGGCGTGCATGATTTATATTTTTGTTTGACGATGTGGTTGAGGGACAAAGTTGTGGTTACTTTCTTGCAAGATCCACACAATCGACCGATCCCCGTCATTGCTTGTTTATATTTATACATATACGTACATGCTCATCTTTTATGCATGTTTATAGGTACTAGGCATCAAATGCCTTGAATTGCTAGGATGAGCATGCCCTATCAACAAATCTCAATGGTAAGAGAGGGGAGATAACATACAAATCCAAATCTCAACCCAAGCCATTGATTGTCCTAAATATTGGGCAAGTACTTGTTTCTACCCATCCGAATTTGTCAAGGTGAAATGAATTCATGAGCCCTTGGTTTTTTTTATATGGAGTTAGTTGATTTTCGTATTTTTTGAGTCAAGTGGATTTTCTTGTGTGGATTATTTGATTTAAATAATTAAATTAAGATTAATCGTAAAATTAGAATAGTTATATTTTATGAATGTGGAAATATTAGATATAGAAAATATTTAATTATTAAGGTTAATTAAATTATTTTATTAATTAAAAGATTAAATTTGGAATAAAAAGGTTTAATTAATTATTAAATCCAAATAAAAAATTAAAGGGCATAGTTGATTTATTTAATATTTAATTTATTAGTTGCATAGTTAATTTTATTTAATATTTAATGTATTAGTTGTTGTATCATCTTAAAATGGAAGCACTTCCATGTTAAGAGCATTTAGCCCTCCGAGTAAGTGGTTTAGGGTCATGATTGGCATCTTTGCATTCTCCCTTGTCTTCCACTTCTTCTCTGCACTTGATTTTTGCATTCTAGGTGAAATTAGGGTTAAGGTCTTAAGGACTTTCCTGATTTTCTCTCTTCCATGGCTCTATTTTCTAGGTAGGGTTTAGAAATGAGACCTTTTAGTCCTTCATCACATCATTCCAGGGATTTTCTGTCTGTTCCTGACACTGGGTCCTACTCAGATATCAAATTCTGCATTTTTGGCACTCCTAGAACTCCTGTTGCAGAATCTGGCAAAGTTAGGGTTTGAGGTCAAAGTCAACCTCAACCCTGACCAGGTCAAGGTCGACCTTGACCTTGACCTCTTCTTGCCAGGATTTCAAAGTTTCATTTGCTGGTAATTTATCTTTCAGGATAATTATTTCCCACTTCCAGGTCAGCTGTTTCGGGCTTCGAAATGGTAAATCCTTTAATGGTATTTAATCAAGGTATATTTTCTAAAGGTGAGGACCTAATTGGGATTTAATTCTCCAAGGTGGCCCATCTAGAGGAGTGTTCCCTAGATCACTATAAAAGGGGGCCTTCCTCTCTCATTTTTCATATCAAGTTTACATCTCATCCAGGCAATCAATCTCTCAAGTTCTCAAGGTGATCAAGCAAGCATTCATTCAAGTATTCAAGTCTTCTTCTTCATCCAAGTTCTCCATTGAAGATCAAGGATTTAAGCATTTAAGCTATTGAAGGGATTTGGCTCAAGCATTCAAGATCTATCATTCAAACCCTAGATCTAGCCACCATGGTGGTGTGATCTTCCTTCAAGATCCTTTGTTCATCTTCAAGATCCATATCATTGTTTCCTCAAGGTTGATTTCAAGCATACAATCATGGAGGTTTGATAATGTTATGTTCAAGCTTTCATATCAATATATTTGATTACATTCCAAATACATTATCATATCTATTGAATTGCATAGCTTCATTGTAATTAGATTCATTTCTACTACTTGCTAGCATTCTCCTATTTCAATTTCAATAGTAAGGTTGATTCCAAACCAGGGTTTGACTAAGGAAAACCCCCCAAACAAACAACAAAACCATTTTTCTTGTAGGTACAGGTGTGGAATCTTGGATCTGAGAGCGAATTTGGATACCCTTTTCGGCAATCTTTCAGGATCTGCGAACAGAATTAGAATCGAACTTCAAATAAATAATGTGGTCTTTGACCTTTTTAAAGGTCAAAGTCGACCTGTGTAAATTTGGAGAAAAGATTTCTGGGTTTTGTCTGCCTCGACATTTCCAGTCTAGAATAGGTGATGGAATCTTCAAAAATTTCATACAAAAGCCAGAATTTAGCATTTTCTAGATCTGCCCTAATTCAAGGTTAGTATTTGCACTTCAATTATTTCAAATTTCAAGCTTAATCCAACTATAGGGAAGTATAGGATTTATTCTTTCTTTCATATTCTTCATAGATTGATTCAATTGTGTATTAACCTCTTGGTTGATCAAATTGGATCTCTCTTTTGGGAATTTGGATTTAGGAGTGAATCTTACATTTTCCCCACACACATACACAAATAGTGGTGATTCCAAATTACCACTATTCAGTTGCATAGTTAATTATGTGCTAAAGTATTTATTGATTAATTAAGTAATTATATGCAATTTAAGTTGCACATTTAGTTTAAGTGAAAATTGAATTAGAATGTAAAGTTAAAGGTTGAGATAGGAATTATAATTAAAAGGTGCATTATTTTATTATTGAGTTATTTTTCATGCAAAGAGAATTGATGAAAATTGGGTGGAGAGTTGAGTTCTATTTTTGAGGGTTTGCATGTTTTAGAAACCCTAGGAGGAATAGGTCTTCTTTATGAGGGGTTTCTAGGTATTATTTTCAATTACATCTATAAGGTTTTGGAGGAGCTCTTGAATGAATTTGGAAGAATTTTGGAAAGCTTAGTTTTTGTGAGCATTTTTTTGAGATTGTTTGAAAGCTTGGATTTCAAAGGTTGAATTAGATCTTTCTTGCCTTCATATTTTCAGATGTTGTTTGACGTAGGGTTTGAAACTTTCCTTCTGTAAAATCCTTTCATTTGAAAAGATTGTTTTCTTCGTGTCTGGATTAGTTTATGTAATGAATTGGTAATTGGATTTTTGTTTTAAATTAAATTTGTTGTTGTGAAAATTTGGATTAGTTTGATGTTAAATTAGATCTGGTATTCTGTTTGGATGGTTTGAAAACCTAGGAAGAAATTTTAGAAATTTGTGTAAGTTTTTTTTCCAATTAGGGTATTTACCCAGAAAAGATAGATAATTGTCTTAATATTTTTGCAGGAAATTAAATTTGAAATGTCTTGTGAAAACATATTCAATAGAAATTAGTTTTGTTTGAAATCCTAGTTTTCCATTAAAGAAATCAATTCAGAAAATATGTGTTTAAAACACAGGGGGTTTTGTTATTTGAATTTATTATTATTATTATTTATTAATTTTTAGAATTAAAAATTTATTAAAAAAAATTATTATTATTATTGTTTATTAATTTTCAGATTTACAAATTTAATATTTTTTAAAAATAAATTACCATTTTATTTATTTTTATTTTGGTAAAAGGCCTAAGCTGAGAATTTTATTAATTATAAAAGATGATTACAAAAGACCCCACTCAGTGTAGGCACTGGTAGGAAAGAGTGGGGTTGAGAAAACCTCTAGCCTTGACTGCGACCATAGTTCAAAATTTAATACATAATTATTTTAGAGGGAATTCCCTTCTATGTATAAATTTTTCTAAACATACATTCATTTATACTGATCATACTATTTCTGAGTAGATCATATTTTGATTTTACATCGAAAACAGCTGGAGAATCCCTTTCTCAGATACTCTCTTTCATCCAAGATCAGGTAAATTGAAATGATGCTTGTCTATCTATCACGATCATTGGAGCCTGAATTTCCTATATCATCTCAGAATTTGGCTTAGATCCTCATTAGTAAGTTCAATTTTATAAATACCTATGCCGAAAAAAGGTTGCAAAAAAGAGAGATGAGTTCCCTTTGTTAGAAAGTAAAGTCCACCAAGATAACTGAGAGTGGGGGGGGTGAATCAGTTATCAGATAATTATAACTTTTATCATCTTCAATAGCATTAAACCATATAAGAAATATAATTGCCAACCATAGAAAGATATTCATACACAATAACACAATGACACAAGATATGTTGACTAGGGAACCTCTTGATCAAAGAGTAAACCCTGGTGGGAATGATGCCCACAAAAGATGCACTAATATGAATATTCCTTGTGAAAGGATGGACTCTGTTAGGAGTCTTATGAAATACATTCAGTACATATGAATCCTTGTTAGGAGATTTTGAATGCCTGTTAAAAGATTCTAACCCTGTTAAGAGTTATGGAAGACAGAAGGACCCACCGCCCAAACAACTTCAGGGTAAGATCACTGAACACACTGTCCAAATAATATTTGTATTACTCAATAGAATAATATGTTACCTCTTCTCTGACTATGCCAAACCACACTCACTATTAGATCAGATCGCAAATTTAGATCTCTGTACTTCACATGTCTTCCTTCACAAATTCGCTTTCATACTTAGCTCTTTTCTTCACTTCATGTATACAGCATCACACACAACCGTTGCTACCATATCATAATTACAAACTTACACACTTTCACATTAAAACAAGGAAATACATTCCTTCCTTTATACCACACTCAAATAATTACAAATGAGTCGGCATACAATTACAAAATAAAAGTTTCCACATGCTACACCAAAATTACACAAAACTGTCGGCTTCCAAATACAATAAATATTCACTCATGTGACCTTGAATTCTATGCTATTATCCATGTCACTATCAATGTGTCTTCAAATTCCCTTTAACTACACAAAACTAGATTCCATCCCGATTAGGAGATATCATCCGATTTCCACAAACCGCTACTCAGGAACACTGCCTGAATACTGCTTCCACCAAAATGATCATAACTTCCATGAATAAATGAATTACTATCTAGGCTCTTAACCATAGACATATAACATATCTATTACTCAAAAATACAACATACAATACAATAAGCATAAGTAGGAAAAGGTTGCATTTGTTTGTCTAATTAACACTACCTTGTAGGTTTTGTTAGTTTACATTATTGCATTCACTCTAGATGTCATTATTGTACTCTAAGTATTGATCAAGTATTGAAAAATTCAAAATTCATCAATGATCATTACATTGTGCATTCATACTGAATGTAGTATACAAATGTCCTTTCTTGTTTCATATTTCAATTCAATATTTAGAGTACATTGCAGAATTGAAAAGAAAGATTGAAGTATGGAATAGGGGTCCCATGCATTGCCTTGTCTTGTCTTTGAGACTGTTGGTTGTTTGTTAGGTCTCTGCATTTAGGTCTTCATCTTTAGAGTCTTCATCTACATTTAGGTTTTCATTCTTCATTCTCCATCTGCATCTAAGTCTTCAAGGTCTCCATCTGCATGAAAGAAAGAAAAATGATTAGATCCTGATGGATCTAAGCAATACATGAGAATCAAATAATATACTATAGCAATCAATTTTTCAATACTGCATTAATCTAGAAAATTAAATGAAATAAGGAAATGTACACTGACACTCACTGCAAGGTAGTGTTAAAGGGACTTGTTTCTTACATGAAACCTTTTACTACTAATGATCATTGTGGTGTATGTTGTCCTTTTTATTAACCAGGTGTTTGAATTAAAGGGACTTAGTATGTTTCCAAACTGAGAAACCTTTTTTAGATAATGTATTTCATAATGATGTTATTTGAGAACTTAACAGATTATCTTGCAGATAATAGCTAACTGGTGTTCATATTCAGTTATTGTCAAAGATGCAGATCAAGCTGGTTTGAGTACAAAAGAATGCTATAAGAAATGCCAACTTTCTAGTTCAAGATACAAATGGTGCTTCATAAATACTAGTACAAATATGTCCTTACTTTTCCCAAGTACATTTTCAAATCATAAACATGTTTGTTGCTAAATACAAAAGAGTGCTTCAAGATTAAGCTATAAAATCATAAAGTGTTTACAGTTTGTTATTATTGAGTGTCATGAACCCGTGTTTGAACCTCATTAGTTAAACATTCTGATGTTTTTGGATGTCACGAGCCCATGCTCAAACTTCATTAATAGTAAATAAACATTTTCATCTTGTTGTACTTATCATGTTAAGTGCAGATTCAACTATCAATGTGAATTATTTATAGTGGACAAAGCTACAGAATGCAAGCTAAACATAAATAAAAAATATGTATAAACTGGAACAGAGTATGTGGAACCAGCAGAAGAATATCATAAAGAAAAGAGTACTTATCTACTATGGAAATAAGAAAGTGTGTTGAGCATCTCTCAGTCATAATCATCTTCTAAGGTTTGCGAAGGTTATGAGTGAAAGATGTAATGGTTTTTTGTTTTAACAAATTATATCTTTAAACATTTTTCACTCATAACCTTGCAACTTTAGTGAGTCATTAAGAGGTGTTTTCATGGTTCCCTGGAGCAACTATTCAGCATGGCCAAACTCATCATGTATGAATTGCAAAGCAAAGAGTTCATCAACTCATCAAGTTTATAGCTGTTAAGTACACAAGGTTTTATTCATGTCAGCAAAAGAGAGTCAACAATTTGGGTGCTCTATGTTATCACAGAACATGCTGAGGTTAATGCTAAAATTGATAAAGATGCAGTTGACAATAATTCAAGATTTCATCAACATGAGAAGTAAGTTTCATGTCAATTTCAGAAAATGACCACAAGCTGTTTACTGGTATTCTAGTTATTAAGATGTAAAGGGATTATTTTCCTTTAAGTAACTGTTGAACTTGTTTATAAACCAATAACAGTCATGGTTTCAAAAGAATAATGAAATGAAAACAAAAAAATAGTGACTGTTACTATTTTATAAGAAATTTTATATCTATGCCAGTCATAAATATTATAAAGTGCTTCAAATGTATTTACAGTTGTCAGTGTAACTGTGGTGAACAAGTTTCAGGTTCATAAACTTTTGAACCCATATAGCAAAAGGAGATCAACAATGTTTGACTGTTACTAATAATGTAATTGACATTATTAGTAACAGTCAAAACTGAGATTGTCATCATTGGTCACAGTGCTAGCCAAGGTTTATATCAACAGTGAGCTCAAAGATAGAAATAGAGAATATCAATGAAGGCAACGATACTTCAAACCTGCAATATGGTAAGTTATAAACCCAGCTCGTGGCATGGTAAATAGTCACAACATGGTAAGCAAGTCATGGCATGATAACAATCACCGCATGGTAAATAGTCACAGTATGGTAAGATAAACAACAGTGAATACTGCATATGGTATGTGAATTGTAGTGAACAAGTTTGGGTTCATAAACCTTCGAACCCACATGTACAAAATAACAAATAAACAACAGTGAGTTCAACAAAATGCATGGAGTCATATTGAATAAAGCCCATGTAAATATGGGGAATGACAGATATAATGCATGAAGCCATGAAGCCGCGGTGACAAGCCATAGTCAAAGAAGATGAAAGCTAAGGAACAGTTAAACAAAGATGCAAAATGATAGATGCCATAAAGCATGATATAGGCTCGTGGCCATAAAAGAAAACCTTCAGTAATGCAAAGTAAAGGAACAAAATAATAAGTTTGACTGTTAAAAACAAAGATACAACTATAACTCATAAACTATGAGTATATCAAAAGCAATAGTAGAACAAACAGTTAACAAGGAGAAATGCATGCTTATTCTTTGTATTCCATTGCAAAAGAATTAACAAGGAGTTTGAATAACTTATAGTTCACTGATGGAGAGATGGAGAAATGCCAAGTTCTAACAAAGATGCACACAAAGGAAGTAACAGATGAAGGCTCGAGTCTAGCAGTAGTCGAAGATTCTTATAGTCAAGCCGAGCTCCTTCATAGTTACAGGAAGCTTAGGGTTTCATTTCCCTGAGATTTCTCCAAGAAGCTTCAAGAGAACACAAACACAAATGCCAAGAAAAATGGAATAACTATTTTGGAGTCCGCCAAGCAAAGCAGTGCATTCAATGCATGACAGTGCCAGCTTAGCCTCAAAAACTGAACATGCCACCTTTCATCCTTATCCTATTGTTCTCTCAAATGCATTGCAAGTGGATTGAGGGTCATGTCAACTTCTCCACTTTGCAATAGTTCACACTTAGATTTTTATCTAAGTTAGGAAATAGGAGTTAGGGTATAGGGGTAGTGTAATTAGTATTAATTTTTTATTTAATATTAATTCCTTGTATAATTTTGGCATATCTTCTTTGTGTAAAAGGATTAATTCCTTATATTAGGCCAAAAATTTAGGAAAAGAGGCATGTTTGAGGAACTCAATGTAGTGCAATATTTTTAGGCACTCTTTTAGGCTAAAATTGAGGAGCCTAGATTTTTGAATTTGAGGCTAGATCTGGTTATAAAATTGATTTTTGATGATCAATTATGGGTTGTAGATTTTGGAGAGAGGGCATTTTAGTTAACATATCGTTCCTAGGTGCTTTGAAGGCCATTTTTGTAATCATCTTGTCAGATTTTTGAAGAAATGAACCAGATTCTTTGAATCCTATTTTGTGTACCTATTTTTCAATATCGAATCCTGTTTCATCTTTTCTAGCAAGTGTCAAATTGGTTATTATCTGAAGGAAGTGAATGAAATTTTGTTCCTTCTCAAGAAAATTAGCTGCCCCTAGGCCTTGCATGAGAAATGTATGTTGTTAATTCTCCAAGCTGTTTGTGGTAGAACCCTGATAGCATGACTTTGTTAACCTATATGTTGAATAGAGATTCAGATTGTTAAAGTATTCATTTATGAGTCAGGATTGAAATTAATCTTTTTTTGAGAAGTCTGAATTACTCATTGGTGTATCACCCTAATCTTTTTAGTTATAGTATTATTTTCCCTTTTCCCAACAGTTTGCAGATCAGGAAAGTGATATTCCATTTTTTATAGGAACCGACCTAGAATCCAGAGATTCCTCTTCATTCATAGTCTACCCACAGCTAGGAGAGGTTTCCATTGTCGGGATAGAATTTTTGTTAGCCTTAATGCCTGATGTAAGGTAAAAATTCTAAGCCTGAACAATATCAAATAGTATAACCTCAACATTGCATAGCTCCAACTGCAATAACCCATGTGCGCTAATCCAAACTTTGTCTGCTTCTCTGCAAGTCTTCGGTAAATCACTATGTTGACATCAATGACAATCATAGTCATGAATGCAACAACAACTGCTATAGAATGGCTACCAAACATTTAGCATTCATTCTTAACACCCTTTAACTATTTCCAGCCTGCAAACATTCATTAAATCTCTTATCTGGAAATGGTTAGGATCTAAGTTATCAGAAAGAAGAGAGATAATTTAATAACAATATTATCCCATATTAGAGAACATTCATTGCATATAAAAGGAGATACAGATCTAAGAAAGGTAAAATCCTCCAAAAATGTAGAAGAAACTAAGTTGTTGAAAAGCTAGAAGCGAAAACCAAATAGATGGGATAAGATAACTAAAAGGAGTTTAAGGATGAGGATGCAATACTTGATGAGAGGCCAAGAGGAGGAAAGGGATAAACCCTTAAATAGAGATCCTCTAATCTTTCTTATAAAAGGCCCAAAACCTAAACATCGTTACTATAACTAACTAACTGGACCTCTCTGACCTTAAAGACCACTTGAAATACTGCGAGCAAGAAAGTAATCTATACATTTGAGGAGAAACCTATCGTCTTCCATTATCTGACCCCTTATGATAAAATTCCTATCTGAGGGCCTTCTAATAGATGCATATAAGACAAGGAGACCAAAGAAAAAAATCAACACGAGGGTTCCTTTTTTAGAGGAGCTACATTTGCTTAATCATGGGTTAACCATTAAATAACCTACATAATAGAAAACCATTTATATTAGCCAACATTTTTCTTCTATTTTCCTATAATATAAAACCAACATATTTGCTTCAAGATAAGATAACTACATTTGGAACCAGGATTTTAGAAGTACAATAATTTATTCCTTGTATCTAGTAAGTGATTTATCATGAATTTAGAGCCATAACATATAGTTTATTGACAGTGCATTTTTGCATTTCTTAGCCGCATCTATTTAGATATTATTTCATCATTTATTCATATGAAAGATCATGCAGCCTCTGATCCTGCTAAGTGAAAATATTAAAAAAATTGTAAACCTTAAAATCTATCAAAGAACATATATTTAAATTTATACATAAATTTAAATATCATACATAAATTTATACTTTCATGTGTTCCTGCAAAAACTTAACCATTGCTTACTTCATATATATTCAAAATAATAATAGAGATTCATTTCTTTCTAAACTATCTTCAGATTAGTTCAAATAGTACCAAAAAAACAAAAAACATAATTAGTGTGAAAGTTTGTGCTTGTTGATATGAACGTATAATATTTAAACCTAGATTTATCTTGCCAAACAACATTGAAACCTTAACTTCCTCATTTCTTCCTTACTAGGGTGTGGAACACCAATTCTTCTTCATCCTCAGAGGGGTTCTCTATTCCTGACTCAAAGTTCCTTTTACCTTTTACCGCTTTGAAGCCATTAGTCGAGTTTTTAACTATTGCAGGTGGGAAAAGCTGAATGTCAAATAATGTCATAGTTTTGAAGTTCGATTCCACTTCAAAACCTTCCACAATCAAATATTATTTAACCCATTTAACATCTTCACATGTTTTTACCTTTGGCCATTTTAGAAGAAAATATGCATTGCGCTTGACAATATCTATTCTATTGTCAAATATCTTTTTGTCTTTGAAGACTAGAAGTGGTCTTCAAGCACAATGAATCTTATGGGTCAGGGAGCCCATAGGATTCACCATATAATCCTCTAGGAATGGGATCAGAAGGTCATAATTTACACTGTTTATAGCTAGTAGAAGCCCACTACAGTGTTTATCCTCAAATAATTCTAGGCATGCAGAAATTACCTCTCGTTTAGGGATTTTGACTATGAGAAGGATAGGTGCAAAGGTACCTACAATATTGTTGTTAACCCTATAGAGAAATTCATGATTAAAACTATCCTCACCCATTATTTTTTCAACTGCCCTCTGACCCAAGTCATCCGTTTGCAGAATTTTATCCCATCTCTCCGATTTGATCCTTCCGCTAAAAGCAGTCAACCTATTTTTCATGAGGGAAATGAGCTTAATTTTAGACTCCATTGCAATTCACAAATGATTTCTCCAAGGGAAAGTAACTATTTATTACCATCTAATGATTAAAGGATAGGTAAAAACATGCCATATTGATAGTGCCACATTATGAACTTGGACATATTGTAATTGATGCATTAGTTGTACCTGTCAAGGTAAGCTTTATTAGAGTGAGGCTAAGATTTTGCAATATCTATTTAACTGTATACAGGTTTGAAATTAATTCTAAAGTTCCTTACTTTATTTAAAAGGAGATTTGGTAGATTTTCTATAAAAAAATGCATTGAGCGAAATTTACAGAATACACATAAAATAAAACCTTTCTCCAAATTAATCTGAGAATTACAAAGTTGTTCTTTAAGGCTTTGAAATATCTTTAGCACATTTCTGAAGAGCATGAGGAAACCGAAGAGCCTTTTTCCTCCCGAGCCAGGTTTAGCCCAATGCCATCTTCCATAATAAAGTCATTCATCCAATTCCTCTCAAATCACAAATGAGTAAAAAATAGTAAGAAGTCCAGGTTCCTTCTATTTGAAGGGGTCTCAGCTAAATATCTATCCCAGTCCTCAATTTCAAGTATAGGAAAGGTGGAAATAAAGTTATGGTTGACGACTCTGCTATTGTAGTCCTTAGGATTGAGAATAGATAAATCAATATGAATACTATTTAATACTTTGTCCAAATCCACCAAATATTTCTTTTTAAAAATTCTTCTGCAAAGGCTTCCAATAGCCTTTATGTCTGGATCCACTTGTAGGGCTGAAGCAATGAACATTGCTGGAATATTAGAGTTAATGCGATATCTATTGGTATTCTCCCTAAACTCATTGCCTAAGATAACATATACTACTCTTACCACAATGTTAAATTTGATCATTATTATCTTCTTAATTCTTCTAGAGGAAATTTCTCCATTGAAGGCAACCTATTTGTGAAGGCATCTTAACTTGATTGGAGTTTCCATTCCTTGAGGAGATTTTAATGGCTATAGGATAAGTTTAACTTGATCTCCTATATAGGTCATAAAGGTTTCTAAAAAATGCTTAAAGAAAGTGAATACGAAACGTCAATGGTCTCTGAAAAAACCAGCCTCGCAACTACTCATTTTTCAGTCCACTATTCTGAATATCCTGCAAGAATAAAGACTATTAAATATAAATATGAGTTTACATTTATTTTTATGAGTTTTAGATCCCCCTAGTTACTATATGAGTTTACATTTATATAAATATGAAGAAATGAGACATTTTTCTGATAATGTTCAAAATGATAATCTACATAAGTTCCTCTTTGTATATTTCTTTCTGTATGCTTAAAATGAAAATGTAGATCTGAATTTCAAAGTATTGGTTTATCGAAATTAAAGCTAAGACGCTCAAGTCTAGATAAAATTATATAGATATCAACTGGCTATCCATTTACATATATGTGAATGTCCGTTATCTTCAAGTTTAGACCAAAAATAAAAAACCCATACATTTGTAAAATATCTATATTATCTAGGTCCAAGACTATATTACCCATACTTGTATACTAGAATAAAAAATTTATAGTACTTTTTATTGGAAGATTAATCCCTATTCTTATATCCTTGCACTACTATTCATTTTATAAAGTTACCATCAGTCTTTCCTGATCACACTGCAGCTCCAAGCTTCCCCATTTTTGTGCAGAATGATGATTTCCTCTTCATCAGTCTGATTATTTCTGGAGCATCTCCTTACTAAAGGGGCCATAATCCTTATCTTGTTGATCGCTTCTTCATCCAAATCTATTGGAATGTTGAAGCCTTCCTCTCTCCAATAATTTAGGATCCATGCTAGTTCCACCTTCTCCTTCAGCACTGAGGTTATCAGAAAGTTTAGATTTTGCCTCATTTATGGCCAGTGTTTGTCAAATTTCCCCTCATCTTTGAAAAATATCATAGGCAACCGTTGGAAATCTAGAATGTTTGGTAGGTCTGCCAGTGTTGTTTTCATGTAGAGTTCCAAGAAAGGGATTGTTAGATGCTTGTCAATGCCCATTACCACCTTTTCTAAACCAACCAAGAGGACTTCTTTAAAAATCACTACAGTGGCTTCTATGATTCTAGCTTTGTCTATTCCATTGAAAGTCACTAGTGCGATAAAAAACCCTACAATATGGCCATTGACATGCATAGTAAATTTATTGTCAAAGAATTCATCCCCCAGTCCCTTTTCTAGAGCTCTACGTACTGAATCTGAAAGGGGGTTGAGGATTCCATTCCATCTTTCCGGCTTGATGTAATATCTAAAGGCCATTTTATTGTTCTCCTTCCTATGAAAGGTAAGAATTTTTGATTCCATCTTTCGTCCTGGTGAATTACTCAAGATGTTCTCGGTTCACAGTTTTATTTAAGCTTCTTAATTAGCTTTTCTCCTTACTCTTGCATGATGGGAGGTTTCAAATCACTGGAGATCATGCAAAATCTCCCCATCATTAATTTATCATCCTTTCCACTTGTTAATTACTTGTGAACTTTAGGGAGTGTATAGCCAATGTTGTCTAAATTTTTTCTAGATGTAAGCATTTTAGAGTTTTCTAGAATCTCGGGAAGGAT
Organism: Chamaecyparis obtusa; assembly: GCA_027943335.1. NCBI lineage: Eukaryota > Viridiplantae > Streptophyta > Pinopsida > Cupressales > Cupressaceae > Chamaecyparis > Chamaecyparis obtusa. The sequence goes on from BSBK01001868.1 coordinate 2,569,311, forward strand.
AAGGGCGTCAGAATCATTATGATAATATTAATTTTACTATCTTTCAGCCAAAAATGATGGCACTCCGCTAATCTTTCAGAACCTTGTATCTTGCTGGTGATTTTTGTTGAGAGGGGACCTCTAAAAATTAGTGTGACCGTGATCCTATGGAGCTTGAAATGACATTTGTTAAATGGTTAGCTTTCAACAAAATGTTGTATATTTACTACTTCCTAGTAAGTAGCTAAGATTTTATCCTTAGAGGGAACTCCAAATCTAACCTTCTATAGGCCGAGAGGAACAGTAGTCATTAGTTAACTGCTTAGATATATTTAAGAGAATGAGCAAGTAGATACTTTTTAATTTACTCAAATTTCTATATGTAACTAGACTGTTAATGCTTTGGTGAGTGTTAAATATTGAATGTTGAAACTTGATCTATTTATGCGAGTTAAAAATGTTTACAAATTATTGTGAGAAAAAATTATTTAATAAATCGATATTAGTGTTAGACTATATATGAGTAACTATATATCAATATAACCTAGAAAACTGTAGATATAATTATATATTTAAATGTATTTTTAACTATATATTTTTCAATAAGAGTTTATCTGATGCATTTAAACAGGATAAGGCGTTTGGAATACAATTGAGACAAAAAAAATTGCTTATGATTATGGTGCAGGCATTGGGTTTCAATCTACTAGTACTACTACTGGGTTTGGTAGTGGCACTGGTGCTAGTGGGACTGGGAAACTTATACAACAAGTTCCCTCTCTAAAGAGGCCAGTAGAATCTACACAGAATCCTACAGTAGAAGATAGTGTCAAGAAGAAAAATCTTTCCCCTTCCAGAAGAACACTGACAACAATGTCATACGATCATAAACAACTGTTTGCAGTTTTAGGTTCAGCAAAACCCTCTAGAAGTTTAAATCCTCAAAGAGCATTAGTTAGATCAATAGGCATTGCAAGCTCTACCTCTGGTTCACCTTTCAAACATTCAAATCCTTCTGCAACACCAGATTTTCATTTCAATGATTTCTATAATAAATTTTTAGAAACAAGAACCAAGAATAAGGAAATATAGAAGACATTGCAGACTGGTGCCCTTAATGCAGCTGTACAGGAACAACATGCATCCAATAGGGTTTTACCAACATATGAACCAAAAAGAGACATGATGGAGTTCATGGTTGTTATTACACCAAATAAAGATGGAAACCCACCAGAGAGTTAGATAGATCCATTTGAATTTCAAGTTAGCACTCTCCAAATGGATTTTTGCAAAGTTAAAAATGTGCACAAAATCAATGTGTCAAAGTCTACAAACCAAGTGGTCTACAGTGCACTGCTAAAGCTGGAAAGAGAGAAAAGCAAGCTCAAGAAAAATATAGAAAAGTTACAGGCAGACATTGGCAATGAAAAAGCAAAGAGGAAAGCTTCAGAGAATAGTTTGAAAGAATTATAGAAAAGATTAAAAAATTGACCTCTACATCAGCAGATATAGAGCAGGAACATGCAGAGGTAGTAGTGAAGGAACAGGAGTAGGGAAAGGTGAAGGCACTGAGGGGAAAATTGGCAGAAATTAGTAAAAAACTAGAGGAAGAAAGAGTCAGTTCAGAAAAGTTATTTAAAACCGTGTAGAGTAATGTTGCCTCCATCTGGGAGTTGCAAAAGCAATTGGACTCTCAGTCAGATAAAGCCAATCATTGGGAACACAAAGCAGTGGAAGAGAAAAAGAATTGTGAAGAAATGGCAGAAGAACTAAAGAAGGCCAATAATACAATTCAAACTTTAACAAATACTAATAATAATTTAGTGAAGATTGCAAAAGAACACATTTGGGGCCAAATATTGTTGATGTGTAATAGCTTGTATGAGTGGTTTGAAATGCTTCAAAGTATGAGAGTATGTTATTTGAAGCTCCATAAGAACATTGAACAGAACATGGATGTTGTCAAGAAAGAAAAGAAAGAAAAAGATATTATGCAACAACTCTACAGTAAGAGTGATAGTTATATATCAAACAAGGGAATTAGCAACCACCTTGATGCCTCAGTAAAGGTATCAAGTATCATTCAAAAATGTGAGAAGCTACGGGAAGCACAAGAATTAGATGACAAAGCTCAGTAGAAGATCACAAAGATGGAACAAAGGACAGAGAATATGGAAAGTCTTGGTTTGCCTAAGGGATTTGATGCAAATAACTTCATTGGAAGAGAAAATTGCAAAATAAGGTTGCATGACAAAATAAATACTGATTTACACTTTCTTCCTACAGACATATCTCCTAATACATTCATGGATTTCATCAAACCAGTGAGAACTTTGAATGGAGTTTTAGAAGCAACAGTGTTGTCAAGTCATACATCCAAATATGAATTGCTAATGAAGTTGCAAGAGTGTGACTATACTATGAACCAAATTGTTCTGCCATTAGAGGATGTTTTGGCTGGCCTACAAATATTGCTCTGAATTTTGAACTACTACAAATTGTAATATATTGCAAATGAATAAAAAACAAATTGAACTACTGTAAATTGTAATATATTGCAAATGAATACAAAACAAATTGTGCTCTATCTAATTTTCATGTTTTCCAATTCAATGTATGTTGAGTTACTCTATTTTATTTGGTTATTCTTAGTTGATTTACTCTGTTATATGCTATTGGAATTCAAAATTTCATTCAGGAATTTCAAATTCAAATGTGAATGATCATTGATGATACGATACAAAGTTACAAACTACACTCTATAGTAATAATACTCTTTTTTTCTCAAATTTTAATGATGAAACATAATACATTCTTTCTTTTCTAAAATGAACATTGAATGATAGGATATAGTAGTTAATAAGTTCAAAAAATACCTATTGATCTATTGCTAATTTAGCAGAAATTTCCTAAATTTTCCAATTCATCTCTACGTCGTCGTCGTCATCCAATTCTGGTATTCCAGTTTCTTCATTGTTCTCTTCATTTTCATTTGTGTCTTCTTCACTCTGAGTCTGACCTCTGCTTCTATGACTCCCATCACCACCTGTACTTGTCCCACTCAGATTCATTGTTGGAGATTGGTTAATGGTGTTGCCCAACCCTCTTCTTTTGCATCTTTTCTTCCAAATTTCCATTGATTTTTGATAAGGAAAAGTATTGACATCATACCTAGATGTGTAGACCCTCAAGCATGTTTCCAAATTCTTGTCTAGTTTGTTTCTTAGCTTTGATTTTAGGAAGCCCAAAGCACTGAAAACTCTCTCATCCTCCACTGAACCCAATATCATGGTCTAACATAGATCAAAAAGCTTGAAGAACTCTGAAATTTCTTCACGCAACATTGTGCTCCATTTTAGTTCTGTCCAAAGTCTTGTTACCGAGCTCTCTTCATGTGGGTTATGCATTAATTGATATTGATGCTTCATAGTCCTTGCAAAAGTGCCTGATTGTTGTTTAAGAAGACCCCCATCTAAAATTCCATTGATAGTCACTCCATTGAATTCTACAGATTTGCAAAATTCCTTTATCAAAGTCAATAGCCTATTACAGTAATCTTCCTTAGAGTTTAAGGACCAATATTGAGGAAACACAACTGCCATAGCCTCAAGTAGTTGTTCATATGGGAATTGGGATCTTATTTCAGAGGAAAATTTATAGGTTATGTCCCTTGCATTACCTGCTATAGACTCGATGATCTTGGTAAACTCTTCCCTTGTAACTCTTGTAGCTTGCTTCTTTGGGGCACTGTAGTACATTGGTATTTGAAATCCCCTTACACAAACACATAAATCCCCATTTTCAATGATCTTTAAATAATTATCAGGATTTTTCAAATTTTTTAGTTTCGGCCAGTGATTAAATCTTTCATCAGATAAATTTAGGTCATTTCGATAGAGACTATCGAGGGCTTGGCATGACATTTTACGCAAGTAAGCATATTCTACAATATACATGGCTCTTTTTTGGGCTTTTTTCATAATGAACGTCATTTCTTCTAGCATGGGAAGAAGAGATGCTAAAGTCAAAAGTGTCTCTATATTGCTTAACCTCTGAAGCAGGTCGCCACATCTATGATTTTTTGCATTGTCCCAATTTTCGTACATCAGTCCAATCAAAGATTGATATTCAGAAAAAACTCGATGCACTGGTCCATCCAAAGAGATCCATTTGGTATCAACATCTTTAAGAAGCTTGTTTCCATTAGTAATTCCATCAATAAAGTGTTGAAATTCCCTAAAACATTTGGGACTTCGACAAAAATATGAGGACAACTCTCTTACTAAATCTTCAACCTTGTTTCCTAAAGGGAACTTCTTCACAAATCTAAAAGAAAGATTCATCCTGTGGGACATACAGTGAATGCCAACAACATATGGTGAAAAAGAAGCTTGCATCTTTGTGTAAAGACCATTCATTTGACCTTGCATTACTAAAGCTGCATCCACTCCAACACAGATCAACTTCTTCGCTATTGTCAATTCATCCATACCTCCATATTCAATTAAATGGCTCTTTACTAATTGAAATAAAGTTTCCGATGTCACATTGTCCCTCAATTTTGCAACAGTTAGTAGATGTGGTTGGCAGACATTATTCTATACAGTATAAACATGCATGCATACCCACGATGTATTATCTATTGTCATAACTTTGTCTAAGGACAATGCAATAAAGGTTGACTCTTTTATTTTTCTCTGTACATCCTCTATTTAAACCTGGGCAATACAACTTACCAATTCCCATTCATTGTTTATTGACCAATGAGTGACAGGATAGTTAGGAACTTTTAGAAAGTGTAACAAACCACTCATTTCTGGATTGTCTGTCATTGGACACCCTCTACTCAAAATATGGAAAACATTACTTAATTGAACAACTTTTTCGTGTTCTTCCACTTCACTTGCTTTTGCAAAAATAGCATTAATAGAACCTTGAACTTCACTAGGCTTCGTCTTAAATTTTTGAAACAAATAATATTCATCAGCATGCCTTTTATGTTGACATTGCTCCTTTGTTTTATATCTTACCACTTTTATTTTCTTTCCATAATAGTTGAGGTTTTGTAAACCTTACCAACATGTTTCTCTATGGTGTCTAGTTTAAGCTACAACCTCTTTTCCTTTTTATACTTCCAACTACAAATCATACATCTGCATTCTACTCGTGGCTCACCTACAATTGGATTGTCCATGGGTTCAATGAATGGATATTTTTATGCCCAATCAAATTTAAATCTTCTCAACATCTCCCATTGACAATTAGTTTTTTCTTTTGATTTTCCTCTCCCTTTAGTGTTACTATTAATTGAACCATCATGATCACTGAAGTCGATCAATTCATCCTGGTATTGGTTGTTTACTTGAAATTCTTCTTTAAGGTCATCTTCATCAGAGATATTAGGTTCTGCAACTTCGTCACTAGATTTATTAGGCTCCCCAATTTGTTCATTAGACTCTTGTGTAGGTTGAGAACCTTGAAATTGTACAGGTTCCTCTGATGATGTACCTTCCTCACTTTGACCAACACTATTACATCTGCCCACGCCAAAGTATGAAGATATATTTATGCATTTCGTTGGCCTCTCTTGGACATCTCCACCTTCAATAGTCCTCTTCCTATTTAACTTTGACTGTGACATCTCCAACAAATTATGGCTGCAATAAATTTTTACTTGAATAAGATACTACAGACTAGTAGTCATTCGCTACCGATTGCAATTGTGAGATCAGAATCAACTAAATCTCTTGAAGTCTCCTTCTCTCTGACATGTTTCAATAATGAAACTCGTATCTCTTAAATAGACAACTACAAGTAAACCATTTTCATATCAGCCATCAGATTTTGCCTCATAATCTCCATCATCCAGTTTGGCGAAGGGGCCGACAGTTGCTTATGATAACAACTAATATTTGGTGAACCCCGTGTAATTTCAAATAATTGACTGGGCAAATAGGGTAGGAATTTAGGACACAATTATGTTGTTAGAATAACTGAGGGGGGGGGGGTGAATTAGTTATCCAATGTTCCAATACAAAATGTATAATCCAAAACAAATTCTTCAACTTCTGCTACTCGGTAAACATAAAATACTTTCACTGTCTGTGCTTTTACCGATTATCATTTTAAAACTTATAGTAGTTACCGATCAAATCTAACATGCAATATGCAAAGTATGATAACAAACAAATATCACAATCAACACATAACATAAGAGATTTAACGTGGAAACCTTGTGAAGGGAAAAACCACCTGGGACTGGTAACCCAAAAATGTTCACTCTTCTGAAGTGAGGTCGGTGAAGACCCAACCCTGTTAAAGGTTAAAAACACACTATTAGGTGTGACCTTGTTAGAGGATTTTAGACTAGAAGTTATCATCCAACCAACAGTCACTCTGGGGTTGACAAGATAACAATGTTCACTCTATGAATGAAACATAAAAAGACTTTCTTAGTCCACTCGGTTACGAGATTTGACTGTGTACAATGGTTAAATATGTAATAGTAGATGATCTTCCTTGAAAAAACTTCAATTGCAATTTATAGATCAATATTCAGCTCATACAAATCTTTCTGATCAATATATCACTTCAGATTCAATACTATATCAACTTATTGTGCATCGGTAATTACTCTCTGTAGCTTGGTAATTGTTCTGCAGTTCGGTTCTCACTAACCAGTATGATCAAAATGCATGAAAACTTGTTCACACAATAATTCTATAGTATCTTCTTCTTCTGGCATCGTTTCAACAATGAAACCAATGTCTCTTATATAGACGAGTAAATCATTTTCTTTTTGTCCATCAGATTTTGCCGCTTAATCTCATTCATTGATTTTGCCGCTTTAACCTTCTTCGGCTGATGTGTTAGTAACAAATTTCAATCTGCTCCATTGGATCTTCCTTGAATTATGTTAGCTGTCGATCTTCATAACAAACCTTATCTGTTACCTAGATTTCATACACTTTCGAGCTCATCAATCTTATCGGCTAAACTAATCATTTAATTCCTTTATGTTCTACTCGGTTAACAAAGAAATGTGTTGGTGAACACAAGCTCGGTTAACACTGTGCTCGGTATACACTACACTCCATCGGTGTATACTAGAATGCTTCATTTATCGACAACACTGCTTTGTGTCTTTTAGCTCTATTCTTCATCATAGATGAATGCAACATAATAAAGTCAATATCATAAAGTCATAGACTCATCAACAAGTTACTCAGTATATTCCTTATCCTCATCTAACATATACATCTTCCTCATGTAGATACTTTTGTTCTTCATCTCTTTCACCTTTCTTCAGATGTATCGGTATAGTAACTTACAAGATAAGTACTGTCAAGCTAGTTGACATCAATGACAACATAATACTAATTTAATCATCTTGCATATCTAATCAACAACTCCTCAGTGATCTTTAATCACAGATTCTTCATTCAAGTTCTAAATCAGTTGTAGTTCATCATATGTATGATGCATGGAAAATTGGGTCCTAGTGCAAATAAAAATTTCACTTGGGACAATGGGCCTTTGGCGAATGTTGATCCTTGATAAATACACCAAATTTAATCCGTGGTGAATAAGAGTGAAATAGTAAATAGAAATATGGGCAAAGAACCCGACTACCTTACTGAAATTACATAAAAATAGTGGTGAACAATCCGACCACTCTATGAGCATTTTATAAAATCCGAGTGAACTGGTCAACCATGATATGAGCATTTTTTTTGCCAATTTCTATCCTCTGATCGAGACATATTCGCCAATTGGAAAATAATCACCACTAAAAAAATGCCTGGTGCCCTTATGTATTAGAGTTTATGAAAGGGTGTTTTTGAATTGTGGGATGATTCTCAATATAGAGGGTATGATGAGACTAACATGGGAATATGATGATAACTATTTAGTTTTTGATCTATATAACTCGACATGTGTTCCTATCTGAGAAAGATTCTTTGCTAAGGATGGATCCTAGGGTATAAGAAGGATACTTAGATTTACCTATCATTGTGGGAAGCATCTAGAATTTGTTATTGTAGTAAGATACCATCAGCTCCTTTGTTTTCAAGTTCATCAGCTCTCTTATTGCCTTCTTGGTAGATATGGTTAAAGGTGACCTTTTTGAAAGATTTACAAAAATCTAAGCCTTGGGAGAGGATACAATTTAGTTTCTAGTTTGGAGTTGTACCTCTTCTAAGAGCATTAATATCGATAGCCAAGTCTCCTTCAATTTCCAATTGTTGTATACCTAAATATTTAATTTTTATAAGACCTAAATATTTAATTCTACCCAATTATTAGTTTCAAATCCTATTGGTGCTGACAAAGATGCAATTTCTTTTCCCTCCTGGTTATGAATACAACGGCCTATACCTGCTATCCCTGGATTACCTCTAGATGCCCTGTCAAAATTAATTTTAAACCAACCTTCCTTTAGTGGGTGTCATAAACAGTTCTTCCTCTTAGACACCGATTCTTGATCTCTTGATCCTATAAAGGGGAGAAGGGAGAGCCCCGTCTAGACCATTCTCATTTTTTCATCCCAATGGCTCATTTGCAGATTTGGTTTTTGAATTCTAGACATTTTACTATTAATGTTTTCTTTAATGGCTGCTTCCATCTTATTACATAATTGTTTCTAGTCTATTTTTTCTTCTTTGAAGATTCTTCTATTTCTCTCATTCCAAATTTCCCAAATTATTATCTATGGGGTAGAGGTCCAAAGGTTGGCATATATACTATCCTTCTTAATGATTGGCCAGGCTTGAAGCATCTCTAGAAGAGTAAAAGGAGAGGTAGATGACCTCTCCAAGTTACTAGAGAGCCATTTCCAGCATTGATTCGAGAAGGGGTAGTTGACAAATAAATGAACAGTGTTTTCTTCATTAATCTCGCATAGAGGGCATCTACTTGGGCATGAAATACCCATCTTTTAAAATCTATCTGTAGTAAGGAGTCTGTAATTAAGGGCCAACCAAGTGTAGAAGCTTACTTTGGGGAGGAAATCCTTGTTCCAGCAGAGGCTGATTGAAATATTGGTCTTAGTTCTCTTATATTTCTTGCTAATGAGATTATATCCATCTCTTGTGTTGTATTCTCCATTTTTGGAACCATCCCATACTAAAATGTCCTTGGAGTTATTTAGATAGATCTTTCTTTTGTTGAGTGTTTCCCTCAGATGCTTTTCCATTGATATGGGTAAACCCATATTGTTAAAGGATTTCCACTCCCACTCGTCACCATTGAAAAGTATATAATCTTTTAGGTGGATCCCTACTCTCTCCTCTAAGATATTTTTTATGGAAGAGTTGTTAAGAGTTGTAGATAAGGCTTCATAGCCTCCACATGAATCAGTGCAAAAGAGCACTTCTTCACCTATACCAAGATTCCATGTGAGTTTATTCATAATGATATGTCTACCTTCTAACATAAAATTCCATATTTTGGATCCCGTTGGAGGGTTCTTCTCTCTAAAAATATTTATAGGGGATATGTCTTTAAGATATTTGTTTATTAAGATTTTAGCCCATTTAGCCTTCAAGTTTCTAAATAAATGCCACACTAGTTTTTCTCCTAGAGCTCTACCTTGATCTTGAAGGTTCTTAAGACCTACACCACCCTCATCTTTCGGTTTGCATACATTTTCCCATGAAATCAGGGGAATTTTATTTTTTTCCCCACTTCCTTGCCAAAAGAAGGACCTCAGATGTTTGTTGATTTCTAACAATTTGTTTGAAGGGAGCTAAATGCATGATAATTGATAGGTTGGCATGACAGCCAAAATAGACCTTACCATTGTAGCTTTCCCAACCGAGTATAGCCATTTGCCTTTCCAAGAGTCCATTTTTTTTTTCTATCATTGGATCCCATATGTCTATGGCTCTATCATCCTTTATCAAAGGGAAACCCAGGTATCTTTAGGGGAGCTTGCTCTTCTTGAAATTTAGGATCCCGCATATATCTTTTTCTAATTCCTTATCAGTGTTAAAGAAAAAGATTTTGGATTTATCTGGTTTAATTTCTTGGCCTGATGCTTTGGTGTAAGATTCCAAGGTTTTTTTAAAGGCTTTAGCCTCTTTTTTCTTACTTGCTCCATATAGAAGGGTGTCATCCACAAAGTGTTGATGAGTCGTAGGGTCTATGTTTGTTGTAATAGCTATGCCTTCAATTAATCCCTTTTCTCATTCCTTTGTTATGGCCTTGCCTAAAGCTTCTACCATGATAATGAATAAAAAGGGAGAGATGGGATCACCCTGTCTTAAACCTCTTGAAATATTGAAAAAACCTTCTGGAGTTCCATTTACTAATATTGATATTGATGGTGTGGCTATACATTCAAAGATCAGGTTGATCCAGCTCTTGGAAAATAAAAAATATTCCATGCATTTGCACATGAACCTCCAATCTACCTTATCATATGCTTTCTTAATGTCTAGTTTGATGAGCATACTTGGGTTCTTGTTTACTTTTATCGAGTGAATGGATTCTTGGGCAATGATGAATCCATAAAAAATAGATCTTCCCAGGACAAACCCTGTTTGTTCTTCACTAATGAGAAGGGGAAGGATTTTTTGAAGCCGAATGGCTAGTGTCTTAGTTCTAAAGGGTGTTACACAAAGCTATTGGTCAAAATTAATTGAGGCTATCTGGTTTCTCTTTCTTGGGAATAAGGGCAATAAAGGTGTTATTTAATTCTTTCAGCATTCTACCTCAATTTCTAATTCCTTCTAAAGCTTTTGTTACCTCCTTGCCTAAGAAGTGCCAACATTTCTGAAAATAGATAGATGAGAAACCATCTGGGCCCAAATATTTATCTAGATGCATTTGCATAAGAGCAGAATTGACCTCATCTATTGTGAATTTATGTGTTAAAGTTTTATTCTGAGATTTAGTTATGACTTTCAAAATGTTTTTAAGTAATTCCATCTAATTATGCAAATTCCAATGTTCCCGATTATTCAAAATGTTGTTAAAGTACTGATCTGATTCCTCGGCAATTTCCTTTGGTTCATTAATTATGTTTCCACTTTTATCTTTTATATATGAAATTTTTTTGATGTTTCTCCTTTGTGTCGTGCTGTTATGAATTTTTTTTGTATTCTTATCCCCTACTTCCAACCATGTTCCTCTTGATTTTTGCTTCCAGTATAGTTCCTCTCTTGCCTGAATCTCCTCATATTTCAACATTAGATTCTTCTCTTTTGAAAATAGCTCATCATCCATTCCTTTACTAATAACTTGAGAATTTATGTCACTAAGTTCCTTTTCTAGTTTTAGTTTGGACTCAAAGATATTGCTGAATTTGTTTTCAATCCACTCTAGAAGTTTCCTTTTTATTAATTTCAGTTTATTTACTACGATGTACATTTTGGATCCAGAGAAATTAGGTTCAGCCCACCATAGTTCGATGAGGTTTAGGATTTTTGGGTCTCTGAGCCATGCTTGTTCGAATTTAAAGGGACTTTTCATTGGCTTAGTCTCTGTCTGGATATTTAACATTACTGGGTAATGATCTGATCCCGAGACTGGTAGGATTTTGGCCTCCAAAGAGTGGTTAGTACTAGTCAAACTTCCTCTAATGAAGAATCTATCCAATTTTTCTGCTATGTTACAGAAACCTTGTCTCCTATTATTCCATGTGAAGGAGTTTTTCATTGTTGGGATTTCTAGTAAAGAGGTTCTTTCTATCTAGTTGGAAAAGTCCTTTATTGCTATGGGTAGTAAGCTCCTACCCCCCCTTTTATCCGAAGCTTTTATTATGACATTAAAATCTCCCCCTAGAATCCACAGTGTGTTTGGCTTCTAGTTTAGGAAAGATTCAATCTCTTGCCATACACTTAGTTTATTTTTGTTCTGTATTGGGCCATATATATTGATAATGTTAAAATTTAAATTATTTCTGAAGTTTCTAATATGTCCACACATCTAGAATTGTCTAATTTTTGTTATCTCTACTGATAGGATTCACGGATCCCATATAATGGCTAAGTCTCCCGATTCTCCTATTGCTGGTAATGCTATGATTTCTCTGATTCCTAATTTTCTTTTAAAATTTAGTATTTCTGAGTTGGTCATTTTTGTTTCCTCAACTAATATAATCTTTGGATTTGGGTGTTAATGCAACATTTGATTAAATGCTACTTGTTAGGAGAATTCATGCCCCTAACATTCCATGTTAGGATATTCATGATCTTGTGGGAAGGATCTTCCCCTTCCCAGCCTAAAGAAGTGACGTTATTTTTACTTGCCCTGTAGCCTCGCCTTCTTGCTCTCTCAATTCTGCATTTGGTTTCTACCTCTTTTTCTTGATCTTTTGGCACAATCAGGGGAGCTACAGCTCTCCAAGAAGAGGGTAATCCCTAAGGAACCTGACTCTTGTCTTTCCTTGTCTTTAAGATCCATTAACATATTTCCCACACTCTCATATTTTTTCATTTCTTCTAGCATTATTCCTTCAATCAGGAGTTCTCTTTGTAGGTCCAATTCTTCCTTGTCACAGATCTCATCATGGAATTGACCCATTAATTCTTCTGTAATTGTTTCTCCTAAGTAGTCCAGTATAGTCTTGATTTCTTCCTCTTTCTTTCTCTCCTCTGAAAGTATTTTGATGTCTTTATCTTCTACTCTTGGAGATAACTTCCTGGAAGGCTCTATCCTATTATCTATCATTAAAGTCTCCTCTTCTGTCGATGTTGCTAAGTATTATAGGGTTGTGCTACTTCTATTGTTTTTTCCTTCATGTTCCAGATATTATTGTGCTATGGGATTTTCCTTTCTCCCTCCTTCTATCTCTGGGTTAAATGATTTTTCCCTTGAGAAGTTTTCCCATTGGTTGATTCATCATTTAATATTTCGTTAACAATGTTGCTCCATTCAATTACATTTTTGTGATTCATATCTGTATTCCCCACTGGTGATGGTAAAGTTTCCAGTACATTTGTCATTAATTCATCCATCCCTTGGTTATTCAGATTATCTTTGGTAGTTGGTAGTATGATCTTATTAGGAGATTTTGTTGCCTCGATGGCTCCTAAAGGAAGAGGTTGGGGAATGTCTTGCTATTCTGGGGATTTCTTACCTATTGATATGCTCATTGGTGTATTCGCAAGTTGATTAATCATGAAACCTCCTCTTGCTTCATTCAAATGAATCAAAATATTATTGAGTGTTTCTTTTTGTGGGTGGGCTAGCCTGGCTGCTAACTAGGTCATTTTTACCTCATCAACCCTCTCTAATAAAATAATAGGGTTTACTATAAACTTATCTAAGCTACTGTGCACTATGATTTGGGGGAGAGATTTGATCAAGATATCCATTCTAACTATGATATTTTTCTCTGATTGGGGATATATAGTGGAGATTGTTTTAACAAAAAACCCTATTTTGTTCCCTATCTATTTACAAATAGATTTATTAGAGCATTCTAGAGGAAAATTATTAAGTTTTATTGCTCTAGATACTAAAATTCCTTTTAAATTTTTAGGGTTAAAAGACGGACTCCAATCCAAAACTGTAAAATCAGACCCTAAGTAATTTGGGCATCTATTTTCCATAAATTTAGTTTTTGTTTCTATGTTATGACAATAGACAAACATGAATTCATCTGGGAGGAGTGAAATACTTACCTGATCTTTGAGATTACTCTTTAGCTAGTTTGAAATTTTGGTTGCTGGGATTCTGAAGCCATTCCATCTTAGAAAAACTCATTTTCATTCCATCAATTCCTGGGAGCGTTCAATAGTTCCTGCTTTTACTTTAATCTGAATAGGAGATTCTAGGGTTGGTCTACAATGAGGTGGAGTATAGGAGATATTCAGAGGCTTTGTATTAGAAGAAATAAAGGTTTTGGTTTTATTTATAGTTCCCCATTTGTGTGGTGGGGTGTAGGTATTAATCTGGGGAATGATTGATATGGGAGACTGAGCTACTTTCTCCCCTTGAGTTTCCTTTCCATGCCGAAGAGCGGGATCGGGTTCAGGATATGGTTTTTTCTCCAAGTATGTGAGAGAGTAAAAAATATTATGAAGGTGTAGGGGATTAACTCCAAATTCATGGTGTGAAGGAAGATTCCTTAGTTTCTTGTGGTTTCTAACCTCCTTACATCCATTTTTTCCTTCCCTAAGATTGTTGGTCTCCTAGGGCACGGTTGTTATCCCACCAATCTTCCTCCATTCGATACATAATGAATGTCCTTGGTATAGTTTAAATATTTGAGAGCCCTTCATGCCCTGGCCGAAGAGAAATTGATAGCTATGTTAAAGTCTCTGGCAGGGAGGGGAGGAAAAAAACTAGGCGTGTGTGCATATTTGGTTTTTGAAAAGAAAGCGATATGTCTGTCCAAGAAGTCCTTTGTGAAGAGAAACTGATTTCCTGCTGCTTGATATTCACAAAAGGCAGAGCTATTTCCTTGTTTTAAAAAAATAAATTACTACTATTATTTATTAATTTTCATATTTAAAATTAAATTAAAAAAAGTTAATTAATAAATAAATATTAATTAATTTTTTTACATGTGGGTTTTAATGTTAATGTTTTCATTTATATTTATATTTAGAAAATTAATAACATTATTTTATTATTAAATACATGGTGTTTTGATATGCATGGGGATTTTAGTTAAATACTTATTTAAAAAGTATATATGCATGAAATTTTATTTTAAACAGATAGTTATGTATGAGACATTCATATGAACGCTTTTGTAGGCAAATGAACTTTAGTCAACAAGATGATTGTTTTAGTCAACTGGAATTTATAATTATATATGTTTACTTGCATAGTTATACAAACATGCAAATATAGTCGAACTAGTTATGTTTTAAAATTAATTAGATTTGTTTAACAGAATCATTTTTTCTTGTAAGTGTTTGAAGTTTTGATTTGAAGGATTTTTGTTGGACCTTGTCATATCCTTATTCATTATTGGGGGTTTTAAGTTGACTTGGGAGTTAGTTGACCAGAGGCTTGGGGGTTGTTTTCTATGGTTGCATATGCATTCTTATATCTTGCATTATTATATTATATCGATTTGATCTTTTGGATTCAACCTTGTTCTGTGGAACCTTATGGTTATGTGAAACTCCTTGGGAGTGTGTTTTATGGTGTTTTGGTTTAAGGACCAGTGTGTGTCCATGTTATTCTTTTGTGGACATGGATTTGATCATTATAATTTTTTGGAACCTATGTGGTTATTTATAATTGTGAGCCTAGGGGAGGTTAATTAGGAGCATCTCAGGGGAGTGGATTACAATAGGGGTTCGAGACCCAAAGTGGTCATAACTTGGGTAACCTATTGTAAGTTTTGTAAATAAGTGATAATATAGTAATTAAAATTTGTAGAAGTCATTAAAAAGGTAATTTAGAGATTATGCCTTGCCTATGCCTTGAGCGCTTGTTTAGGCTAAGGATGGGAATGGGATGATAACTAGAGAGTAGGTGTGATTAGAATTCCTCATGTTCTTGAGAGGGTATTCTAGTTGTGCATGGGTCTTATTGAGGGTTCGGGCCCTACAGTAGCCAGTTGAGGGTAACTCAATGCTTGAGGGTTCAGGGTCCAGTGTGACCAGTCTAGGGTAACTCAAGTAGATGGCCATGTGATGGAAGTCCCATACTTGTAGCCTAAGTCTCCTCCATAGTTTTTGTATTTTCCTCTAGTGGTGTCTTTGTAATTTTAGTATTGTTTGGTGTTTTGTACTTGTTCAATATTCTGGTGTTTAGTGTTTTGGTACATGTTAACTTCTTGATATTTGTTATCTTTTCTTTATCTTTAGTAGGTGGTACCTTTTGAGTTAGAAAGATTTTAGGACCATTTCTTAATTTTTTTGACTGATTTTGTTATTCGAGTGGGGTTTGTTGTTATCTCCTCAGCATGATGGGAGTGGACCTTTGGCTCCACGAGGTTGGGTGGTAGTGTTTTCTTTTACCATTTGAGATTCTAGCATTCCTGTAGAGGTGCTGGAGGATGCTTGTTGTTGTTACCTTCTTTGTGTTCTTCATTAGAGGCTTGTCCATACCTATCTTATGAAGTTTGTAATTGTATCTTGTATCAATGCTTCCAAGTTGCAGATAATGTAATATACTTTGTATTTGATTATGGTGACATACCCTATGACTTGTGTAGAGGATGTTGTTTCATTATGTATACCTTATGGTATTGGATGTATTTGTAATTCTTTGTAATATGAGATCATTGTAATTATTCGTAATCTAAAATATTTAATTTGTAATACGTAATTCTACATCATGGGACCCTCGAGAGTTGTTAACTATAATTGAGTTGTACTTATGTACTTGTTTATATCTTATGATTGTATTGCTTCCACATTGTTGTCATCATTGTTTGTAAACACTTAAGAAAAAAATTATTCTGTAAACATAGTAACATGTATTAGGTTAAATTCTCTTGGGTTCCCTGGTGGAGCATTACACTTGGTATCAGAGCCCGAGTTTCTACACTAGGAACTCTAGGAATTTGTGTGCCCATTAATGTCTAAACTATCAAAAGTTGAAAAGAAAACTTAAACACATAACTCTTTTGTATTTCAAACTATTGTTTATGAACCTAGAGGTATGATATTAAACTTGTATGTTTGGATTTAATTTTATTTGAGTGTTGCATTAACTAGGTTTTCATGAACCTCTCGACTTTATTTGATGTAGATACAAATATGTACTTTATACAATTGATTTCTAGATGTTTTCTATAATGATGAATAATAAAGATTTAGATCTATTTAGCTTGTTAAATAATGAATGATTGATCAATGTGATTTTTAGTTTATTCTTAAACCAGAATTATATTGCTCTTAATGATTGTATATCATGTACTTATGTTATGGCTTGTTTTTAGAGATCATTTTGTCATTTGTTTTAGTAAAATGCTTCGTTCTTGAGGGTAAAAGAAAAATAATCTATCGCCTTTTAGGCCAACTCGAAACACTTGACCTAGTTGGACTCGATCGATCCCTACATGATCGAGTACATGTAGGTGCCACACAGTGCCAAATGGCACCTATGTGCCCTAGTCAAATAGGCCAAGTGGTACTCGATCGAGTCCCAATGATATTATAAATACCCAAAAAGAGCCCCAAGCCCCTCATTTACACATTGAGGGGCTAAGAGAGCGGGATTGGATCGTCAAAGAAAACTCAAGAGAGTTCCACTAGGGGCCCCAATTTGTTTTAAATTTTTTTTGTGTGTTTTTAAATTTTTTTCTTGTATTTATATGTAAAAATGATTTTTTTTTTCACTTAACATTATAATATATTGTTTTTTTCTTCATTTTTAAGCAATAAATATTTTTAGGCTATATATATATATATATATATATATATATATATATATATATATATATATATATATATATATATATATATATATATATATATATATATATATATATATTTGATTAAGGTAAAAGAAGGTTTTGAAGGGGCCCTAAAACCTTGTACAAAATGGCCACAAAAGATATTCAAATAAGCCCAAAAAATAGAACGGATCAAGACCAAAGAAAGGGTTTTACAGCAGGCATCCACAACCTGGATGAGACAATGTATGAAACAACCTTCATACAAACCTAAACAAACTAAAAATCCAAATCTAGGTTTAGAACACACTTGACAGTCAAATCAAAAACTAGGATTTTCCTTTGCCTCCCTTCTTCTAGGAGCGGAGAGTCATATAAAAATGTAGAGAGGAATTTTTATTGTGTTTACCTATAACTTGAGTCCACCCCTCCTCTACCAAAGAAGCTTTCTCATGCCAGATAGAAATAGGAGAGGAACCAACCACAATAGAACCAACATGAGAAGTCTGGATAGAACCAACTACGACCTCTTTACAGAAAGTGCCAGACTTCTCAGCATCAAAAGGACCTTCTGAAATAGAACTGGCTGGAAGGAAGCCAGCAGACCCCGCAACCTCTATAGACTTTCTAGCACCGGTACTACCAGTAGATGTAACAGTACACCCAATGAAACCAGAAGAAACAAGAGGATCACCAGAAACATAAGTATTACTTCTAGCAAGAACAGTACCAATAGAGATACTAGCAGACTCAGAGACCCCAGCAAGAACATACCAGTTGGAGTAACCCCAACATTAATAGAATTGCTAGCAGACATACTAGTAGTTCCAGCAGAAGAAACACTAGAAAAAACCTTAGAAATACCATCAGATGTAAGAGAAGGCTCCAAAGGAATAGTTCCATCAGGGAGAACATCATTTGGAGCATTAGACCCAGTTTTCTTAGCAACTGTATAATGCTCTGGAGAAGCACCCAACCACCAAGAAGCAAACTTTTTGGTCTGAGCCCTCTGTAATCCACACTGGGCAACCAAGTGACCCATTTTAAAGCACTTCCTACATCTGAAGGGAATCCCTTCATAGTCCAAAGTTTGGATCCAAGAAGTCTTTGAATACTCTAACTTAATCTTTTCTGGTAAACCCTTAGAGATATCCATCTCTACCACTAATCGTGTGTAAGTTGAGTGCATAATATCAGAGGATTCATCATCCAACTTCAGAAAGTCACCAAGAACATTTCCCACCATTTCAAATAGAAATTCAACCCAAAAATGAAGGGGAAGGTAAGGGAGCCTCACCCAAATCAGAATCATGTTAAAGGTTTCAGAAGAGGGGGAAAATTTGGGATGCCAAGGTTTTATAACCAACATATTATTACCATTTTCCCAAGAGAAAAAGTAATCGCACATAATCAACTTTCTATCTTCAGCATTATCAAACTTAGTAACAAAAAAACCTTTTTCCATAGGGAAAATTTGAACAGAACCAAAATTTTTAGGTTCCCAATGATCAGAGATCCACCAGTGCAAATTAGTAAGGCTCGGCCACAAACCCAAAAAGTAACAAATAGTGCCACGAGAAGAAAACTCAAAAGAAGCAGATTCAATATCTTCCACCACTTCCTCACCCAAGAGAATCTAGATAGGGTTTGAAATAGGGAGAGGACCCTTAGAACCCGAACCACCACCAATCCCCACCCCACCAAAGCGATTGGCAGGAGCCCCAGAAGAAACCATACCAGTATATGATTTCCCCTTAGGTAAAGAAGCACCAATAAGAGGCATAGTACCAGAACCTGAACCCCCAACAATCTTAGATTCACTAGCCATCGACACAACACCAATAGGCTGCAAGAGAAACAAATCTAGCTGAAGTTTCACCATCTGGAAAAATGCAGGCAGACAAAGAAGCTCAACTACCGGTGATGCACCAAGAGATCCACTAGCTTCTGGCAAGACCCTAGAAACACTAGCACCTAGCAACACACCAACAGGTGATGAAGACTACAGCTTCCCCGCCGACTGCGATTCTCCAACGGAGGAAAAAACCTTGTCGAACCACCAAAAATTGACATAACCCTAGAAACCCCAGCATCTAGGGATGACTGGACTTTTTGAGCTGACTACAAGGCTCCAACAAGAGGAAGAGCCCTAGTTGAAGCATCCAACAACCAACGAAGTTCCAGATGCAACAACATGTAGTGGATTTCCCGATGAGTTTCCAATCACACCAACCTCCAGTGAGGACTAGTTCTTCCCAGCAGACTGCAAAGTTCCAACAGAAGGAAAATCCCTAGCTGAACCTCCAGCCTCCAGTGATGCTCCAGCCGCCATGATGTCAATTTTTTTTTAGGTTATATATTATTAATGTTAAAAATATATAATTTACCTAAAAGTTTGAAACTTAAATGTAAAACCAAACCTAAAAACATATAATTTACCCAAAAGTTTGAAACTTAAACATAAACCCAAAACCTAAAAACATATATAATTTACCCAAAATGTAAAGCCAAACCTAAAAACATGTAAATAGTGAAATATAGTCATGTAAATAAAAACACTTGAAAAAATATTAAACAATTGAATATTATGCATCCAAAAGATTAAATAAACATACCTAATTTTTTATGTACAAGGAAACCCATTTGGGAGAAAAGTCATCAACAATTTAGATATTTAATACATATTTTATGGAGATGGGTTTGGAATATGTCTCGAATGCCTGCTATTTAAATTTTAAAAATAATAATGTATGCAAATTATACTCAAAATTGTAAATAGAGAACATCTAGCATCCAAGTCCTAGAAACTAATCAAAATAGAAAAATCATCATCTTGAATCTATATACCACTCTGTAGTAATCAAAATCTACTTCATAAAATTATAAGAAGTTGAAAATGTGACAACCTAAGTAAAATTTATACAAGTGTTTGAAACACAATGACCAATTTATGCCTATATATTGCACATTTGGATGGCCCTCAGGAGAATCTACCCATGGTGTGTCAATATTTTGGTGATAGTGCATCATAAGGATGAACCTAAAATCTTTATCCAAGTGAATTTAATTTTTTTTTAATTTAATTCTTGATTTTAAAATCCATGTGTGGCATTTTCTAAGTAGTTTAAATGGCACCTTAAATGTGTGGAACCACAACTTGGGATTTGACCTTGTCAGTCTAGTCAACCCAACAGGTCAGTTCTAGAACTAGATACTCACAAGTGGAAATGTCTATGCAACAACCAAAATGTATCATTTATTGTACAATTATACAAATTAATTAAAAATTAAAATCAACTAATTAAAGTGACGTGGAGTACTTCAATTTAATGTTTGCAGATTCTTCCCACCAAAGTCAAACTTATTGCTCAAATTGCTTGTAATAATAAGTTACTCCCACTTCAATAGCCTCTATGTCACCTTTATGCACATGGGTAATGTCAAGGAACCTTGTAAACTTCTCCTTAAGCATCAAACATTTTTTGGGCAATTTATTCTTAATTTTGATGATCTTGATGTGTAATGATATGATTGAGATATTAAGTTTTTATTAAAAATTAGAATCTCCTTATATGGTGGAAGAGGCCACCATGTTGTTCGTATACTAGGCCACTCTTGATTCTTTGGCCACTATATTCATCACTAGAAAGACATTCGCTATGTAAATGCAGTGTTAGAAGCAATAAATGTCAATAGAGAAATACGACAAGTAGGAAATATTTTGCTAGTAAGCTTAGGAATAGCGGTGGTCCCTAACCCAATACTATCCATAAATGGAGCCCTAAATAATCATAATCCATTGATGAATCAAGTTCCAAGCTCGTCCATGACATCATTACACGCAAAGCCAAGTAGTGCTTAACAGTCAAGCCATAGTGGGTCATCCAGGTCTTTCTATAACTGAGGTAGCCCCAAACCACAATGGTAGTTCTTTGTTTTTCCAAATATAGGATGTTAATGGAAAAAAGGCTCAAGATAATAAAGAAGATATCAAAGAAATAGCCAAACAACTCAAAAGGTTAATTACAAAGATTTCTTATATCTAAAATCATAATTTGTATACAAATAATAATAATTAGAAAAAGAATAATCCATTGGGTCAGTATAATTGATCTATGCCCCTTAGACCTTGGAGTACTAGGCGAGATAATGGAGGAGTTGTATCCCCTTTAGATGATACATGTTTGATATATAACTTTCCACCCATAAAGATAAACTTATCAGAGCTAGAACTAAGAAATTGGTGTAGAATACATAACAAAAACACTCACACTAAGCCATAATGTTCTTATTTTAATGTAGCAAATGACATTTTCCAATCCAACATACTAACACTATCCCATGATGAACCAAAACAAAACACATGTAAGAAGATATTTCCTAGAGGATATGATACTGTGTTGTTGTTAGAAAGTCAAATTATCATAAAAACTCAACTTGGAACCAATTACACCACAAGTTGGATGTATGAGAGCTATAATCTTGATAACAAAGATTGGTTCACTATGTTGTATAATATTGCATTTCTCAATTTGAAGATGAGAATGAGCCATAATCAAAATTGAATGAAGTTCAAGCATTTCAATAATATCAAAAGGCTCATACTTTTAATTTGAGGAGTAATGGATACAATAGGCCTAAAAGCCCACTAACTACATATACTCCACCTAATAATTTTAGTATTCCTCCAGACTTGCAAGATAGCAGTGACCTAGAAGCTCCAAAAGTAAATACCATTTACTTTATTTTCAAATATAAAAAACCATAGGGAAACTAGTAGTTCTAGTCCTTTTTAGGCTTATCCTAGAGCATTTCCCTTCCTTCTCATTCAAATGTATTAATAAAAAGTTTTATTTTGAATCTTCTCACACATTACCAAAGTACCAATAATATATCTTTTATATAAAGATGTTTCATGCTTGGACACTTTTGTTTCCTTTCAAGAATACAACTTGTGTCAAGGAATAAATCTTAAAGTAATATATTAAATTTATGGGAGATTGTTTCACTTTTGAAGTCATTTCTGTAGTACCTCCGTAGTTTGCTTTCATTTTTTCAGTGCCATACTCTTTTAGGCCACATTGTTGTGTGTAGATCTTATTATTTCATTGATTGTTGATGATCCGGATTATGATTATGATTATGTTATGATGTCATATGATCTCATATTTAGATGTTAATGTTATTATTATGCGATGCTTATGTTTTAGTTGGATTATGGTGTACTTACCCCATACTTGCATGTGTATGGTGTTCATATGTATGTACCTATTTTATGTGTCTATATGGTAGAGGGCAGAGGCGTAGTTACTTACCTTGTTGACATCCACACGACCGACCGTACCCTATCATTGTTTGTTATATATAGTATGTACATGCTTTATTTTGTGATGACAGGTTTGCAGGTACAGGACATCATCTTCCCTGAATTGGCAGGAGTGAGCGTGCCCATAAATACTTGTCTCAATGGTACAGACGGGAGGTCAGATGGACCCAAAACCCTATCCTAAGCCTATTTATCCTAATTGTTGGATAACTATCTGTTGTCTACCCTATCCAAATTTGTCACGTGACAAAGTTTGTGGATCCCTTCTTTGAGTTTGTATGTTTATTTGATGGTTATGATTTATTGCTTTTTGAGTATGTGATTTTCTATAGTCCTGGGAGTTAATATTATTGTTTGGAAAATAATATTAAATTTAATTCTTATGTTTTTGTATGTCTATTAATTAATTAAAAATCAAATATTAGGAAATTTGGTTTTAATTAATTAATTATGTGAAAATAGGATTAGTAATGGTTATTAGATATTAAATAATTAGATTGCATGATTTAATGGTGTTTGAAATATTAAATTATTTAATGAGAGTTTATAATAATAACATGTGCTTTATTAAGTTTGAATATGTCTTGTTTCAAAAAGGAGACAACTTGTCTTTAGGAGACTAAGTTGAGTTGTGCATAAAATATGTATTTTTTTTTAATTAATGATTAGTAATTTCTCTCAACTTGATTAGGAGTTGTTTTGTGAGTCATCTAGGGTTTGCATGAATGGTGGAGTTGAATCCCTAATAGGGGGAACTTGCATTCATTTGAAGGCTATCAGGTTGTTGGAGTTTTGTGGAGAGAGCTTTTGGAGAATTATATACTTTTTGTGATTCTTGAGCTTGGTGTATTGTGCTTGAATTTTTGGTGAAGATTGCTTTGGATTTGGAATTGGCTTGGCTTGCATTGTTGATTCAAATCTACAAGGTTGAGTTTTCATCTGACAGAATTGGGAGTTTCAGCATTCTACAGGCATTCTATTTCAGTTTCTAGCATTGGAATTGAGGTAGGGGTTTGAAGAAACTTTCCTGTGATTTCATCTTACCATGCTTGATTTGATTTATAGTTATAGAACTATTTTTTATTTATGCTTTCAATTTGGGGGTTTAGAGAACCCATAGATTTGCTATTTCATAATTTTATATATACTTGGCATAGTAGGGATATGCTGTCAAAATTTTGAGAGAAACTTCATCCTAGATCACTTAGAAAATGAAAAAAATAATCTAGCTATAGTTTATACTATTGAGTTGTTGAAATTAATTAATGGGCTTTTAAGAAAATTCAACTTGGCTTGGAAAATTACATTCTGGAAAAAAAAAAAAAAAAAACATTCTGTGTAAATTATATCGTCAAAAAAATATTACCAAAAAAAGACAAAACTAGTATCATAAACCCAATTTGGATGTAAATTAATGCAATACTATTAAGAGGAAAAAGACAGATAAGAAAAAGACAAAATTTGGCATGGATTTGTGAAAAAACTCATATATTTCCATTTTTGGAAAAATTTTGTACAGGTCTGTATTTCCATTTTCAGAAATATGCCAGACCCGTTAAAAAAAAGAAAAAAGTGTTAGTTTTGTATATTATAAAAAATATATAAGAATAGTCAAATATTAAAATGGAAATGTAAAAATATGTTTGGGGAAAAGTTTCTTTTGAAATATTTTGGTTAAAAATTTTTTTTATAAAATAAAATAAAATTGAAAAGTTTGGGGGGGGGGGGGGGGGGGGGCGCACGGGTCCCACCCCGTACCCCCACAACAGGCTTAAAGCACTGCAGACGGTACATGTACTGTAGACAGTACAGGCTACCGACAACATTGTGTGTCGTGCATGGTGCCGTGGCGTGGGTCCCATGGAAAAGGGGCCCCCATGTAAAGTTTTATATATATATTTTTAAAAATTTATTTAAAATTTATAAACTATGTTTAGTAAATGTTGCTTTTAGTAGGGAATACCCCACAACGCAACGGTAAGTTGCGAGCCTCTCATTTGGGAGGTCTTGGGTTCAAGTCATCTTGAGCCCCTTGTTGATCTTGGCTTCGGCCTATTACCCATCAAAAAAAATAAAAATGTTGCTTTTAGTAATTTTTGATAATTTATTTATTATTAATTATTTTTAATGAATTTTGTTAATATATATTTATTATTTTATAATAATAAAGTTTATTTAAGTTTATTATTTTATGAGAATTGTATTTATTGTTATCATGTAATTGTAATTTATGTTAATTATTATTATTTAATAATAATTTTTATTAAAAGATTTTATTAAATATTTAGTAATATTTATTGGCAATTATTAATGCTAATAATAATTGTTAGAGTTAGTTTTTATTTAAAATGTGGTTAATTTTGTAGCAATATTTATTAATGGCTATTAATTGAATATTGATTAAAATATTGCTTTGGATTATTAGGGCTTTAGATAAAATCTATTTATTATTTTTATCATAAGGCTAGAGGACTATGTTTGCTAATGGTATAGTGAACTTTATTTAATATGATTAATTAAATCTAATTGGCCATGGATTAGGTTAGTTAAATTGTTTGGATTTGAAATATTTATTTGATTTAGCCTAGGTATGAAGTGTAAGGTGTGTTTGCAATTGTATGATTCAATTGGGCTTTATTTAATATTGAAACGTATGAGTCATCTTCTATTTGTAAATGCATCTTTTCATACTGAAATTGGCTATTTTATACAATATGATTTTATCTTTCCTAGTTATTGGGTTTAGCAGTCTTATGAGTACTAGATGACCTAGGAAAGACAGAGGCTTGGGAATTGTCTTCTATGTTCACATTTTTTCTTATGTTTGGCGTGTGTATTGTTTATTTTTCAGTTGACCTTATAGGCTCATGAAGTACTATGTTCCAGTGATTATGTATATGTAGTCAATCCTGATTTCTGTGATGATTCTGGATGTGTGACTATCTAATTTTTATCTATGTTAGATCTAGGAGAGATCTATGAGCCTAGGGTAGTTTACCTAGATATGTGTTAGGGCGTGGCTTGCAATAAGTGTCGGGGCCCACAAGTAGCTGCCAGGATCACTTATTGTAAGTATCTGTAATCAAGTGATAACCTTATAAAATTAAGGAGAAATAAATGAACCTAATAAGATAAGTTCCTCACCCATGCTTGAGTGCTAGTATAGACTAAGATGGGAATGGAGATGATGTTGGCTACCTTGAGAGGTGTGTCTAACATAGTTAATGGCTTCATCTGTATGAGAAGTCATTGATCTGTGTATGGTCACTTGAGTGCTAGGATCTAGAGTGATTACCAGGACGAGACTCAAGGGTTATATGTACATGATGACACCCGCCTATGCATAGTCTAGTTATTCTACGTGTGTTGGATGCCTCTGGATTTAGTGAGTCTTACCTATTACTTTATTATGTTTACCTTGAGTTAGAAAGCATTTAGGTTTCCTTTGCCTAGTAGTGTATCTTGATTTGGCTTAATTATTTGAGCGGGATCTGATGTTATCTCCTTAGCATGGTGGGGTAGACCTTTGCGGTTCTACATGGACGGGTGATAGTGATTCTTTACCATTTGAGATTCGACGTCCTGGTGCCAATGCTTGATGGTGTCTTTGCAGTTGGACTCCTTATGATACGTCTTCATTGATGTTCTTCTTATATTTTTTATTGTAAATCTTGTATTAGAGTATCGCATGTGATACCTAATCTAGATATTGTAATTTAGATGTTAGAGTGATTACTGCATACCCTACATCATGTGCAGTGGATGTATGTTTATTAGGATTCATGGATGTTCAATGGAATGTAATTATTATGATGTAATTGTTGCATTTAATTTATGGAATCATTTGTTGGTGTTATTAAATGAGTTATGTTAGAAATTAATTCTACGTCATGGGACCCATTAGATTTGTAACCTATGTTAACGATGTGTGTTATGTGAGTTAATGGTTAATGCTTTCATGTGAATGTTTATCTTATATGTAAACTTTAGAAGAAAAAAAAAATTCACCAAACTTAGTATTATGTTTTAGGTTAGTTTGTTTTTGGGTTCCCTAGTGGGGCGTTACAATTTCTACCACCCTTTAGTAGTATTTCATCCATAGGTGGTATTTAAGGATTTAAAATTTATCTCAAAATTATTGTCAAGAATCTAGGTAGATTTTGGATTTGTATTAAATTCATTTTTCTCATGCTTATATGTAAATGCATGAATTTAAATGTTTTTATTTAATTTATATGTAAATTAATGAATTAGTTCATGTTTGAAGTTAGATGGTTTCATTTGAAGTATGTATGTTTCAAGTTATCTAATATAGGTAAATTATGTTAAAATTTAATTTATTTGAAATTATTTTCAAATGTATGTGTCCACATGTACATATTATATATAATATTAGATAGATTTTATTTATTTAAAAATATGTACATATTATATTAGAGTGGGGAGCAATGGAGTTAAGGTGGGAATCAAAAATTCAAACTCGACTGCGCGCAGTTTCATCCATGGCGGTGCAGGTTCCTCTGCCTCTGGGGAATCCCTATAGATTCTACTGGGGAAGAAACTGATAACAAAGAACAAGATGGTCCAATGGGTCATGGAGACCTAGGAGGGGGACCCATTATGGGACCAGAGATAGTCAAATGGTCCTCTCTTTTTGGGATTAAGCCAATAGGTAAGTCTAGCTTTCTACCTGTTAGAAACATTTCTAACTTGTCTAAAGGGAAATATGCTATTGATATTCATGATCAAGTTATTGACCATAATATTAAAAGTATGGAAAAATCTTTAGTTGGTCACTTCATTGGGGTTAGATCTAATATAAAAGTCATTCGAGCCTTTGTTAACAAGAAATGGAATCTTAAAGGTTAGGTGGATGTTATTGCAATGAATAAAGGTTTTTAATCCTTTTTCTTCTCATGCGAAGAAGATAAGAAGCAGACTATTAGTAGTGGACTGTGGTGTATAGGAAGAAACACAACGTTCTTATAGAAATGGTACCCAAATATGACTCTTAATGAGGATTTCATAGTTCAAATCCCACTTTGGGTTAAGCTTCTTGGTTTTCCTCTGGAATACTGAAACAAAGATGTCTTTGTTGGAATAGCAAGATCTTTTGGTGAAATTCTATTAATAGACCTTGTAATTGCTTCAAGAAGGAGATTGACACATGCTAGAATATGTGTTGGAATAGTCCCAAATGCTGATATGTCAGAACAAATAGAAATGGAATCCAAGCTTGGTAAATGGACTAAAAAATTAGCATACAAATCAATACCTTTTGCTTGTTTTAGATGCAAAAAGGATGGACACTGGGCAAAAAAATGTCCGTCAAACATAGCTAAGAAACCTATGTAGAGAAAGATATGGAAACCTGTAGGAAAGATTGGAGAATCTTTAGATGGGGTGATCAGCTCTACCCTAAAGAACATTGAAGAAAATACTGATGGAAAAGAAAGATCAGAAAAAGAAAAAAACTATGATCAAAAGGTCGAATATGAAAAGGATCAGAATAATCAATAAATAGACTTAGAGGATATGGAGAATCAATGCCCTAAAAATGAGCTCCAGAACAACCAAGCTTGAGAGACAGACAAGATCAATGGGTTTGTTCAAGATACTTTGGATACTCAAAATGAAGTTAACCCCTCTAAATAGAGTTCTTTAAGAAAAATTCATCAAAACATGAGTAACTCAGATGCACAATAGACGAGAAACTCTGATTAGCATGAGGAGCCTCTTGCTAAAGAAGAGGAGAATATTTTTGTTGATGCCCAACAAGATATTGTTTTGGGTCCAAGGTTGTCTGATATGTCTCACAATTCATCACAACCTGGGGAATCTCTGTCTGATATAGGAAACAAGCCTAAATGGGGGGATCATGAAGATATAGACACAATTTTAGGCACTTGTAATAGCGACAATAGTTTCACTATTGTAGAGAAGAAAAAAGGAAAGAAGAACCAAACAATTAAGCCCTAGAAGAATAAAAAAGTTAATCTCCCTGATGTTGGAGAGATCCAACTCTCTCCACTAGGGAGACCACCAAGTGTTAGGAAAAGGAACTAGGAGACGGCTAAAGATATTGCAGATGGTACTCAGAGGACCATCTTGCAGGAAGGAATGACCAAGAAGAAATGAAGATCATCTTATGGAATATTTGAGGGCTAAATAGCCCTCATAAGAAGGATCTTATGAGGAATATAATTAGAGATAATAGACCAAATATAGTTTTGATTCAAGAGACTAAAATGCCTAAGGAGAAGGTTGAAAACCTCAAGTTTTTCAAAAACAATGTAATTAGTGGAGGTAGATCGAATGGTGCCTCTAGAGGTTTTGCTACTTTTTGGAATGGAAATAATATAAAAGGTGAAGTTATCATCCAAGAAAATAACATGGCTTGTATCAGGTTTCACCACATAAAGGATGATACTTCCTGGATCCTTACTAACATCTATGCTCCTAATATTAAGAATGAAAGGAAAAATTTCTGGGTTAAAATTGATCAGGTTAGGAATATTTTTTAGAATGAAAGCTGGATAATTATGGGAGATTTTAATACTCCTCTTAAAGAAGATGAAAAAATAGGAGGCAGTCATATTGATTTGCAGGGGGTAAGCTACACTTGGACTAATAGGAGAGAAGGAAAGGAGCTGATTCAAGTAAGACTTGATAGAGCTCTTATTACTAATGACTGGTATCAAAACTATTTATGTTCCTTGACAACTTTTGTTAGGGCTGGGTCTGATCATCATCCTCTCTCTTTTATTGCTGATCCTATCTCTAGAAAAAGGAATTTTCCTTTCAGATTTGAGAAAATGTGGACTCTCCATCTAGAGTTGGTTCAGAAAGTAAGTTATTGGTGGCAGATCAAAATTGAAGGTACTGCAATGTATAGACTGGCTAACAAGATTAGACATGTTAAAGATAATATCAAGACTTGGAACAAAGATACTTTTGGGAACATCTATACGACCAAGGCTGAAATTATTACAAAACTTAAAGATATTCAAGATTCTATTCAAAAAATTGGCTACATGAACATCCCTAAGGAGAAAGGGAGTGAAGTTCTAACTAAGTATCATGATATGGTGCATAAGGAAGAAATTTTATGGAAATAAAGGTCTCGAAATACTTGGCTTAGAGAAGGGGATATAAATTCCAAGTTTTCCCCCTTATCTACTATCAAGCATAAGGATGCAAACAAAATATAAAAACTCAGGGTTAATAATGGCTTTGTGGAGAAGGAGGAAGATATTGCTAAGGAAGCTAAGGACTATTTTTTGAAGCTGCTCACCCAGAATAAAGAGTTGGACCAGAACTCTCAATAAGATATATTGGCAAGCATCCCTAAAATCTTTATTGATAAGGATAATCTATTTCTTAAAGCTATTCTGTCTAATGAAGAAATCATGAAAACTGTGTTTTCCTTTGAAGATAGCAAATCCCCTGGCCCTGATGGGTTCCCTATGTTCTTTTTTCAAATGTATTGGTCTATTTTTGGTAAGGATGTCTTTGATGTTGTTAAAGAATTTTTTGGAGCCAAAAGAATCCTTAAAGAACTTAATGGTACCTTTATTGCTCTCATTCCTAAAAAGGAAGGGGTTGATGTCATGGAATTTTTTAGACCTATCAACATGTGTAATTTGACCTATAAGATCATCTCTAAAGTTATCACTTCTAGATTGTTGACCCTCCTCCCCAAGATCATCTCCCATGAACAAACTAGTTTTGTCTCGGGTAGACAGATTCTGGACTCCATAATATCGGTTCATGAAAATATTGACTGTTTGGTTATGGCTAAGAAAGAAGGGTTTATCTTGAAAATTGATCTTTCTAGAGCATGTGATAGAGTTGATTGTGGTTTTTTACAGAAAACTCTCCTTTCTTTTGGTTGCAATAATAATTGTACTAAGATTTTGATGCAGTTGGTTTCTTCAGCTTCCTTCTCTATCTTAGTCAATGGCTCTCCTTCACCCTTTTTCAAATCATCAAGAGGACTTAGGCAAGGGGATCCTCTATCCCCTATGTTGTTTGTTATTATGGCTGAATGTTTGGGAAGATATATTGATAATGTTGTCTAGAAGGGTGACCTTAAAGGACTGATACCCTCTTCTTCGAACTATGTTTGTTCCCACCAACAATTCATGGATGATTCTATTTTTTTGGGGAAAGCCACTGTTGTTGAAGCTAGAAATCTCAAAACTTGTCTGAAGAATTACAATAATGCAACAGGTCAAACTATTAACTGGAAAAAAAGTTCTTTGTATTTCATCAATACTCCATATTACAAATAGAATAAAATGAGTAGGGTTATGGAGTGTCAAATTGGTCAGCTCTCTACTACCTATTTGGGCCTCCCTCTTGGTCTTAATCCCCTTGATACTTTTTGGAGCACTACTATTGAGAAATTTCACAAAAAACTTGCTAGATGGAAAGGGGCCCTTCTTAGTTAGGCTGGTAAAATTCAATTGTTGAAATCCTCTCTCCAAATTATTCCTATTTATGCTCTTATTCTCTTTCGGATTCCTAACAAATATGTTGAAGCCATTGAAAAGATTCAATGAAACTTTCTCTGGATTGGAGTTGAAAAGAATAAAATACTTGCCCTTATTTCTTGGGACAAGGTTTGTATGCACAAGATGAAAGGTGGTCTTGGAATTATAAGGGTTATAAATCTGAATGAATCCCTTCTTTCCAAACTTGGTTGGAGGGGCTATAAGTCTAAGGGGAAATGGAGTACTATATGGAAAAATAAATATAAGAGAAACATTCCTAACCTTCAGAACTTTCTAGACACTAAGGTTAACACTATGGGTTCTTGTATCTGGAATAATGTTGTTAAGGTCAAGAATGTCATTCAGGGTGGGGCTAAGTGGAAAGTTGAAAAAGGGGTTAAAATTAATTTTTGGGAAGATATTTGGGTGGGGGAGATTCCTTTCTTGGAGAATCCTATTTGGGGGTACCATGTTGATACCTATAAAATAAGATTTGGGTCCAAAGTTTCTGACTATTGGGAGAATAACCATTGGATCGATCTCTCTTTGATTGATCCTAACCTCTAATCCTTAAATATTACTCTCAATGCTATTGTAATTTCTGAAGAGGAATATATTTTGATTTGGAAATTTACCCCTAGCGGCAATTTCTCTGTGGGTTCTGCTTATAACCTGAAGTATGTCAACCATGAGACTCCCTTTTGGGCTAAAGATTGGTTAGAGGCCTTACTCCCAAAATTAATACCTTTTTCTGGATGATGCTGCAAAATAAAATCCTTACTCTTGATAATCTCAAGATAAGGGGATTGTGTTTACCTAACATGTGTTTTTTGTGTAGGAAAGAAGAAGAATCTATTAATCATGTTTTCATTCAATGCTCTTTTTCCTTTGAAATGTGTTATCATCTTATGGCTTCCTTCAACTTTTTTTGGGTGCTCACTTTTGATATTCAAAGAATGTTCAACTCTTGGGATATCACTATCAAAAATAAGGCTATAAAAAGAATTTGGCATATTGCTTTACCTCATATTTTCTAAGCTATTTGGAAAGAGAGGAATGACATAATTTTTAGAGATAAGAAGACTCCTTCTAAAGTCTTATTTGAAAAAACTAGAAGCTTGATCATTGAAAACTGTAGAATTATGGACTCCAATTCCATATCCAGAGGAAATGGGGACATCACTGTCCTAAAGAATTGGGGAATTCAGACTAAAAATGAAGATCAAAATGATCCTAAGGAGGAAGCTAAATGGGAAAGCCCCCCTTCCAGATGGATGAAGGTGAATTTTGATGGTGCTTCCAAGGGGAACCCTGGTATTGTGGGCTGTGGTATTCTGATCTGTGATGAGACTGGTAATTGTAAAGCTATAAAAGCCATTCTAACTGGTATCCAGACTGATCATGTGGCTAAGGCTATGGCTTCTTATCATGGCATCCTTTTAGCTAAAGAGTTTAATTGTAACAACCTGTGGTTAGAAGGGGACTCAATGAACATTATAGATTGCCTAACTAAGGATTCTTGTCCCTCATGGTTAATCGACAATACAATTAAATATGCTAAGGAAGTCATAAAAACTATGAAAAATTACATTATTACCCACACTTACCATGAAGCCAATGGTGCTGCTGACTAGGCAACTAACCACATGTGTAGAAATGGAAAAATCACCTCATGGAAGAATGAGGAAAGCATTTTGTATGATATCAAATCTATCATATTAAAGGAGAGAATCTATGAAACCCAAAGAAGTGAAAGACAACTGATAAATGATAGGGATAAAAATGAGAATTGTAAGGATTAATTATTATAAGGTCATTTCTATAGATGCCACTTGGGGTCATGATGTAGTCAAGGCTGGTGGATCTAATTAAAGACTAAATGACCTTGTAGCCAAACCAATATGTAGTGGAAATACACAACAACAACAATAATAGATATGAAATAAAACATAAGTCTTTATTCATCAAATCACCGATTACATGCAATGTGCTGGGCTGTAAGGCCTTCTCAGTTATGGCTAGATACAAAGAAAGTAATAGTCTACAAGATCTCATAGGATCCAAATCTTTTCCACAACATCAATAACCGACTACCCCAGGTCTGCAACACACATCACACTGGTAGGCACCCAGGAAAGATCTAAACTTGTACTCAAACTTCCAAGCAATCTTCTTGTTCCTAAGCTCGCAAGCTACTAAATTTCTTCCCACTCTCTCCCCCTTAAACAACTACCCAAGCATCCTATAAATATTGATTCCCAACCACAAGTCAGCTGATGAAACAACAAACCCTTACAAACAAATATTAAATGCAAAAACATCAATCGGCTCTCAAATAGCCTTACAAATAAAATAAACTCTCCAAGATGGCCCCAAATGGTCATTAGATCCACATAAAAGAATGCAACACACCAAATCTAGGTCCCCACATGTCCAATAGTCAATCCATAACTCGAGGAGCATGACTCAAATTAAATGCACCAATCGGCCAAGCTGATCCATCCAACTAATCCAGTCAGTAAGAAAGAACATCGAGAAATAGAGGAAATAACTGAGCACCAGTCACCAACCATGCCAAGCATGACCAAGGAATGCAGTTATCACCGAGTGCTAGAAGCAATCGATGCCTTCAATTACCAAGCATTCTTCAGAGACTGAGCACCCTAGTAACCATAGAAACTAAGCAACCAGTCTCCCAAACTGAGCAAGTACTCCACCAAACCAAGATCAAAATTGACAATCTACCTTCAAAGACAAACATATTTTTGGTTGATACAAGATTGCCAAGAATCCTAGGATGCTCCATCAAACACCCTAGGTAAGAAATATTTTCTCATAAGGAAATTAGGAATGTCTTGAGGGAATCAAAACAGGTATTCCAAATCTCTTCTTCACCCATATCTCCTCTTGTCCTTCATCCCAAGTAGTCTTCACTTCATTAATTTCTCCCCGCAGCAAGTTCTTTTATTTTCCACTTTTCTTATCCTTCCGGTCGGCAACTGATAACAACTAACTCTGACCACTACCGATCACATCAGTGTCTCAGTAAGGTTCATCCTCTCTGAACTCCTCAATCAACTCAGTATCATCTGCATCTCTCTATGTCATAAATGTCACCATCTGTTGTACCATCTCTGCCAACAAGATCATATGCCTCTTAATCCCCACAAACTCTTCAGATATATCATTCTCCTTCTCTTTCAAACTAGGCTTCATAGGAATAGGTTCATCAACCCTCTGCTCTTGAGGTTTTTCATAAGGACAACACCTGATAAATCCACATCCCTTAACCCCTGTTTCCTGTAAAGGTATCAGCTTATGCCAAGCTCCTTCATGCCTAACCACATAGGTATTAGCAATACCATAAAACAAAACATTTTTGTCAAATTTCCAAGGTCTACCAAGCAACAGATGACAAGTGTCCATAGGCAATATATCACATAATATCTCATCCTGGTAAGATCCAATCTGAAAATTAACCAAGCATTGCTCTTTAATTCTAACCTTAGACACATCTTGTATCCAACTAATCTAATAAGGATTAGGATGCTTCCTTCTTTCCAAATTCAATTTACTAACCATTTCATCTGAAACAAATTTCTCAGAACTACCACCATCAACTATGACATTGCATACCTTATTCTTGCGCTTACATCTGGTTCTAAACAAATTCCTTCTTTGCACCAGTTCATGGACACATGTAGCTAATCTCCTAGTGATAAGTGTCTCACCTTTTTCTACAACATTCACAATATCTTCTTCAGCAGTCAGTGCCACCCTCTTCTTAGGACAACAAAAACTTCTATGACTAGCTTCCCCATAGTTATAACAAGTACTGGTGAACTCATGCTTCCACCTTCCTCTCTATCCAACATTCTTAGTAACTTGACCACTGTTAGATCCCACATCAGACTTAGGATTCTCTATCATACTACTCTCAGCAACCGTCTCACTAGTTTTACCACCTCAGTTCCTATTGTTTTGTCTTCCTTCAAACTTCTTATTCATCTTCTCTTCAATCTTTAATGCCATCTAATAAGCATCACCAATTATTGTCATTTGCATAGTAAGTAACTCTTCCTGAATACTAGGTCTCAAACCATAGACATTCCTAGCAACCTTCTCTTTATTAGCTTCAAAATGACTGGTCCTAATCAGGATTTTATAAAATTCCTTGGTATACTCCTATACTGATTTGTTAGTCTACTTCAAAGCTTGCATCTTCTTAAAAATGTCCAATTCATAATCCACCAGAATGAATTGCTTCTTCAACTTGTCCACCATTCTGTTCCACTTAGTGATCTTTTATTTTCCTCTTCTACCTCTTTCCAACTGAACTTCTCTCCACCAGATATTTGCATGACCCTTCAACTTAGTCTTTTCAAATCTAACCCTTTCAAGATCTTCTATTTCTTCATACTCAAAGTACTCATCAATCTCATTGATCCAATCAATCAATTCTTCTAGCCTAAGGCTTCCAGCAAATGTAGAAACTTCAATCTTAGGTCTTTTCCCAATCTTAGACATAGCTTTCAGAATTCGATTCTCCTCAGGATCTCTAGCTTCTTCTACAACTTCTTCAAAATGATCTTCCTCTGATTCATCATCACTATCCTCTTTCAAGGTAGGCTTCTTCTTTCTTAATTCTTCTTGTAGGTCTTGCACTTGTTTCTATAAAGCCCTAAATTCATCAAGACTCAATTCTCCATTAGTTTCCTCTTCCTCTAAGATCTCACGATTTATCCTCGGAGGCATCTTCAAATCAAGATCCAAACACACAAGATCCACTCGAATCCAATAGGAATAGAATTTGCTCAAACAGGAACAAACTTCACTCTGATACCACCTGATGCAGTCAAGGCTAGTGGATCCAATTAAGGACTGGCCAACCTTGTAGCCAAACCAATATATAGCAGAAATACACAACAACAACAACATATCTGAAATAAAATAGAAGTCTTTATTCATCAAATCATCGATTACATACAATGTGTCGAGCTGTAAGGCCTTCCCAGTTATGGCCAGATACAAAGCAAGTAACAGTCTACAAGATCTTGTAGGATCCAAATCTTTTTCACAACATCAGTATTCGGCTAGCCTAGGTCTGCAACACATAACACAATGGTAGGCACCCAAGAAAGATCTAAACTTATACTCAAACTTCCAAGCAATCTTCCTGTTCCTAAGCTCACATGATGCTAACTTTCTTCCCAATCTCTCCCCCCTAAAAAACTACCCAAGCATCCTATAAATATTGATTCCTAGCCACAAGTCAGCTGATGAAACAACAAACCCTTACAAATAAATATTAAATGCTAAAACATCATTCGGCTCTCAAATAGCCTTACAAATAAAATAAACTCTCCAAGATGGCCCCAAATGGTCATCAAATCCACATAAAAGAATGTGACATGCCAAATCTAGGTCCCCACACATCCAATAGTCAATCCATAACTTGAGGAGTGTGACTCAAATTAAATGCACCAGTCAGCAAGCCGATCCATCCAACCAATCTAGTAGGTAAGCAAGAACACCGAGCAACAGAGGAAATAACTAAGCACCAGTCACCGACCATGCCAAGCATGAATAAGGAATGCAATTATTGCTGAGTGCTAGAAGCAATCGATGCCTTTAGTTACCAAGAGTTCTTTAGAGATCGAGCACCCTGATAACCATAGAAACTGAGCAACCAGTCTCCCAAACCGAGCAAGTACTCCACCAAACCAAGATCAAAATTGACAATCTACCTTCAAAGAAAAACATATTTTTGGTTGATACAGGATTGCCAAGAATCCTAGGATGCTCTTGCATTAGGTCATCATACTATTTCACATGGATTCTAGGTTTCGAAGAAGGAGGGAATTTATACCAAAAACTCAAAGAACTGATCATTCAAAAAAATTGTGTAGGAAACAAATCAAATAGAGAGAATGAGAGGAAGTAAGAAATGATTTGAACCAACTACCTACAATGAATGGAGACAAAAGGATAAGGTTTGGGAAATTTTGAAAAAAGGCAACTTTAGTGCATATATGGAGAAGCTCCATGAGGGCAACCTTGCTATCACCCAGTACTTTATCAAGAATTGGAAGAATGGTAAAATCTTCTTCAAAAATCAGTGGTTTGATGTCACTGAAGATCTTTTGGCTGAGGCAACAGGGCTTCCTACGGAAGGAATGAAATTCTACCAGGATAGAAGCTACTCTGACAGAGCTTACAGAATATTTGCTGAAAGTGAAGAAGAGGCAGCTAGATTGGTCAAAAAGGTAGGTAGGTTTTTCTATCCCAATAATATAAGTAGGCCTTGGTGTTTCATTCTGTATGTTTTCATCAATTACTTAACCCTAGACGGTCAGTTTTCTAGAGCCTATGGGCATCACTTTTTTATTTTGAACCATTTTAGGCATGATGAGATAATAAGTATTCCTTATTATCTTATGAGCTCTATGAACCACACTATGAATGACCTACAAGATGACCCTAAAGGGGATCACACTTCCCATCTGGGTTTAATGGTCATCATCTACAATTTGCTGAAAGTTAAAAAATTGAAAGACCCCTCCTCAAGGGTAAGGCTTCTGGTGAAGAGGATACTGAGGAAGAGGACTCAGGAGGGAAATTTGAAGCAGATACTGAGGATGACTCTAGAGCTGAGGGGAATAATACTAGAGGTAAAGGCAAAGGAAAAAAGAGAGGGGGGACTTCTAGGAAAAAGATTGAGATTTTTGACTTAGATTCTATTGATTTCAATTCTGAGGAAGAGGATACCAACCCAAAAAGGAAAAAAGGAAGGCTCCTCATTTGAAGGAGAAAAATATGGACAACAAAAAAAGGTATTAACAAAAAGGTCATTTTTGTCTCTTCTGACGATGAGGAGAATCTTATGGATAGCTTGAAGAAAAGCAAGAGTAAAAATATTACTGTTGAGGAAACTATTGGACAAGAGAAGGCTAGGGTCCACACTTAAGGTAAGCAGTATATTAAGGAGGAGAAAAAAACAAATGATAAAGTGTCTGGAGATAATCATCCCTTGAGTGAGCAGGACACCGGTGAACTGGTAAACAAAAATGATAGGATCACTTTAGGTTAGGATCATAAGGAGAGTATTCTCTCCTTTGGGCATTTCCTGGGAACCATTGCTCATGAAAATAAGGTTATGAAGGCTGATCTCCAAGAACAGAGAAAAATTGTCAACATGATAAAAAATGCTACCTTTAGTGACAAACCTCTGGCCACCTACCTGGAGGACTAGATGAAGGCTATTTGTAAGGCGGGAAGATTTTGGGAAGCTAGGAAGAAAGGTGCTAGCACTGGAAAAATACCTAAACAACATAAGTAAAGATGCCAACAACAAAAAGTGTGAAGAAAGGATCACCTCCCTAGAAGACAAAGTTCAAAAGTTGGAAACAACCCTAAAAAAGATAAGTAAACAAAGCCTCCATATCGTGAAAGCCTCGACTGACCAAAGAAAGATTCTTGTGGAGAAGATGGATACAAACAAAGGAGAGGAGATCAAGGAAATAAAAGACAACACAAGAATTGGTATTAGATTCTGGGCTAGTACTAAGAAAAAAGAAATGGATTTGGATGATCTAAAAGCTTCAACAGGAAATATGGATCTCTTAGTCGTTCAAGCTAAAGAGTTAATGAACATCAATTAGCCTCCATCCACTGTCTTTTTTGTTGTCTCTCTATTTCTGGTTTTTGTTGTGTTTTCACCATTAGTGACTATTGTGTAGTCCTTTTCTACTGTCTTTTGTAGGGCCGAGTGCCCCTGATCTTTTGGTGTATTTTGCTCTTTCTTTGGGATGATTAGTAATGTTTATCTTTTGATCCTTTTGTAAAAGGTTTCAAGACCTTTCAAATCATGTATTTACTTAATCAGAACACACACACACACACACACACACACACACATATATTGATTTTCTAATGAATGTATGTACATGTATGTGCCCACTTGCAATGAGAAATTTTTATCTAGATATATATTACATTTGTGTACATTATGGCCTCTAGTGGTTTAGATCCTAGCATTCATAATAGTTAGGCATCATGAGCATCCTCATATCAGCATGGTACCCCCTCACAGAGTAGAGATAGTCATAGAGTTGAGACTACAGACGTTGCAGAACAATACTATTCTCCCTAATAGGGAGAAATTGACATCCATTTACACTAAGCTTATGAGTATGATTCAGAAGGGTGAATCATACAATCCATATGATGATACATTGATTGATGGTTTTTATTGTAGCCTCTCTAGCACTGGCATAGGGACTATGGGTTGGAGGACAATTGATTTAGATATTTATGTTACTCGGGTTAAGAACATGTTTAGAACCCATTACATAGATAAGAGGGTGGTTAGAGCATACGGGGTCACTGTATAGATGACTTAGTAGCCCCTTCTATATATCCAAGATGGTTTGCAACCCATCATATGTGGCCCCAAAAGGATGAGGTGCCCCTATATTTGTATAATAATTGTTTGTAGAGTTCCATTTGGGTTACGATGTTGATTACACAGTTTTACCTCCACATGTTGGTCAGGGTCGGGGGAGATATCAGAATAAGTGTAGATGGCCTGATTTACCACAACCCCTTAGTAAGAGGGCATTGGTGGGTCAAAACCTTTTGGTTCTCCCAAAAGGTTTGGAGACCTACACTGGAGTTGGA
This sequence comes from Chamaecyparis obtusa, assembly GCA_027943335.1. NCBI lineage: Eukaryota > Viridiplantae > Streptophyta > Pinopsida > Cupressales > Cupressaceae > Chamaecyparis > Chamaecyparis obtusa. Next base: position 2,609,101 of record BSBK01001868.1, read on the forward strand.
CTGGCTGCAACTGAGGATGCATGCGTAGATATGTTTTCTATCATTCCCACCATCACAACTCAGGTCGATGAGTTTTCATCTAATCATGTGGGTAGGTACATGCTTAGATCCCATACAATCACATACGTTGATCCTTCTAGTCCATTTTATGATCCTTACATCCGATTTGATCTTCCCACTCCAAATGAGATAGCATGACTACTAGAGGATTGTGTGCATCACATGAGCTCCATTTTAGCGAGTGATCTCCTGGAAGCCTACCAAATGATTTATATGTTTCATCAGGTTCCTCTCCATGATATTCCTACATTCATTAGAGGAGTATAGGTTAGATCCTCCACAGGAAGCAGTCAGGGATAGAGAGATGTAGAGGTAGGTACCTCCAAACAGAATGACATCTAGATACATCCTACAACTCCATGACAGAGTGTGGATGATCTTACACTGCCTCCACAGCATACATAGGCTCTCCTACAATAGATACCTATGACCTCATGATTTCACACAAGATTTTCATATTTTCTTATGGATGAGGCCATTGATCCTGATGTAGTATCCTTACACTCTTCTAAGTTATCTGACATTAGAAGTGCATTACAACAGGTAAGAAACCATTTAATTTCAAGATTAAAGAACAATAAATTAATTATATATATATATAACTTATATAAATTTAAATTTATTTGAACCTAGTACAAGACACTATGATGGGTGCTGCATACAGAGATTTAGAGGAGCCTACTGATCTGATTCATCAAGACAGAGAGGTAAAATAATTTATTTGTTGATTTTAAATCTAAATTTTAAAAAAAAGCTCAAGACATTATATTAATTATTTGTAAATTGTTACATTTACATACAAAGTCAAGTCCAACATGACGAGGATCCACATAGCCCCATACATAGAACATGATGGTGGTCATTGATGTTTTTGATCTATATACGTACTATTAGGAATGGGAACACTAAGAGGGGGGGGGGGGGGGGTGAATCAGTGTTCACTATATTTAATATTTTTACTTTACTCTTGAAACTTAACTTGAATGCTTAAGTACGGAATTGAACATCAACATAAACAAGATATATAAACACAACACATAACACCAATATGGTTACGGGGAAACCCAAACAGGTAAAAACCCTGGTGGGAACTGACACCCACTAAGAACTACACTAGTGTCTTATGATCCTTGTTAGAAGATCTGCAACCCTATTAGGAGTTGTTCTTTACAATGCTTTTAGTATAGTGACCTTGTCAAGGTTTGGACCCTGTTAGGAGTCTTTTACAATAACCTTGTTAGTGGTGGGGACACACTGTCCTAGAGCTCAATGCTCAAGTGGTGAAGGCTACAACCTTCTGATCTTAGATACACACTATATCTATTGGATGAACTGGTGTTGTGACACTGCTTGTCTGATCAGTTCCTTTTATGCGTTGATGCTTTGACCTCTTCCAAAGCTCTAATACATTCTAACTACTCTTCGCATACTTCTTCTCTACTTATCTTATATCTAATCAAAATAGTAATAGTCAGCTGCATACTTTGTTTTGTTCTAGCATTCACTGGCTGTACCTCTTCAACTATCTGTATCTTCATCATACTTGCATATCTGATCATGCTCTCTTAGACTTAGGATGAATACACACTTACTATCTTAACTTCAAGGGCACATACCATAACTTAGTCATATGCACATGCGTTGATGTTCTGATCTACTAGTGCTCTAGTAACTGTCCAGTCTTCTATACTTAACCAAATTCTGATCTTTTGATAATGTGCGCTGACTCCAAAACTCTATATGACTTTGTTGCCATAATGAAAACACTATATCTAGTCATATACAATAGTATAGTCAACTTTCCAACAATCTCCCCCTTTATCATTAATGGAAACAAAGGAATATGGTGAAGTTACTAACTGTACCCTTATACAAAAACTCTTTAACATATTCTAACTTATATCTCCCTTATACTCTTTAATATAAATCTTCTTTACATATATATAAGACTCCATATTCTATACAATACTCCCACTTTGACATTAATGACAAAGGTGCTCCAAAAATGTATCTACAAGTACTTACAAAGAAAGTACATCCGGATAAGCAATCTGCAGGTTCTAGATCTCTTGTTTCCAAAATGCAATCAGTGCATTAACAATTTTTTGATAGGCGCATAAGGAATATTCTAGCTTTTCCATATTCTCCAAGTCTATACTCAGACCTTGATCATATGTCACCATAATGGCATCGATCTCCTTGATGTTCTGATTTAGTATATCTAGAGTGGGCACAAGAGCATTCCTGAGCTGTGTCTACCTTGCCCTTATCTTAGACATCTCTTTCTTAGCCTTTTCTATCTTGTCTATGTGCCCCTGGTATACATTTTGCACATGTTCACATTAGTGGAGGGCTCTTCTACTGATTTCCTTACATTTTCAATCATTTCTTCTGCCTCTTGGATTCTCTTGTAGTGATCATCAGTTAGCTTATCTTGATTCATACAATCTACAATGATCTTCCTTCCCTTTGCAGCAAACTTCTTCAAAGACACTTGACCAACCTTTAATGAACTTAGGTCAAGTGAAAAGTTACTAACCAATTCACTCAATCTATTTTTCATGTATTTCTCTTCTGCTACTTGTGATGTAGATTCTTCCAAGCTAGAGAAGTTAGTCTTGAAGGCTGTAAGGATGGTGCTAACATCATCAACTGTATGGACCTTAGACACTTTCTTTTCTGAAGGTAATAGGCTGTTCAAAATGTTGACTGATTCAACAAACAAAGGGTTCCTCATTACCTATTTTTCTTTTTCTTTTTCCATAGCTAAGACACTGATCTTGATCAAGTCTTCTTCTCCCCAAGAGTCCAAACTAGTGGTGTCTGGTGTCAAACTTGACAACAATGATGCTAAAGGTAAGGGAGTGATAGGAGTGTTGTCTATCACTTCTTGTTTTATCTTCATAGGGGTATTTCAATAGATGGATGATATGTTGGTTCATATCTTTTTACCTCTTTTTCTGTATCCTTCTCTTCTTCTTTACCTGTTAGATCTTCTATTAGAACTTCTTCTTGTAGCTTGGGTGAATTGTCACCGCATCGATTTTCAACCTATTGTGTGCTCACAAAAGCTTCCTCAAACTTATCCAAGTCTCTATATGTGGCCGCCATGGCTATCTCTACATTATCAATGAAGATTGTATCATCCTTATGTGTCACATTCATGGGTGTAGACTTTACTACCTATGTATGTGTTACAACTGTAGGCGTTGAGTCCTGAGGACCTGTCACTGGTACATTTGTGGTCTCTACCACCTTTTCTTCCTTATAGGGCACTTGAGCTATGGGTGTAGTAGGTGGATACATGTTTCTATTCAAGAAAAATTTCTCAAAGGCTTTCTCTACCTCTTTTGCTGTCAACTCAAAGTTCTTGTCCATTATGTGTAGTGTTCTTAGCTTTGTTCTTAGATGTGGCTTCACCAGATCTAACAATAGTGTTTTCTCTTCATAAGTCCTCCATCTAGGTTCATTAGGGTCCTTAGGTGCTGATATTAGCACTTGTGCATAGGCTTCCAAGATTGGTTCCTCAACTTCATACACAAGTGGATGGATCCACTTTGTTCTTGGCTCAACTGCTTCCATACAAGTTATATCAGTTTCTACCATAAAGCAAATGTTGTCCTTGTATTTCTCAACAATAATCTTCGGTATCCTATACCTCATCTACATTCTGATCCTGAATGTCTTTAATTCCAAATCCATGTAGTCTTTCAATGTACTCTTAGTAGATACCTTAAGAGATATTAGTGGCATTGTAGGTAAACTCTTGTCTAGATACAAATCTGAGATCTTTCCAAGTATGTGGAAGTACATGTAGATAATCAAAGACCCAAACCTAAATATTTTGGTCTTATCATGATTGATGGCTCTAATATTATCTATCAATTGTGTATGCAAGATCTCACATAGATTGAACTCACCATTTTCTCTGACAAGTCTTATTGCTGCAATAATAGTGGCCGCAGACACACTATTCACCCTGTGGTGTGCTAAAACCTATAACCCAATATCATAGACATCAATTTGATGTCTTTCTCCTCTATAGGCTCAATTTTCATCCCATGCCTATCACTTTTTGACTTACATGTTTGTTCAACTAGTTTTCTTACATCCTTACCTACCGGAAGAATGACGCTTGTCCTTGAAAGGCCTGTCATTTCATGAATGAGGTCTCCTATGATTCTCACTGGTACTTCACCTATCTAGAATAGGTCATCATGAATCCTGCTGAGCAATAAATTTATCCATTCAAACTCATAAAACTCATATGTCGTAGCATATTCAACCATGGGATGGTTTTCCAGATGAGTGAACTCATCTAAGAATGATTTATCAGGTTTCATCATAGTCTCAATGTGCGCTCTTATCCTGTCAAGTCCTATTTGTTCCTTCTTATAGTAAATGTATGCAAAAATGTCTTCAACATGCATGACACCCATAGGGGTTTTGTTTTATTGCTTCAAATCAATTTTCAAGAACTTCTGAATCATCATGACAAATTAGGGCTTCGTAACCGATCAATCATACTCTTTCACTAGTGAATCAAACTTCAATACTTCATAATCAACTGCTAGGGCTTCTATAATCTCCAATCACTCTAACTCAAATGCAATGAGTGATCTGCAAGTCTTTTGTGTTCTTTAAAGTTAAAATTCTTCCATTATGCTTGCTGCATAAACCAAAATTTGACTAAGAATTTCCAACTTCCATTCTGCAATCAATCAGGTAGTGCGCTCTTGCACATAGCCTCAAATAATCTCCAAAAGGTTAAATCCAAAGGTGCATACTATGAGGGTGAGTATATTGGCCACATAGGGGTCTAGAGATAAATTATCTCACCCTATGACCCTGAGGGTCATTCATCTAGATGTAGAGGGTACGTCCATTGTGGATGCATCCAATACATAGTCATCAACCTTATCCTTCTTTTCCTCTGACTAAATAAAGCTCACATCTTCTGTAACTTTCACAAACTGGACTTCTCCTTCAGTATCTAATATTGATTCTTCTAGCTTTTTAGAGCTTTCTTGACTTTGCGTTCTTGATCTACAAAACTTTGAGATGTGTCCAACCTTCTTACAAGAGTGAAAAATAATTGGATGCCTTAAATTCCTCGACGCATTGATATATGTTACCATTTTACACTGTCTAGCTGAGTGACCATTATAATTTAATATCTGACATGTAATACTCTGAGAACTTCTTGCATTTTTTTAATCCTAATTTCTCTGATTATGTTGAGTCTTGTTCTTCTAACTTGTTCTACAATTCATAGCTCTATGACCAAATTTATTGCATGAATAATAGTAACCATTGAGAGGTCTTACCTCTTTACAATTCCTTGCTATATGTACATGCTTGTTACATGCATAACAAGTTCGGTCTACTAGCTTGTGATCATCTTTAGATGGTTCAGTATTGTCTTTAGTTTGATTTTTAGTCTTCTTATCTTCTGTGGTGTCTTCTGGTGCTTTCATTATTGCTCTCATGTTATCAATTTGATTTTGTGCTTTATTGAAGCCAATGTCATTGGTATCTCCTTTAAGCTTCTGAGCATATAATTGAGATTCAATCAGATCCTTGCTTGTGTGTAGTTTATCAATATGATTCTTTGCTTCAGTCAATTCAGATTCTATCTTTTCATTATTGTTTCTTAGCTCCAAGGTTTCCATGTTTGCTTGCCTCAACTCTTCATTTAGTTGAAGGTTCTCTTTGATTTGTTCATCATAAACTTCTTGATTGTTAGTTAGCTTTTCATCCAACTCTTCAATCTGATCTTTTAAAGATGTGTTCTCCTCATTCAGCTTCTTAACCATTTTTCCCAAATCATTTTTTGTACAATCCTTCAAATCTTGTCTAAGTTTCTTGATGAATACTTGTGCACTACTGACTTTCAATTTTAGTTCTTCAACTTCTTTCTCAGATCTATCAAGGTCTTCAAGAGCTACCATAAGATTCTTCTTCAGATGTTTTACTTCTTCTGAACCCATTGATCTCCTCAAGTGGTTAATCTTCTCTATAGAGGACCACAACTTTGATACCAATTGTTAGGAATGGAAACACTAAGAGAGGGGGGGGTGAATTAGTGTTCACTATATTTAATCTTTTTAATTTACTCTTGAAACTTAACTTGAATGCTTAAGTATTGAATTGAACATCAACATAAAAAAGATATATAAACACAACACATAACACCAATATGGTTACGAGGAAACCCAAATAGGTAAAAACCCCGATGGGAATTAACACCCACTAAGAACTGCACTAGTGTCTTATGATCCTTGTTAGAAGATCTACAACCCTATTAGGAGTTATTCTTTACAATGCTTTTAGTATAGTGACCTTGTCAAGGGTCAAACCCTATTAGGAGTCTTTTACAATAACCCTATTAGGGGTGGGGACACATTGTCCTAGAGCTCACTGCTCAAGTGGTGAAGGCTACAACCTTCTAATCTCAGATACACACTATATATGTTGGATGAACTGGTGTTGTGACATTTCTTATCTGATCAGTTCCTTTTATGCGCTGATGCTTTGACCTCTTGCAAAGCTCTAATACATTCTAACTACCCTTCGCATACTTCTTCTCTTCTTATCTTATCTCTATATCAACTTCCATACCTTATTACAAAGGTGCATCTCATATTTATATGCGCTACTAAAATAATTAACTAGGTTGGCCTATAACCGATTACATACAACGCTTCCAAGTGAATTGGCTCAAGTGTTTTTTACAAACAAAGATGTTTACATGTCTACAACCTAATTACAATAGGCACATAGCCTTTACAAAACAACATTATAACCGCTAATCATAATAGTAATAGTTGGCTGCATACGTTGTTATGTTCTGGTGTTCATTGGCTGTACCTCTTCAACTATCTGTATCTTCATCATACTTGCACATATGATCATGCGCTCTTAGACTCAGCATTAATATAGACTTACCATCTTAACTTCAAGGGTGCATACCATAACTCGATCATACATACATGCGCTGATGTTCTGATCTACTGGTGCTATGTTAACTGTCTAGTCTTCTATACTTAACCAAATTCTGATCTTTTGATAATGTGCACTGACTCCAAAAATCTATATGAATTTATTGCCATAATGACAACACTATATCTAGTCATATACAATAGTATAGTCAACCTATCAACACATACACATGTGTAATGTGTACATAGATTTAGATTTGCATGTGACATTGATTTTGATCTAGTACACACATGTATTTAAATTTATAGACCTCTTATTTTACATTGATATAGACATTTACATTAATACATGTTTTATGTTGATATAGACATTTACATTGATAAATGTGTTTTACATTGATATATAGAGATTTACATTGATACATATTTTATGTTGATCTATAGAATTTTACATTGATACATGTTAATTTTTGTGATCCATATGTACATGTGACATTGGTGTTTAAATTGATATTTGATGAGATCATGTAGTCTATACATTTGTTTATAATTTGAACTAAAAATAAATTTAGTGCACGTGTAGACATATGTTTATCTAGATACATTTAAATCAAATTTCAATTTAATCAAATTCAACCCATTCAAGGGGTACACTTGGCTAAATAAATGAATTAAAATCAATTGATTAAATCCTAATTTCTCTCAACACCACATGGGAGGAAAAAACCTCAACCAATAGGATTTAAGGAAGGAACTCACATGGATCAAGCCAAATTCAATCTCAATCATTCAAATTGAAAGAGCATCTTGGCCGCTCATCTTGTCTTCTTGTCCCAAGCTTTGAGGACATAATATTTAAATTGTCTTCAAAGAGTGGAACCAAAGACTCAACTCAAGCCTAATCATGATCAACTCAACTACACCCGCTACCCTTGCCAAATCCTATATAAGCAAGGCTAAATCCCTCATAAAGAAATCCACAAATTTGAGAATTGCATCTAACCTCTTGAGAATTATAGCTAGAAAGGCAATTTAGAAGTTAATTGAGCATTTCTATTTGGAATTGAATTAATTAGCTTAGCTTATCACTCATTTCTCATTCTAGGACTGTCATTAATGGAGGCTTGCTAAGAGCTTCACCATTAACACTCTTAGTTAGAGAGCCATAGAATGCTTAATTGTTCTTTATTTGCTAAATAAAGTTGCTAATTGTGGTTATTTAGTTTCTATTTGATTTATTGTTCAATACTAATTCTATGAAGGTACAATTTCTAGTACACAAAATGGCACCCACTGTGGGGCAGTAGGCTTCACTTTCTAAAAATCTCATAATCTTCAAATTTGTTCAAATTTTTGCATGTTTAACTCTCAGTTTTGCAGTGACACAACACTTCTGAGACTTCAAACGACACTTTTGAGTAGTTAAACATCACTTTTGACCACTGTTTCAACACTTCCATGATAAATTTGTGTTCCTTTGCACAGAGAAATAACACTTTTAAATCCTTTTGACTTCTATCTTAAATTCTATCAAGTGCTTATTCCCTAACTACCGAGCGCATTTGCATATTTCTCTAGCATTTTTACTTAGTTTTAGTTGCATTTGCTTAATTGTTTAGTGCTTTTACTCTCTATTTTTGCGCTTTTAAAAGTTTAAATAGTGCTTTTAATTCAATTGACAACACTTTTAAATAGTTAAATAGCGCTTTTAATCATTTCTGTAGCGCTTTTGAATAAACTACAAATTTTCATAATCTGACTGTCAAAAAATGATTTTTATGTCTCTGCAGGATGACTAATCACAGAAAATTAAAAAAGCTAGAGAGCAGATTCAATCAAGAAGGTAAAGCTTTGACAAGGAAGATCAAAAAGGAGAACATTACTCACATTAAGCTAGTTCTTGAGGATTCTCAACAAGAAGGAAAGGTATATGATCATTACATCAAATTTATAGAATCATATAAGGAAAAATTTGTTTCATTATATTGGATATTTTCACCTTAATCAAGTTTTCTTAAATTTGATAAATAAGGCCTAAAGTTCAATTTTGTCTTAGTGTCTTCAATTTTGTTTTGTTTTCTTCATTGTTGTTGGTTTTGTTGACTAACTTGTTGGAGGGAAAGCACATTGGAAAGGAAAGATCACCAAGCTAAGCATTAAAACATGAAAAACACTCAAAAATGCCCCTAGCCTTTGCTAGCTACAAGGAAAGGGTAAGCCTAAACTTAGTCAAATTTTGTATTTAAATTGTGGCTTTGGTGTTTTCAAAATCTAGTAATTAAAAATAGCCTATCTTTGTTTGAGGAAGTTTAACATTAGGCCTATGCTCTTCACTTTTATTAGTGAATAAAAATGCCAAAAGTGTTGAACTCTTTGATTAAGAAGAAAGGTTAAGGAAATCAAGCACATAATCAAATAAACCCCTTGTTTGTGGAAGAGAGTAGCAATACTCAAATCCTTTTAGTTAGTGGTTGGAAATTGAACCTTGTTAATTGTGTTTGGTGATTAAGAAGTGGAGATGGATATGCTCTTCACCTTCTTGGTGAATCAAACTCCCACAACCTATTTCTTCTTTCCATTTTCTTTCTTTTACATGAACATGCTAGATCATTAGTTGGGCTCACCTCCTGAGATTTTCCTTAAAAGGGATGGTGAGAGGGACAGCCCAAAGTGGGATACACTCGCCTTTGCTGTGATCATCTAACCCACCATAAAATGAAATACATACATACTTAATGGGGTGTGTGAAAAAAGGGTGTTAAATTTTTTAACTTCCTCAAGTAGTCTTCACGGATTGTGCAAAACTCTGACATACCGGTGGTGGGAAGCCTCTTAATATACTTGGAGGATGAAAGTTTAATATCCATTTTGAACAGAATATTGATTAAAACCTTGTTAACTTAGCAAAGACTACCTTATAGAACCATGTTTACGAACCAATCTTGAGCTAGGTAGATTGCTTGAAGTGTCTTTTTGTGCAAAACCTGTGATAACGTACTTTCAAAATCAAACACTTATTGTGTAGTGGGTAAAAAGAAACAAGTGTATGTGTGATTTTTGTGTTTGCAAATACATAAAACAAGTGAAAGAGATATCCATTGAAAGCTCATCTTACATTTTTAATCTCTTCAATTAAAATTAACAATTATTAAATCAAAGGACCAATTTGAATCAAACCTTGTTGGATGCCAGTTTCCACATGGTCCCACAAACTCTGGGTATCTTTACAAGGAGATAGTACTTGCACTGCTAACAAAGTTGGTGATTTTGAATACCAAAGTCTTTTCAAAGGTCACGGTCAAGGGGATATTCTCCCAAATTTATTTGAAGAAAGGCTTGAAGAAATGGATAGAAACTCTGCATTTCATGATTAGCACCATGGAGGAAACAACAATAACACCAATAATGCTAATCAAGGTCCTAAGGAAATACTTGAAGAAAGGGCTAATAGAGCAGCCCAAGATAGTGATTTTCTTGAAGTCATGGAGAAATTGATAGATAGGAATAGGGAGAAATTTTTCCTGAACCTTAAGAAACTTAAGAAGAATCAAGAAGTAGATAACCCCATGAATGCTATGACCAAACAATTACAAACATTCCAAGAACAGATTGATTCCGTGAAAAAGGCTATCAAACCTAAGCCCTTTTCTATTGAAGCATTGTTTCCTTTTCCTTTTGAAAAAATCTTAGTCATGGCACCTTTTCCCTTCAATACCATTTTTCCTAAATATGATAAATATATGGGTAAAACAAACCCACATGATCATCTAAGGGAGTTTTGTGCCTTAAGCATTGAGTTCATGCACAACACTACGTACCTAATGAGACTTTTTTCCTAGGAGTTTGGGAGGCCCCGCCATGGAATGGTTCTCTAAGCTCCCATAAGGAATAAAGACTTTTGAGGAATTAGCCTCTAAGTTTGTAACCCACTACTCCTATAATATCGAGCATGAAATCACAATGCTCAAATTGTGTGATACCAAACAGAAAGATGGTGAATCCTTCTTAGAATTCCTACAAAGGTGGAGGACCATTTTTGCAAGGTATCCACAAAGTATTCCTGAGAAGAAGAAGATGAAAATATTTACAAACAATTTGACCATGGAGATGAATTATCGTCTACAACATCAATATCCCCCAACATTTGAAAAACTTATAAAAAATGGGATAAAGATTGAAGACGTATTGGTGAAGAGAGGAGAGATAAAATTGTTTAAAGATAATAAATCAAATACCAACAACAACAATAACCATTATGTATCTAATTATGTTAATAATCAAGGGGCCAACAATCACAATGATAAACCTCAGTTATGGTTAAAAAATAATAACAAAAATCTTGTGAACGATGGAGTTGTGGAAGCCCACAATTTGAAGGCGGTTGCCCTTTTAACTTATCAAGTGGAGCTAATTATTCATACAATGTAAATCAAATGAATAAAGCTCCCTTTAATTCAAATAATTCCAACAACAATTCTAATAATAATCCTTTTAATAATGCTAATGGGAATAAGCCAAACCCTTTTTCTCCACATATCAAAAGAGAAAATTCACCTTTTTAGGTGAACCCTTGGAGAACGCATTAAGAACCTTGGTTGCTAATAAGATTATCACATTACCTGATTTGAGGCCTTATGAACCTCAAATTAAACCTAATTGGTGGAATGATTCTCACAATTGTGAGTATCATTGAAATAAGGGTCACAAAACCAATGAATTCATGAAGTTAAAACACTTAGTGAAAGACCTAATAGATGATGGAACTATCAAAATTGAAGGGCCTCACAACAATGAGGATCATACGGCCTTCAAGAACCCCTTTCTAAACCACGAAAAGGGTGAGTCATCTAATGCCAACCAAAATCAGAAAAGAGGTAATGATAAAGTGAACTTTTCTCATACATATAATAACATAATCAATACTCTAAGTGAAGATGACAATGCCATAAATGTTATTGTGGTAAAGGAGAAACCAAGAGAAGCATCATCTAATGTTATCACTAGGGGGCAAGCTTCTAAAATCACTTTACCTACAAATGCTCCAAGAATTGTTTTACCCAACCAAAGTACATCATCATTTTCAAAGAAATATAACTTGGTTGATCAATTACAAGGAACTCGAGCTCAAATTTCAATCTTAGAGTTGTTCAAATTATCACCTACTCATAAGGAAATTTTGGAGAAGGCTTTAGTAGAAACCAATGTGCCTCTAAACCTAGATGTTGACAAGTTTCAAAATATGGTGAGACACCTCATTGCTCCTCATTGCTTATCATTTTCTAAGAAAGATGATATGTCACTCAACCACCCACAAAATTTACCTTTGCATATAGAGGTCCTTATTCACAAACATAGAGTGAAAAGAGTGCTTATTGATGGAGGAGCTGGTCTAAATATTTTTACCCTAAACTTGGTAAAAGCCCTAGGATTTTTTGAGGAGGCTATTGATTCAAAGAAAAAAATAATGATCAAAGCTTACGATGATGAAGAATGAGCATCAAAAGGGGCCATAATACTTCCCATTAGAGTTGGTCCTATGCAAAAGGAAAAAATTTGCCAAGTGTTAGATTTGAAGTTGACCTATAATATCTTATTAGGGAGGTCATGCATCCATGAAATGCAAGTCATTCCTTCAACTTACCACCAATGTTTAAAGTTTCCTTATCTAGGGCAGGAAATAATGGTAAGTGGGGACTCAAACCCCTTCCAATATTGTAACAAAATCAAGCCTATCAATGACTCTCTAGTCCCACACAATGCAGAAGGGTCTATACCTAAACAAATGGAGCAAGGTCAAAGGTCTAAGGGCATCCCATTATTAAAGGAAAAAGAAAAGATAGAAAAGGAAGTTGTTGTTGAAGACGTTCCAAAACCCACTAACAAGCTACATCGACTAAGGGAAAGGAGAAGGTTAGTGAGGATAATATTATTGAAAAAACAAAAGAAGATCAAACTAAATCTATCCAAGTATACACCAAGGAGGCCCACTATTAGAAAATGGACCAAATGATGAAGAACTTTGATGAGCAATGCAAAATCAAGAAAAAAGGAGTAGGCGAATACTCCCTATCCATGATGGACTTGTCATTATCACCTAAGTCCTATGGAAGGCCATCCAATCTGCCCCATAGATATAATGATCATTTTGTGAGAGAAAATACTTCTTCATCCATGGATAAGATGAGAATGAAATTCTTAATTGGCTTTATAAAGATGAGGAGTCAAGTGCCCAAGAAAAACGTATCCAAAATATTAGCATTCCCACACATCGATATGGGAAAGGATTCAAAGTCATGAAAAAGATGGGGTACAAAGACAAAGGACCTTTGGGTATGAGGAATGAAGGACTCATCAAACCTATAGAAATGACATGGTGAGATAGTAAGGAGAAGACAAGATTAGGGTACCTTGAACAAGGGTACACTCAAAAACACTATCCTAAACTCTATGATTAGATATTGCAATTAGAATCCCATAGTGATGAAGACTCTAATAAATGGGAATGGGACTCATTGTCAAGTGATTCATTCTATGATAAGGAGATAGATGTTATCATACCTATACTTCTAGAAAAGGAAAGGATCAAATAGCAGAACCAAATCAGAATCGAGCCTCTAGTTCAAATCAAGTGATCGTAGAGAATATTCAAATGCAAGAAATTGCAATAAATCAATGGGTAGGTGAACCCTATGTACCTTCATAGATACCTACTATGGAGGAATCAAACATTAGGTTTAATCCATGAGACTTTTATCCAACGAAAACCTTAAAGGAGTCTAGTGAGGAAGACTTTGATCCTACTTCTTTAGAACATTTAGAAGAGGCCCATGTCATAGACTTGAATGATACAATGTATGAACCATCAAATGAGGTCTTATCTCTAAATCCCATCGAACCAAGCCAAAGCATTGATCCTTTAACTCTCATATACCTGGGATTGATCGAATGGGATTCTATTAAACCAACCATCCTCCCAACCTTTTTGAATGATAATGTGGTGTCCCAATATCTCAATGTGGTTGTACCTTCTTCTACTATGGAATATCAAGAGGAAATGATAAAGGGGAGTATCCAAACTCTCAATCCACTTAAAAATGAAAAAAATGAAAAAATGAAAAGAATCTAGTGTTGAAAACCACGTGGTGGCAACATTAGATCGAAAAGAAAAAGAAATAAAGGATGTTTCCAAAGGTGAAAACCCAATTGAGGCACCTAAGGAAGGAAGTTTGGATTCTTTACCTGAACATTATGAAGAGAGAAATCCAATTTTGATTGAACCTATAGAAAAGATAAACATTGGGTCAGAAACTGAGCCGAAGATCATACACCTAGTGACATCCTTATCTAGTGAAGAGAGAAAAGAATTCATAAAAATTTTCAAGGAAAAACAAGTCAACTTCACATGTTCATATGATGATATGTCAGGATTGGACCCAAATCTAATTATGCATCACTTGAACATTAAGGAAGGAGCCAAATCAGTCAAACAGAAGCTAAGGAAAATGCATCCACATATAGCCTTGCTAGTAAAAGTGGAGTTGGAGAAATTGCTAAAAGTGGGATTTATTAGGGCTATTTATTATGCCCAATGGATTTCAAATATAGTGCCAGTTTCAAAAGCAGATAAGTCCATCAAGATTTGCACAGATTTTAGAGACTTAAATCTTGCATTCCCTAAAGATGATTTTCCTCTTCCAAGTATAGACGCCATTGTGGACCTAATAGCGAGACATTCCATGTTTTCACTTATGGATGGATTTATTGGCTATAACTAGATCAAGATAGCACCCAAGGACCAAGATAAAACAACATTTACATGTGCATGGTGAACATTCTACTAGAATGTTATGCCTTTTGGTTTGAAGAATGTCGGAGTGACATATCAATGAGAAATGACCATAATATTCCATGATATGATGCATAAGTTTATGGAAGATTATGTAGATGAAATATTAGAAAACTCTCATTCAAGAGAGGAGTATCTACCAATTCTAGAGAAATTTTTTTTTAGATTAGAGCAATTTAAAGTAAGGCTCAATCCAAAAAAGTGTGCATTTGGGGTCCAATCAGGAAAACTACTAGGCTACATTGTATCAGCAAAAGGAATAGAGGTGGATCCCGCTAAAGTTAAAGCCATCATGGAGATGGAAGTGCCTAGAAACATAAGCCAAATGAGGTCATTACAGGGAAGAATCCAATCCATTAGGAGATTTATATCACAATTGGCAGAAAAATGTCATAACTTCACCCAACTTCTTCATAAAGATACAATTTTCAAATGGGATGAGAAGTGTGAAGAAGCTTTCAACATGCTAACGAAATACCTCATGAACCATCCCACTTTGATGCCTCCAATCAGAGGAAAACCCTTGCTATTATATATTTTAGTGATAGAGCATTGATTAGGGGCACTTTTGGCACAAGAAGATGAATCAGGCAAAGAAAAAGCTATATTTTACATAAGTAGAACTTTGGTCAAATACGAGTTGAACTATACATTCATTAAAAGGGCATGTTTGGCTGTGATTTTTGCTTCCCAAAAGCTATGCCACTATATTCTAGCTCATAAGATAAAACTCATTACCAAGATCGATCCTTTGAAGTATTTACTTAGAAAAACATCATTAAATGGAAGGCTAGCCAAATGGGTCATGGTGTTGAGTGAATTTGACATTGAGTATATGGACCACAAATCTATCAAAGGGAAAGTTAGTGTTGACCAATTAGAAGAATCACCACTACAAGATGACCATCCAATTCAAGTAGAATTCCTAGATTTTGAGATTGTGAATGTTGAGGCAAAAACATGGCAACTATATTTTGATGGTTCATACACTCAACATGGATCAGGAGCAGGCATACTCTTGATTACTCCCCAAGGATCTATAATTCCAAAGTCATATAAATTGCTATTTCCATGCACCAATAACATAATAGAATATGAAGCCTTGGTCATTGGAATCAAGTTGGCCTTAGAGTGGAAGGTGACAGAATTAAAGGTTTATGGAGAATCTCAATTAGTCATTAATCAAATTAATGATGAATATCAAACAAAGGATGACAAGATGGTACCTTATGAAAACATGGTGGAAAATCTTAAGAAATACTTCACAGTTATTACATTTGAGGAAGTGCCAAGAGAAAATAACAAAGCAACATGTGTAATGGAAACTTTGGCCTCACTTCTACAAATACCAGATCAAAGCGCCAGATATGAATTCCTGGTAGAAGAAGTGGAACAACCCACATTTGACCCTACCCATCCTCATACTATTTTCTTACTAGCTACACATGAATCACCTTGGTATGGACCTATTTACACTTACCTCAAAGACCAAATCTTACCAATGGATCAAACCAGGAACCAAAAGAAAAGCTTCATCCACCAAGCCGCTTGATATACCTTAATATCTGAAACATTGTATCATAAGAGTCTAGACGGAATGATCCTTAGATGTTTAGAGAAAGAGGAATCAGACCTATCCTTGCGAGAAATCCATGAGGGAATCTATGGGTCACATTCAAATGGATTAACCCTAGCTAAGAAACTTCTTAGGATAGTATATTTTTGGCCTACAATGGAGAAAGATGCTTGTCACTTTGCTAAAACTTCTAAAAAATGTCAATTCCATGGAAACTTGATACATGTGCCCGCACAAGAGCATCATCTGATTATAACACCTTGGCCATTTTACAAATGGGGCTAGAGATTTAATAGGAATGATTTATCCACCATCCTCAAATGGTCATAAATTCATTATCATAGCAACAGAGTACTTTACCAAATAGGTGGAAGTTGTACCCTTATCAACTGCAACAGGAAAGCAGATATCTTTGTTTATCCTAAACCACATAATTTGTAGATATGGTGTACCTCATGCCATCATAACGAATAATGAAAAGCACTTTAAAAAAAAGGACCTAAAGGAGTTATGCACAAAGTTCCACATGATCCATCATTCATCTTCAATCTACTACCCTCAAGGTAATGGACAAGCCGAAGCAACAAATAAGAACATCTTGAAGATATTGAAGAGAACAGTGGACAATTCAGGTAGAGATTGGCACATAAAAATAAACCCGACCTTATGGGATTATAGAACAAGCATTAGAATGCTAGCAAGAGCTACACCCCTTTCCTAGTCTTTGGAACATAAGCAGTTTTACCTTTGGAGGTAGAACTTACATCCTTAAGGGTATCTTTACATGGTTTGATAAGTGAAGAAGACTATAGAGTTGCTAGGTTGCATGAACTAGAACTGCTAGATGAGAAACAACAACAAGCATTTGATCACTTAAGGGTATATCAAAATAGAATGTCAAGGACTTATAACAAGCACATCAAGTCAAGAACATTTCAAATAGGTGACCTATTTTTGTGAGAGAATCCCAAGAACCAAGTAGAAAGGGAAAAGAAGGGAAAATGGGAAGCAAACTGGTTAGGACCTTTTGTGATCACTTCATCTTTTGGCACTAGCACCTACAAGTTAACTGATTGTGATGGAGAAGAGCTACAAGAACCTATCAATAGCATTCATCTAAAGAGGTTCTATATATGAAGCAGATGAAAGAGTATAAAGAGTATCAGAAAATTAGATGGAAAGCATCCTATTTATTGTATATAGTCAAAAGAGATCATGAAAATACCAAAAACATTGAAAAACATAAAAGTGAAAACAAATTGGAAAAGTAGAAAAGATAAAAAATAGTGGAAAATTAAGCATCAAGAAAGCCAAAAACATTCATATATGATCCTCAAAAAGATGTTTTCTTGGTGAAAACCTAGAAAATAGGCACCTTGATGATATGAAAAAGAAAAAAATTGAAAAAAAAAAAGAAAAATACAAAAAAAAAAGAAGAGAAAAAGTATCTTGGTGAAAACCTAGCAAATAGGCACCTTGGTAGCAAAAAAAGGAAAAACTTTTAAAAATAAAAAAAGAAGCAAGATCCATTCAATCAGTGAAAACTTAGTAAATAGGCGCCATTAAAAGTCCAAGTCAGTCGCATACCTAGCAGTCACCTTGTAAATATTGCATTCCCCAACATTTGTATATATTGTATAATAAAACCCCACAGTTGCATTTGCAAGTACCTAAGATTTTGGTCACCTAATATACAAATTGTCCTAAGTCCAACGTTGGAATCATATCAAAATGGGGGCAATCTACTCGAAAGGAGGAAGGATTCATCAAAAGAAAATTTCAATCAATCATCGAATCAATTCATCAAAAATGCAAGTGAGGCACTTAATCAAATCTTCAATCCTAATCCAATTTAAACCAAAAGCAAAATTTGATCCAAGATTTTCAATGACCCTATCTTTATCAGGATTAAAAGTATGAAATGGATGGAACTACAGTTGAAATATGGATTTGAAAAACATTGCAAATTTTTTTTCTAAGTGTTGACTTAATTGATGAAATCATGTCTTTCTAGCAAATCGATGAAAGTTTTCAAACTAGACAAGCTATGATGAAAGTGTGATATTTTAGTTGATTTCTGAATGACTATCTTAAGATTAAAGTTCTAAATCATGTATTATTTGTCTAAGGATGTGATCATCAAAGAATCATCGAGGACTTGTACATAAGATACAACTAAGATCTCTATTTGTTTACGCAAAAGGATACCTTGGATATTTTGATGTTCAATATCATAATACCAAAATCCACTTGCAACATAGAATCAAAAAAATCGGTATTTGCACTCTCATGATTGGCTTCAATCAGTGATATTCATACCAGAAAAGAGATGGGAAAGCAAAACACAAGAGGTGCAAAGAGTATTCATATCATCATGGTTGAGCTAGTGATGGTTGTACTAAAATGGGGATTCCAAAATTTCTCAATGATTATTATAAGCTCCAAATTTTTGAATAATGACAGTTAGTTGCATACATCTTAGATTAAATGCATTTGATGTATTTTTCCTTTCTTATTTTATGATTTCACGAGGGAAAAATGACAAAACAAAAGGGGGAGTGGTCAAATCAAAAATCAAAGGATCATCAAAAACTATATGTGATTGAGTGTGTTGGAAATCAAAAATAAAAAACAAAAGTGCATTTCATTAGTTCAATTGCATTTGTTAGGTTCATTTATCATCATTGCATTACATTGCTTTATATCATTGAAATCATCTTCATTACATTCACTTTATCTTACATTCATTTAAGCATTTTTCATCATTTAAACCATTAAGTTCATTGCATTTCATCATTTTTAAATCATTGCGTTAAATTGAATAAATCATGTACCATCATTTGCATTAGGTTAATTGTATTAAGTTGCATTAATCTTAATCTTTAGAATCATTTAATTAAATTGCATTAGGTTGCATTTATCATGTAAATCCATTTACATTTCATTAATTACATCACGTGGCATTCATTCATCCATGTTAAATTCATTAACTGCATTAGATTGCATCATTTAAAGATCCATTTCATTTTAGAGCACATCATTCATGGCAAAAGGAAATCATTCATTTCACGTCCATTAAGTGCATTTACCATTACATTCATTAAGATCATAATCATAATCATTACATCATTATATCCATTACATCATTGCATTACAATATCATTCATCTATATCACATATAAACATCTAGGATCATTAATCATTAAGTATCCATATCACATTGCATTCATATACATTATCCATTACAACCACCTAATCCATGTATATATCATTGTATCCATAAAAGAAAAGCATTAATCATTAAATCTCATTAAATTCATCCATCTATTTTATGTCATACATAAGACAACCATTTAAGCATCATTAGAACATATGCATACATTTCAAAAATTGCATCTGAAAAGCATAAAACAAAGCATATAGGAGATAGAACCATTTAGATCATGCATATCATGCTAAAACACCTGAAAAGGAAATTCAACACATCATAACATCATATATAGTGAAAGCTATCAAACTAAATATCAGATTCCATGGTAATATCAGCATAAAATCAATAAGATATCAGAGTCCATCAAAAGATCATAAATATCTAGATAATCAAAGTCCATCAAAGTATTGAAGTATCAACATGAACAACCTCAACGAATAAAAAATGATACAATTGTGTGTGTGAATTTTGTACCTGATCTGTAGACACAACACTTCAGTAAAACATTAGAGGTTAGTTGAAATCGAAATCATGCAAGTAATTGAAGCTAAACTAACCAGGCGATTTACTACCTTCTGGTGCGAGTATGATGTTCTCAGATTGTATCGAGATCAGTGACTTTGACGACACCTAAATGAAGGATTTGAATGCAAAACTGATATGAAATATGAATGCAATTAATCTATTTTTTTTATTTTCTATGCAATTATGATATGAATCTATGATGAAATTGATATGCTATGATATGATAAATGATCTAACAAATGAAAACTAATATGATATGAAAAACTATGCAATATTGATCTCACAAAGCTTGGATTCGCAAAGATGATTCTTCAGTCTCCAATTTGGCAGCATGATTATGCAATTCTTGTGGATGATTTGTGAAGAGCTAAAGCCTTAATTTATAGAAATCTAGGGCTTTGGAGGTGCATGGAAAAAATCCATAAATCACTCAAATAACTTAGGTTGATTTTTGAGTTATTTGATTATAAAGAATATTTAACTCACAAAAACATGCAAAAGCAAAGTTGAACTCAAAATAGAGTTTAGCTTTAATTGATAATTGATAGTTGTCTACTTTTGTGATTGTGCATGTTTTATTTATGAATTAATTTAATAATAGAGTGATTTATTTCCAACTTAACTGATTTTGAAAAATAAAACAATTGATTTATGGGTTAATCAACTATTTTTCAAACTTTTATTCAAAAACAATATTATTAAAAATTGACAACTTGCTTTAATTAATTAAATAAGAATTTAATCAATTATTCATAGGATTTTGGATTTATTGTCAAAATTAAATAATACAATTTATGAATAAATATAATTAACTTCAATTAAATAATTAAGTGGTAGAATTAAACTTAATTAATTAAATATTGAGAATATTCAATTAATCAAACTTTAGGATAAATAGGATTTATCGCCAAATAATCATTAAATTAAAGATAATTAGGATGATTAGGAATATTACTAGGAATATTCCCCAATGCAAAATTTAGGATAATCAATTAAATTTGATAATGTGCCAATGTGCCTTAGGTTAGGACTTCGATGCGATTTTGTTCAATATGTTGATATAGGAGGTTAATGAACCTATAGCCCATTTTTGGGGTATTACAACAATAAAGTCCAATGTCTTGATATCAACAAAGAAATGAGATCATGTATATCAAATAATCAGAAATATCTAAATCATATCTCAACTAGCTGAACCACCAGCACCATATCCACCATCAGGACTAGGAGCACTATCTAGAGGATGACTTGAGCTCTCCTGTAATCCCTGCTGACTCATAGCAACTTAGAAGGTCTGCATCATCAAACTAAGCTGAGTAACCTACTGCTGCATCGATGACATTTGAGACTGAAGAGATATAACATCTGATGCTAAAGCTAGGGCAGGAGCCTATGCTGTAGAAGTCTGTTGTAATGCCCTGCTAGGGAACCCAGGAGAGATTAACCTATAACTTGCTAGTAAGTTTGTTGCACATTTTTTTAAAAAAAGTTAACATACAAGATACACAACAGTACGGAAGCAATTACCATTTACTCACATTAAACCAACAACCAAAATAGATTAAAAATCCTGAGGGTTCCTTGACGTAGAATTACTTAAGAACAAATAAAAAAACTAAAGAAAGATGACAAAAGATTCCATATCATAAATGATACAATTTCAACTTACATCAATAAATAAAATCCTCATGGACATCCATGATAACTAATTAACTGACATCCACTGCACATGTCGCAGGGTATTTAATAATAAATCTAACTAAAAGAAGTACAATGTCCATATTAGGTATCACATGTGATACTCTAATATAGGATTACATAAATGAAGATATGATAAGAAACCGACAATGAAGAATCAATGAAGAATCATAAGGGCATCCAACTACAGAAGCATCAACAACACCGGCACCAGGATGTCAAATCTCAAATGGTAAAGAATCACTACCACCTGTCCATGTAGAACCACAAAGGCCTACCCTACCATGCTGAGGAGACAACCACAAACCCTAATCAGATGACCAAAACCAAACAAGGATAAAACCATTGAGCAAGGAATCCTGAAAGCTCTCTACTCAAGGCTTACAAAATAAAGTGAACGGTGGAACACACTAATCCAGAGGCATAAAGAGAAACTCAGGAGATGACTTAGGCTACATGCTATGGGAGTGGCATCACATGTCTATCTACTTAAGTTACGCTAGACTGGTCACTCTGGACCCTGGACCCTCAAGCATTGAGTTACCCTGGAACTGACCACTCTAGGCCCCAGACCCTCAATACAATCCATGTGGGATTAGAATACTTTCTCTCATATATGAGGAATTCTAATCATATACATATTCTAACTTATCTTTTTAAATGATCTATAAAGTTTTGATTATTAGGTTATCACTTAATTACATAACCTACAATAGGTTACCCAAGTATTGACCACTTTGGGTCCCGGCCCCCTATTGTAAGCCACTCCCCTAAGATGCACCTACTCAACCTCCCCTAGGCTCATAATCTCACAAACATCCAACAGGTATGCAACCAGGTAATCCTAGAAGTAGTTTCACACATAAGAAACTGGCCTGATTACAAAGATACCAAAACCAGATGGCAAATCAACAAGAGACCATAAGATCAAAAACATAGATGATAATCAAAATAAGCACACACATCAAAATGTTGCTGAAAACAAATCCAATTGACAAAGATCCCTGCCTCTGTTTCCCTAGGTCATTCTAATGCCCGACATCACATAATGCACAAGAATACAGTTCAGAAACAAGGAAGACAATGCTCACAATTTAAAGAACTAAAAAGGAACTATAACCATATAACTTCATAATAAACATGATCCAAACAGAATATAAATCACATAATAATAATAAGAGAATCTTGATAAAATAATCAAATTAATGTCACTAATAAAAGAAATGTTCCCTATAAACATCCTAGGAATTCAGTAGAATAAAATGTCCAGTTTTAGTATAAACATATAAAAATGTCCTATTTTAGTATTAGCATATGCACTTGTCAAATAATCGTTCCTAAGAAAGAACAATGATTTACATTTACCACTATCAATCATCAAATATTAAATCTATTATACAATTAAATCCCTATACCAAAGTTAAGAAAAATTGATTAAAATTATAATCATAATTTAACTTAACCAAGTTCAGTGAACAAATTTAACCTATCAAAACAATATTGACAAGCATCCATTAAAATTTAAATAAATCAATAAGATTGATTTATTAACAAACAAAAATATAAATGCCACTAATAGTTAACCAAAATAATTTTGCGAATTCACTAACTACAAACTAATGTTCAACAAAAATTAATTTAACCTAAAACAAAATTTATATTAAATAACATATAAATTTAAACAAAAATCATATTTTAAAATCTTAATAAACTAAATTTAATAAAACTTTGGGGGGACCCTACAGGCCCCAACCCAAATCTTTCCTAACCCCTGAGCGCATCTCCGAAGCCCCGCGCGTTATCCAACTCCTCGTGTCCTCGTACGGCGGTGGTGGTAGTTAGTACTGCCTACGACAGTGAAGTACTGCCGTAGTAGTGCTACCTGCCACCACTCGATAGAGGGGGGGAAGGTAGGGGACAGTGGTCCCCGCCCCTTCAAAAATTTAAAACATTTTTTTTTATTATACAAAATTTCGATATCACATTTTTTCAAAAAGAAAAAATTTATATTAATTTTTTTTATATATAAATGAAGCCTTTCCATATGCAATGCCATTTAATTTTTAATTCATTTATAAATAAATATATATTTTATAACAGGTTTAATATTATCATTTTCTAAGATTTATATATATATTTTTTATAATCATAGATTGAAATAGTCCACAAATATAAATGCTTATTCCCAAAAAGCATAAGGAGAATATTATATCCATTTAAGACATTCACATGCTTCCACATAAAATTCTATTTTATTGGTCTTTTAACTTGACTAGTTTTTTTGGTTTTTTTTAATAGAGAATATTTACCATAATTGGGTATTTTTCCTAAACATGATTTCTTTTCAACCAGAATTATTTATTTCATTCTCTATAGTCAAACTATAGGCCTGTACTAATTTATTGATTTCTAGGATATCCATGAAGAATTAATTAATGAAATTTTGCCAGAGTAACATTACAATGCCAAGTAGTAATAAAGTACAGAAACCAACTACACTAGGGTTTCTGAATACCCAGATCTATTAAAAACATAGATCTACCAAATAGAAAACATAGAAAACTATAAAAGCACAGAAAGACAAATAGATGTGAAAACAGAGATAACAGGCAAAATTCAATGCCTACCTTAGATCCAATGCCAGAAACTAAAATGAAAACCCTTGTAGATCTAAGAATAGAATTCTCTCCAAAATCAATCCCAACCTGTAGATCTGAAAGCTATGTAACAACATGTATCCGATCCAGATGCACAAAGAAACTCAAATCAACATGCAGCCACAGCAATCCACAAATCTCCAAAATTCAAACACACAAGCTCTCCTCCAAAAATCTTCTCCAAAACCTGTCTCCCTCAAAAATGAATGTAATAATCCCTAATAGGAATTCAATTCCCAAATTCATGCAATCCCAAAAGACAACTCAAAAGCTTAACTCCAAATAAAAAATGACTCATAAGACAACTCCTAATCCAACTCTAATTCCAAAATTGAGAGTAAATACAATTAATTAATTAGAAATATCTTTAAAAAGCACAACTCAACTTGACTTTTAAAAACTAGTTATCTTTTTGAAAATGAATTCCTTTTTCTAATTTGCACATGTTATAATTTAAATTCATTATTAAATAAATTAAATACTTAATGCATCATAAATTCATGCAATTAATTATTTAATCATTTAATAAAATATACAAGCATAATTCAAATCATTTTCCAACTAAGCACATGTTAATAATTAAAACCCAAATTAAATAAATTAAATATTTAATACATCCTAGAACATGCATTTAAATATTCAATTATTTAATTATACATTCAAACATAATTAAATCCAATTTCAATTAAATAATCAATTAATTCCAATTAATCAAATAATTGACTTTAGATAATTTTCAAAATTAAACATAGGAACATAATTAAATCATTAAATTCAACTATAATCCTAACATTGATAATCATATAAAATCACCTAAATAATCATAAATCAACTAAATCATGCATATAAGATCAAGCACAATAAAATCAAACAACTGAAACCATGCACAGACTCAGAATGGGATCCACGAATTCATACCAACCAGATGAATTCAGGTAGGGTAGTCAGACTAACACTTGTCCAATCCTAGGACAATTGAGCTTAGGTTAGGGTTTTGGGTCTGTGTATTATCTCCCTCTTTACCATTGAGACGAATGTTTATGGGCATGCTCGCTCCTGCCAATTCAGGGAAGACGCTGCCCTGTACCTGCAAATCTATCATCACAAGATGAAGCATGTACATACAATAATATATAATAGACAATGGCGAGGATCAGGCCGATCGTGTGGATCTCGCAAGCAAGTAACTACAACTCTGTCCCTCAACCACATCAGGCATGTCAAACAGAAATATAAAATAAACACATTGACCATACACATGCAAGTTGGGATTAGTAAAATCATAAGCATCAATGATCTCCTAACATATAATCCATCATCTAAAATAATCATAACATTTATAAAATCAGACTAGGGGGCGGGGGTACTACATCTGTGGTAGAGGTATCAAAGAAGAAGGCATAGAAGAAGATGGAACTGACAAGGATGGAACAAAACTGGAAGAAGATGGATGTGAAGAAGATGAGGGCATCGAAGCAGAAGTAGGGTGCCTGAGAAGAAGAAGCCTGTGGAACAACTGGAGGTATAACCTACTAAGCAGGAGGACCCTATGCCTGATCAAGAAAAACCTATGCAACCTTGGCATCAACCTCTCGCTATCATCTAGCCTATGTCACCCTAGTGTCACAATTGGATCCCCAAAAACTTGATGGAGTGCTCTATCTACACCACCTCTAACTTGATCAACCCTAGGAGGGATAGGAGCAGTAGCAATCCCTGGAATAAGAACTCTACCCACTCTGACTGCTCGATGACCCCATCATCTATGCCGTGCTCTAATCCTACCCCCACCTCTCCCACCATCTCCATCATCACCATCATCTCCACCATCCCTCAAAGCACCACCATCACCATCTGATAGCTCATCAATACCTGGAACTCTCTCAGCAGGATCAGTAAATCTCAAAAATGGGTACCAATGCAACCACTCACCATAATCCTCTATGATCCCAACATCCATAATATGCTCTTGCATAGACCAAGGTAAATATCCAAGGTCTCAAATCTCTCTGAGTGTTGTCCCATAATCAACATAGGGACCCCACAAAGATCTCTCTGCCTGCACTCGAGCATACATCACTACTCCTTGAGGCATACACTATCTGCGCCCATACTCACGCAATACTCTCCTGAAGAAGAATATCTCAATGATATAAGGGGAACGCCCAATCATCCATCAAGGGTAAAACATATAAGGTCAACTCAGAGTCATCCTCGGGCCAAGCCTCACAACCAACATATGGCCTCCAGACCACAGCATCCATATCGTCGATGACACGATGCCAATAATCTAGCTTACCCATATGGGTCTGAATCACCATACCCTCATACTGTAATGTCCCCCTTCATTAAAGGAATTTAATGATAAATAATAATAAAAAGTTAATTAATGATTAAAAATAATAATTTATTATTTAAATTAATTATATCATTAATATTATATAGTAATTGATATAATACAATATATTTCTAGAAATGAGTCTAATAATGTTTTAATTATTTAATATATTAGTAATATAATTATAATAAAAAAATTCACTGATAATAATAAATATATTATGATATAACATAATATATCATATATATATAATGATATAATATAAATATATAAATATATAATATATTAATCAATGTAATATTGATAAATATATTATTATCTTATTAAATATAACTAAATAAAATATCAATATCACTAATCAATGTATTGATAAATATATTATCAATAGCTATAAATAAAATAAACTATCTTCATCTAAATGGCAATCTTCTTGACACCAAGACTGAAATGATCAATACGCTTGGTTAATGAGTTGTCTATATCGGCCCTTATGTAAATGGCGACTATTGTCGTGATTAAGCCATTTTCTATTATTAGCCAATTTTTGTCATGAACCATAATTGACATACAAATATAACTTATCATGTATGTTCAATTATTGTTAATCAATAATTAAATATTAATTAATACTATATTGATTAATCAACATTATTAATCAATAGTTTAATTACTTAAAATATACATACATACATATATATATATATATATATATATATATATATATATATATATATATATATATATATATATATATATAATTAATATTACCAAATTAATATAAATCATATTGATCAACTCTATACAACAATATTAATCAATCAATATGTACCAAACTAAAGCCATAACTGATATATTATATAATGTGGCTCACTCAAAATAAAAAATGTATATATCTCATTTTGGATTCAATATATAGATAACATATATAAATCATTATAATAATAAACATATAAATAATGTTACTAATAATCAAAGATCACTAGTAAATAATGATATTAATAAATAGGAATAAGTGTAGAGATTAATTATGAAGCAATGGTAATAAAGAAAAATAATAAATTACCATAGTGTTAAGGGATACAATTATTAGTCATATAGTCGTGACTTTTGGGAGATAGAAATATAAAATGATTTCCAACACTTTGGAAAAAGGGGGAGAGGAGAAAATAAAGGAGGAGATATAGGAGAAAATGAAGGAGGAAATATAGGAGAGAATGAAGGAGGAAATGTAGGAGAATATTAAAAGAAAAATAATTACGAAATACACTTGATAATAGAAAAATATGGAATAAAAAAAAGAAAAGATAGGAAGAATAAGAAATAAAAAGGTAATAATCTAAGGTATGAACTCATATATTATTTATTCATTTTATATATATATATATATATATAAATGTTTATTTATGTTTAAATTTAAAAAAATTTTATTATATATATATATATATATATATATATATATATATATATATATATATATATATATATATATATATATATATATATATATATATATATATATATATATATCTGTGTGTGTTTGTTTATGTT
>BSBK01001868.1:2642500-2645000 GCA_027943335.1 Chamaecyparis obtusa
TTTTGACCTAAAAAGGGAATCTTTGATCAGAGGGGGCTCGGGGACCCAAAATTTTCACCAATTCTACCAAATCAAGGGCATTTATCATTAAATAGATGCAAAAACATTATCGGAAATAAAATTGAAATTCATTATAAAATGATCCAATTAACGTAAACTAACCTAAATCGTCAAAATTTTCAACCATCTATCAAATTTCATTTCATTTCTGAGGGGGCATACCATCGGATAATTAGTAACAGCAGCAACATCATCAAATCAGGAAAC
Source organism: Chamaecyparis obtusa (assembly GCA_027943335.1). Lineage (NCBI taxonomy): Eukaryota > Viridiplantae > Streptophyta > Pinopsida > Cupressales > Cupressaceae > Chamaecyparis > Chamaecyparis obtusa. Next base: position 2,642,768 of record BSBK01001868.1, read on the forward strand.
GACCATCAAATCAGAGCATAATCTTTTATCAAGAAATTTTTCACTAATCAATCAAGAGGGGCATCAAACATTGAACCACATCAAATCAGGTATCACATCAGCAATCTAACATCAGATCGACCATCAGGACACTAGAATTAGAATTGAATCAATCCTATCATCAAAATCAACATTTCGTATCTAACATCAAGATTGACAATCGACAGAATCAGGACCTTTTTATCAATTGGATCAGAACATTCTTTGAATTGACATGCTTCACATGTTAACTCAAAGAGGGGCATTTGCAATCACCAAAAAGTGGACAAGATCATTCAAGAGATTAATCAAGGCAAATCAAGGCAAAATCCAAGCAATTGAATCAAAACGAGTATTTAGCCAATCAAAATTAAAATTAAGTCTTCATTCAATATAATTCAAAATCTAAAGCCAAAAGATCAAATAAGAGCATTTAAATCAAGTGAAATTAAATCAATGTGCAATTAATTCAATTAATGACATAGTTTGAAATTAATCAAATTCAACCCATTCAAGGGGTACACTTGGCTAAATAAATGAATTAAAATCAATTGATTAAATCATAATTTCTCTCAACACCACATGGGAGGAAAAAGCCTCAACCAATAGGATTTAAGGAAGGAACTCACATGGATCAAGCCAAATTCAATCTCAATCACTCAAATTGAAAGAGCATCTTGGCCACTCATCTTGTCTTCTTGTCCCAAGCTTTGAGGACACAATATTTAAATTGTCTTCAAAGGGTGGAACCAAAGACTCAACTCAAGCCTAATCATGATCAACTCAACTACACCCCCTACCCTTGCCAAATCCTATATAAGCAAGGCTAAATCACTCATAAAGAAATCCACAAATTTGAGAATTGCATCTAACCTCTTGATAATTATAGCTAGAAAGGCAATTTAGAAGTTAATTGAGCATTTCTATTTGGAATTGAATTAATTAGCTTAGCTTATCACTCATTTCTCATTCTAGGACTGTCATTAATGGAGGTTTGCTGAGAGCTTCGCCATTAACACTCTTAGTTAGAGAGCCATAGAATGCTTAATTCTTCTTTATTTACTAAATAGAGTTGCTAATTGTGGTTATTTAGTTTCTATTTGATTTATTGTTCAATAATAATTCTATGAAGGTATAATTTCTAGTACACAAGATTAATTAATTGAAACCTAATTACATTCAATATGTAGACATATGTTATTCTCTAGATGTACATTTAAATCAAATTTCAATTTAACTGAAATCTAATTGTTTAATCTAATATAAACTAATACAAATTTATGTAGAGATCAATTAATTGAAACCTAATTAATCAATCTAATGGATGTTCAATCTAATCAATCTAAATTAATCAAGCTATTAATATGACCCCTTAATCCCTATTATGCACCCTCAAGCCCTATCTAGATCAATTAATTGAAACCTAATTGCATTCAATATATATAGACATATGTTTATCTAGATGTACATATGTAGACATATGTTTATCTAGATCAATTAATTTAAACCTAATTACTTTCAATTGTACAAGTTTGTATTTTGAACTTGAAAATAATTTGAAACCTAATCAATCTAATTGAACAATCTACTTGATCAATTTATTAATCAATCTTTAAACAACCTTACAATTGATCTAAAATCAATCTAATCTAATCAATTGAAAAAAGTATTAAAAGGTATAATCAATTAAAATTTAATTTACCTAGAATCAATCTAATCAATTTCTAATATAGACTGGAATTATTCAATCTAATCAATTTCTAGAATATCAATTATAGATTTAATTTAGAAAAACTACACTAGTGTAATTTGAACTTGATCTAGTAATCTGATCTAGAAACAAAAATAATAAAGTCCAAACCAAACTATCAATCTACTATAATGTAGCTCGACCTTGAAAATAATTCACAACCTAATCAATCTAATTTCAATGTAATCTTTAATCAATTTATTAATCAATCTAAACAACCTTAATCGATAGATAAAATCAATCTAATCTAATCAATTGAAAAAAGTAAATTGAACTTGGTCTAATCAATTAAAATTTAAAATAGGTTTAATCAATATAAATTTAATCTAATCATGAATTTCAAATCATTTATAGTTTGTGCTCCAAATATGATTTTTAAGTACGCACAAGCTAGATATATGGAAACACATCAAAAGGCTTTAAGTTAAAGCTCCTGATACATGTAGTCTGGATCCTCTCTATCCT
>BSBK01001868.1:2650000-2670628 GCA_027943335.1 Chamaecyparis obtusa
ATTTGTAGGCTTCCAAGATTAAGCCTAATTTTAGGGGAGGTGGATGTAATACCCCTCCCATAATATGATTTTTCTATATGTTATGGTTATTTTAGGAGGATAAATTATATGTTAGGATATCAATGATGCTTATGGTTTACTAACCTCATACTTGCATGTGTATGGTTGTCGTGTATGTGTTATATTTCTATTTGATGTGCTTGATGTGGTTAAAGGATAGATTTGTAGTTACTTTCTTGCGAGATCCACACAATTGGTTGTTTATATTTATACATATATTTACATGCTCATCTTTTATGCAAATTTGCAAGTACCGGGCATCAACTTCTCTGAATTGCTAGGATGAGCACACCCTATCACTAAATCTCAATGGTAAGAGAGAGGAGATAACATAAAAATCCAAATCCAAACCCAAGCCATTGATTGTCCTAAATATTGGGCAAGTATTTGTTTCTACCCATCCGAATTCATCAAGGTGACATGAATTTGTTAGCCCTTCCTTGGTGTTTGTTTGATATGGAGTTAGTTGATTTTCATGTTTTGTGAGTCAAGTGGATTTTCTTGTGTGGATTATTTGATTTATATAATTAAATTAAGAATAATCATGAAATTATACTAAAATTATTAACAATGTTTAACTCAACAAAGGAAAACCGAAACATGTTGGAATTTAAAAGTACTATGGCTCTGCCTAACTCACTACCTGCAAATTCTTTCTAGATTGATAGAGGGCGAAAAAAAATTATCTTCTTCCATAAAACCAAATACTACCTTCCTACTCAATGTTTTAATTTCTATGGAGATTATAATCCCTTCAATTGCAGAAGTGAAGTTCCGTTAAATAGAATCAATGAGAAGAACGATAGGACTCAGTCTACGATTTTTCACAACAACATTACTTTTCCTTCGCCATCTATTTCTAATAGTTTTAATACTTTGGATAATAGATATGATCTTGATTGTAATCATTATAATGAAATATATATGCCTCCGCATTACAGATCTTCCCGACAAGAATCCCTAAAAATCCCTAGGGTGGCTTTGGATCATTTATGTATAGATGAAAAAAATAATTTGATTGACAAATCTCAGATTCTCTGTAAAACCTATGGTGTCTTTATTCAATGGAATGGATTAGGCGTTTCGACGGAAAGGATTGCGATTTGGTTGAAAATGTTATTCAAAGACCAGGTAATTATTTCTTTTCTCTTTGAAGATTTCTTCTTCTTGCATTGTTTGAATAGGGAAATTAAAAATAATCTTCTAAATGGTAATGGCCCCAATTTTAGATGTTACAACTTTACAGTTTTGGATTGGGTTCTGTTCTTTAACCTTAATAATTTAAAAACCTTCTTAGTTGAAAGGGCAGCTCTATTAAAAAATCTTCCTATGGAATGTGCTAATGAGGAATTTCTTAAAGTTTTAGGTAATAAATTAGGGGTTTTTGTTCAGAGTATTGATTTTTCTAAAATAGAAAACATTATTAATCTATGTATGAATATAAATATTAAAAATCTAAAACCTATTATGATTAGATATAATAACTCATCGATTCATATTGAGTCTATTATTCTAACCAAGTACTGTTCTGAGGATAAATCTTTGATGGAGGTAGATGCCACTCAGATCCATAAAGCTTCTTCGCCATCAACCAATGTCAATATAAATAGAGTAGTAGGAATAAATCCCCCAAATCTTGATATTCACTTTATTAATGGTGGAGGTTTTCTTTTTAAGGAAACAATTAGTAGTCTGGAAGTAGAATTAGGAGAGATTTTTGAAAGCGGTCAATCTTAGACACCTTTTTAAAATGTGAATATAGATAATGAGGAAGTTGATAACCCAAATAACATTTTAAATCAAGTGGATTATCTGTCAATAGAGGTAGTTCAAGAGGACATTAGTATAGTAGATTATAAAGAATCCCTTAATGGTATTCTTTCTCAGGCTGAAGAAATCTGTAAAGTTAATAACCAAGAAATAGTTAATTGTAACAACAATACGGTAAAATATTTTTGGGCAACACAAATTTTTTTTATTGAACCAAATATCCTTGACTCAGCTAGTGAAAATTTAGAAGATCTATCTAAATTGTTAGGTTTAGATTTTGCTAGGGACGATAATTTAGATCAAAATCAGGAAGTAGAAATTGTAGAAGGCATGTTAAACATTATTCAAAAGGAATTAGAGGATGAGGTAAACATTGATAAGATTTGTATGATTAGTAAGGGAAATATAGAATCAAATAAATTAGGCTTGGAATTTGTAGCCAAAGGTTTGGATTAGGCTGATTGTGCTAAAGAACCAATTAAACGAGGTAGAAAGTGCTTTAGTGATCTTAGAAAAAAAGATGCTATGGTTGAAGGATAAGAAAAATTAACATCAATTTATCCAGGGAGGGGGAAGTACCCTCCCACTTAGCCATGAAACTAATAACATGGAATGTTAGGGGTTTAAATGCCCCTAACAAATAGAATATATTTAAAAGATGCTTAAAGACCTTTGATGCTGAACGTATCTTAATTCAAGAAACTAAATTGGATTCTGTGGATCTTGAATGCTTTGGTAAGAAGATTGGTTTGTTGAATATTAAAGGTGAAGCTTCCTATGGGGCCTCTATAGGGTTAGAAGTTATTTTAGATCACAGAAAAGTAAGTTATGATAAAATTATACGATCAAGAAATTGGATGGCTGGAAAGATCAATGGTTTTCTAAATAATCTATCTTTCATTCTTATTAATGTTTATGGCACATCTAGGTTAGAGGACAAAATAAAAGTTTGGAATGATATTGAAGAATTTATTTCTTCTTTTTCAACTTCCCCAATCTTGATTAGTGGAGATTTTAACGCTATTTTGAATCCTGGTGAAAAAATAGGTGGCTTGGGCAGAGACTTATTAGTTATGCAAAAATTTAGGGATTGGGTTTCTAGAACTGAGTTATTAGACATCAGAACTTTTAATGGGACCTTTACTTGGACAAATAGGAGGAAAGATTTCAGTCATATTACTAAAAAATTAGATTAAAAAATTTTCATGTGAATCTACTATCCTTTAATTTTGATTTAGAAGCCGTTATTTTTGCTTATTCAGGTTCAAATCATTTTCCAGTAGCTTTATCAATTATAGAAGCCCTTAGACCATCAAGAAATCCCTTTAGATTCAAAAAAATGTGGTTTTTATCTAAAAATCTTTTGGATTTAATTAAGTCTTTGTGGGAAGAGGTAAAATTTGAAGGTTCAAAGGCGTTCTACTTTATGTCAAAACTTAAACATATCAAAATGAAACTAAAATTATGGTATAAGAAGTCTTTTGGAATATTCATGAAACTAAGGACTCCTTAGAAAAAGAGATGTCTGATTTAAATGAGGAAACCTTTAGATTGGGGATGGATCAAAACAAATATCTTAAAGAAAAGGAATTACTTCTAGAATATGGTAAAATATTAGCAAAAGAAGAAGTTTTTTTGGAGATGAAAGTCTAGGATCACCCGGTTGGCTAAGGGTGATAGAAACTCTAAATTTTTTCATAATAGTACAAAATCTAGATGTCTGATTAATAGAATTCAATCTATAGAAAATTTTGAAGGAACTCTTCTTAATGCTCAAGTAGATATTGCCAATGAAGCTGTGAGATATTTTGACAACCTTTTGAATAACTGGAACTGTTCAGATAAGATGGCCCAAGAAAAACTTTGTCAATTCATTCCTAATCTCATAAATAAAGATCTCAACCGCAATATTATAGCTAAAATCATGATGTAGGAGCATCTCGGGTCCTTGGCAATCTTGTGTCACCAAACATAATTTTAAGTTTTCTGTGTTGCTTGGTTCCTTCTTTGACCAAGTTGGCTCGGTAGTTTCTCGGTTCCTTCGTTAATCGAGTTGGTTGGTTAATTCCCTAGCACTCGGTTATCCTAACCTGGCGCTCGAATTTCCTTGCTTACCAAGTTGTTTCTTTTGGTTTTCTATTGAGGCCAACTTGTGCACTTAATTATGGTCATGGATTTAATGTTGGTATCTATCATTGGGAACTGTGTGGACCTAGATTTGGCCATTCCTTCGGTTAATGGTGGATCTAAAGACCAACTTGTTCGGTAGCCTCTTGTATATATTGTAGTTGTTGGTTGTAGTTTAGGAAGGCAACTTAGAGCTAGAAGATAGATGGTATCAGATTAGGAGTTGAAGATAGTTTCTGAATCCTCGCATGTTGGAGGACTCTTGTAATTGAATTGTAATCTCTAGCCCTAACTGGGAAGGCCATACAGCTCGACATGTAGGAATCTATTTGAGGAAATATAAAGGATCTAATCTATATTCTCTCTCTCACTTTGTGTGTTGTTGCTTTTGTGTGTGATCTTTGCAAGGTAGATTTGGATTAGGGTGTGCCTTTGGCCCCTCATCCTGACCTTCCCTATGTCAGGTGGTATTAGAGCGAAGGTGAGATTTGGATCTAGATTTGCCAATCTAGGTTTGGGAGATCCTTCTTGTCAAACCCTAGTTGATTTGTTGCGGGGTAGCAGATTACAATCTGGCCTACAATTGCAGAGGGTTTCAAGATGGTTCATGGGAGGTGAGATGCAGATCTAGGATTGGCAGACATGTTGAGATAACTTGGTGCTAGATTATAAGTTGTTGAGACAACCCAACGTAGAGGAAGACATCTTGAAGATGTTAGTGATGATGAAATTGAGGAAGAAAAAGGTGATGTAGAACTTGCACCAGCGATGGATCAGGGTGAAGAAAGATTGTTGAAGGCTTTGAAAAATATAAAGTCTACACCATATTTCAATTCTCCAAAGTATAGTGGAAAGTTGGATTTAGATGAACTGGTGGATTGGATCACTGAGATGGAAAGGTACTTTGAATATGAAAATGTCCCTGAGGAAAAGAAGGTGAAAATTGCAAGCACAAAGTTGAAGAGTCGTGCATCCTTGTAGTGGGAACATCTGTAGTTGGACAGAAAGATGAAAGGCAAAGACAAAATTAAGGTATGGAATAAGATGGTAAATAAGTTGAAAGGAAATTTTTACCTTGTGATTATCAGATTAACCTAGTTAGGTGAATACAAAGTTTGAGGTAGAAAGATAGGTTGGTAAAAGGTTATACTAAAGAATTCTATAGATTAGATATCCAAATATGGACATGATGAAGATGAAGTGGAAAGAATTTCTGGGTACACGAATGGATTGAGAGTTTCCATGCAAGAAGAAATCATTTTGGTCAAGTTGGAAAACATTGAAGAAGCTTATCAATTTGCCTTGAAAGCTGAGGATAAATTGAACAAAAGACATGAGAAAAGACAAAGAGGTAGAGGTGGTAGATTCCCTAGAGGAAGAGGTAGATCTTATGGTGAAAACAATAGATCTGATCTAGAAAAGACAAATCTAGATAAAGGAAAGACCAAGTGGAAAGGTGAAAGTTCATCTAGAGGAAGAGGAAATAACTACTGAGGTGGTTATAACAGAGGTGGTTTCTAAGGAACTTGTTACAATTGTGGAGAAGGACATAGATCATTTGAATGTACATATGCAAGTAAGAAGGTTGGTAATTGTAGAAATGCTTTAGTGCAAGAAGATTCACCGAATGAACCTAAGAAGGAAAAGAGCTTGATGGTAAGGAGAGCACTTTGGAGTGAAATTAATAAGGAAGATCTGGTAAGGAAAAATTTGTTCAAGACCAGATGTAGAGTTTTTGATGAAGTGTGGAAGGTAATCATTGATAGTGGAAGCTTGGAGAACTTGGCATCTGAGGAAATGGGTACAAAGTTATAGTTTGAAAGGTTGGAACACCCGAAGCCCTATCAAATTTCATGGATCAAGGATGAGAATATACTCTTGGTAAGTGAACAATGTTATGTGAATTTGAAAATTGGAAAATACCATGATAAGGTATCATGTGATATCATACCTATGGTTGTTGTCACATTTTGTTGGGTAGACCTTGGCAATATGATAGGCATGCTATATATGATGGAAGATTGCATAAATATACTATTTGGGCTAATGGGAGAAGAAAAATATTGTTACCTTTGATTGAAGAACATGTTAGTAGTTTGTGTACATCTGTGAAAGTTTGCCTTATGGAATGAAGAAATTTTTTCAAAGATTTGAAAAAGAATGATGTATGTTTTGCTGTGATTCCTAACAAACCAAGTAAGAAAATAGAGGATAGCATCCCTGAAGAGATTGATAATATACTCATTGAGTATAGAGAGATCATTTCTAATAATGTACCTGATGGTTTTCCACCGAAGAGAGAATTGATCATTGTATGGATTTAATCCCTGGAGCTAGTTTACCAAATAAGGCACCACATCAGTTGACACCTACTGAGAATTAGGAATTGAACTGAGAAATTCAAGAATTGTTGCAGAAAGGTTTGATCTGATAAATTTTGAGTCCTTGTGCAGTACCAACTATATTGGCACCTAAGAAGAATGGATAATGGAGAATGTGTACAGATTGCAGAGCAATCAACAAGATAATAGTAAAATATAGGTTTCCTATACCGAGAATGGATGATATAATAGATAGTTTGACTGGAGAAAAGTATTTTACCAAAATTGATTTGAAAAGTGGATATCATCATATCAAAATTAGAGAAGGTGATGAGTGGAAGACTTCTTTTAAGACAAAAGAATGTTTGTATGAGTGGTTGGTTATGCCTTTTGTTTTAACTAATGCACCAAGTACTTTTATGAGATTGATGAATGAAGTTCTGAATAAATTCTTAGGTAAATTTGTGATTGTATACCTAGATGATATTCTAATATTTAGTAAGACCAAAGAAGAGTATTTTTTGCATGTTAAACAAGTATTGCAAAGGTTGAAAGAATAAAATTTTATGATTAACCTGAAAAAGTGTTCTTTCATGCAAGAGGAGATTTTGTATTTGGGATTTGTGATTTCAGCTGATGGTTTGAAAATGGATCCTGAAAAGATTGAAGCTATTTTGAATTGGCCTACACCTAAGAATGCTAGTGAGAAGGTTGTTGAATTGCCTATGTTAGCATTGCCTAATTTCAATAAGGTATTCCAAGTTGAATGCGATGCAAGTGGTAGTGCAATAGGAGTTGTGTTGATTCAAGAAGGTAAACCTGTTGCTTTCTTTAGTGAAAAGTTGAATGATGCAAAAAGGAAATATTATGTGTATGATCAATAATTCTATGCTATTGTTCAAGCCCTAAAGAAATGGAGACATTATTTGATACCAAGTGAATTTGTGTTTTATATTGAGCATAAAGCTTTATGTATTTGGGTAGTCAGAATAAGTTGAATTAGAGACATATGAAATGGGTTGAATATTTGTAGAGTTATACATTTGTGATAAAACATAAGAGTGGAGTCACTAACTGAGTTGTTGATGCATTGAGTAGAAGAAGATCTTTGATGACCGAGATGAGAATTGAGGTTCTTGGTTTTGATGACATGAGAGATTTGTATGAATTTGATCCTGATTTTTTTGAGCCATGGAGAAAGTGCAAAGCACATATTCAAGATCAACCAAGTACTAAATGGGAAGACTATTTCATTCAAGGAGGTATGTTGTTTAAAGGTATTCAGTTGTGTATACCGAGAGGATCAATGAGAACTAATTTGATAAAGGAGAAACATAGTAGTGGTTTGGCTAGACATTTTGGTGTTGACAAGACATTGAATTTTCTTAAGGAGAAATACTTTTGGCAACAGTTGCATAAGGATGTTCAAATTTTTTTGAAAAGTTGTGGAATTTGTCAAGTTGCAAAGGGAGTAAGTCAGAATACTAGATTGTATACACTGATTTCTATTCTTGAAAAACCTTAGATTGATATAAGTATGGATTTTTTTCTTGGCTTACCAAAGATAGTAAGAGGTAATGATTCTATATTTGTTGTTGTGGAAGATTTTCTAAGATGGCACATTTTATACCTTACAGAAAGACATCAGATGCAATGCATATAGAAGATATTTTCTTTAAGGAAATTTTTAGATTGCATGGATTACCGAGGAGTATCATCTCTGACCGAGACAATAAGTTTGTTGGATACTTTTGGAAGATTCTTTGGAGAAAGTTTGGCACTGAGTTGAGGTATAGTTCTACATTTCACCCATAGACTAATGGACAAACAGAGGTTGTGAATAGAAGTTTGGGTAATCTTTTGAGATGTTTAGTTGGAGACACACCGAGTGGTTGGAATTCGGTGTTGGCACAAGAAGAGTTTTCATATAATAATTCAATGAATAGGAGTACTAGAAAAACACCTTTTGAGATTGTAAATGGATTACAACTGAGAGGTATATCAGACTTGAGGGATATTGCTGATGAAGAAAATAGAAGTGTTGAAGGAGTAAAGTTTGTTGAGTTCATGAAGAAATTGCATGAAGATGTGAAACATAAGTTGGAGAAAAGTAATTAGAAGTATAAAGATAGAGCTGATAGATCAAGAAGACATAAGACTTTTGTAGTTGGTAATGAAGTAATGGTTCATTTGAATAAAGGAAGATTTCCTATTGGAACATATGGGAAGCTAAAAATGAAGAAATTTGGTCCTTGCAAGATATTGAGAAGATTTGACAGTGGAAATGCTTATGAGATTGAGTTATCTGATGACATGGATATATCACCTATATTCAACATTGTTGATTTCCATGAGTACCATGAATCAGATGAAGAAATGACAATACCAAATGATTATCCTAAGAGATAGACATAAGGAGTTGAGAAGATTTTGGAACAAAGAGTTGGTAGAAGTACAAGAGGAAGACAGTATATGGAATATTTGGTAAAGTGGAAGAACAGACTGATTGAAGGTAGTTCATAGATTTTACAATCTGAGTTGGATTCAGCTCAAGTTGTACCTACTGCATGATTCAAAGAATCATTTCAAATAACCCCATGTGTTTGATGTAGGAGCATCTTGGGTCCTTGGTAATCCTGTGTCACCAAAAATAAGTTTAAGTTTTATGTGTTGCTCAGTTCCTTCTTTGACCAAGTTGGCTCGATAGTTGCTCAATTCCTTTGTTAACCGAGTTGGTCAGTTAATTCCTTGGTGCTCGGTTATCCTTTCTTGGTGCTCAATTTTCCTTTCTTACTGAGTTGTTTCTTTTGGTTTTCTGTTGAGGCCGACTTGTGCACTTAATTGTGGTCACATATTTAATGTTGATATCTATCATTGGGAAGCGTGTGGACCTAGATCTGGTCATTCCTTCTGTTAATGGTGGATCTAAAGGCAAACATGTTCAGTAGCCTCTTCTATATATTGTAGTTGTTGGTTGTATTTTAGGAAGGCAACTTAGAGCTATAAGATAGATGGTATTAGATTAGGAGTTGAAGATAATTTTTGAATCCTCGCATGTTGGAGGACTATTGTAATTGAATTCTAATCTCTGGCCCTAACCGGGAAGGCCTTACATCCCAACATGTATGAATCTATTTGAGGAAATATAAAGGATCTGATTTTCATTCTCTCTCTCACTTTGTGTATTATTACTTTCGTGTGTGATCTTTGCAAGGTAGATCTAGATTAGGGTGTGCCTTTGGCCCCTCATCTTGACCTTCCCTACCTCAAATCACCAAACAAGAAGTGGAGATAGCCTTGTCATAGCTTCATCCAGATAAAGCCTTAGGTCCTGATGGGTTCCCAACATTTTTCTTTCAAAAATGTTGGGATTTGATTGGTAATGAAGTCACGAAGGTATTAGAAAATATTAGAAATTTTGGGCACCTTATTAAAGAACTAAAAAACACTTTTATTACATTAATTCCTAATAAATATGAGGTTAAAAGTATGGAGGATTTTAGACCAATCTCTTTATGCAATACATTGTATAAATTATTTACTAAAGTTTTGGAAAATAGAGTAAAGAATATTCTCCCAATAATCATCGCTAAAGAAAAAAATTGGCTTTGTTCATAGTAGGTCCATTTTAGATGGAGTTATTATTTCCCATGAAGCGATTCATTCAGTTCAAAATAACAGAGACCCTAGTATGCTCATTAAATTAGATATTAGGAAGGCTTATGATAGACTTGATTAGAGATTTTTGTGTAAATGTATGGAAGATTTTGGCTTTTCAAAACAATTGATTAATTTGATATATGAATGTATTTCTACACCTAAATTTTCTATCTTGATCAACATGAATCCTGAGGGCTTCTTTGGCATCTCTCGAGGTATTAGGCAAGGAGATCCCCTATCTCCTTTCTTATTCATTATTATGGTTGAGGCTCTGGGTAGATCCATTACAGATGCAAGATATAGGGGTGATTTAAGGGGAATAAAAATAACTAGCCAACTTGATCCTACAACTCATCAACAATTTGTTGATGATTCCATGTTATATGGGAAAGAAAAAATTAGAAATTGTTAGAAGATTACTCTAAAGCCTGTAGTCAGATTGTGAATAGGAATAAATCAGAAATTTTCTTTTTTAACACTAACGATAGATTAGAGTGTAGTATTTTGTGGGTGATGAACTTTGAGAAAGGGATTCTTCCTACAAAGTACTTAGGTTTACCTTTAGATAAAGGTATCCAAGATAGTAACTTATGGGGGAATCTTATTAACAAAATAGATTTAAAATCAATGTCCTAGAAAGGAAAGTGGTTGTCCTCTACAGAGAGATCAACGATGTTAAAATCCATCATTTCTTCTTTACCTATATATCAGATGTCATGTTTTCAACTCCCTAGTGGGATTAGACAAAAATTTACACAGAAATTTAGGAAGTTTTTTTGGGAAGGTTTAGGAGATAAAAAGAAGATTCCTTTAATTGCTTAGGATACTTTATGTAACTATAAAAAGGATGGAGGTGTTTATATTAATAATCTGAATGATCATAACATAGATTTGGGAGCCAAATTAGTCTAAAAAATATTAGACAACCATAATTAAAATGGGTCAAAATAATAAATTTCAAATATTTGGGTGGTTCTGATAATTTAAGTATTCTGAGACATGAGTCCCCTCCAAGTGGGTCAAGGATTTTGAATTTCATTAGAAAATTTTTACCTCTTATTAGAAATGAGGTCTCTTGGGATATAGGTAATGGTGAGAAAGCCTTATCTTGGGATGATTCATGGGGTGGCTATGATGTTCTTAGTAGTCTCGTTGGAGATAAAAAAAAATATAGACAAATTACAATCTCAAAAAGGTATTTATGTTAAATACTATACATTTCTTATTCTCAAAATAATCCAGCACTAGGGTGGCTCTGGGATGTTAAGGGGGTGATAGTATTTTGGAAGTTTTCTCTTAGAATCTTATAAATATATTGAAAGACATAACATTAACACCTAGTTGCAAGGAAGACAAAATTGTTTGGACCAAATCAAAATCCGAAGAATATAATTCTAAAGATGGATATCAATATTTATATAATAATAAAGGCCTTTGTCCCTCTAAATTACCTTTAGATTTGTGTTGGAATAAGGATTATTTGCCAAAAGCGGGCTTATTCTTATGGCTAGCTCTTAATGGAAGACTTTTAACATAAGAAACCTTTAGAAAATTGAGGTTTTCAAGACCCTCTAAATGTGTTCTTTGTAAGAAAGAAGAGGAAAGCATTGATCATTTATTCTTAAATTGTGAATTTTCCTTCCAATGTTGGTCGTGGCTGACGAAGAGACTAAATTTTCATTCTAACTTCCCTAATAATATAGTTGACTTTCTCAAAGGTTGGCCAAACCTGAGATTGAAGAACCTTTACAATTCAATATGGTATATTTCACCCTCAATTCTCATTTGGGAGATTTGGAAAGAAAGGAATAGGTGCATCTTCAAAGAAACTGATTTTAATCCTCAACAATTGTTATCTAAAATTAAAGTCTCCATAGTTAAGGTGGTCAATCAAAGTAATTCCTTTAGTTCACAAAATTCATTCTTCTCTCAATGGAATGATAGAATAAGGAATAAATGGGAAGGACTGTCTATCCCATTGTTAGATAACCAACCAAAATCAAATTCTTGACAACTTAGAATGGATTGTGTATGGAGTAGAATAGAAGATGGTTGGGGGAAACTAAATTTTGATGGTGCTTCTAGAGGGAATCTGGGCATCATTGGAATAGGGACATGTATTCATAATAGAAAAGGTGATTTTTAGGTCACATTGTTGAGCTAATAGGTATCAAGACTAACAATGGAGTTGAATTCATGTCTTTGATCGAAGATTTAAAGCATTGTCATCATTTAGGGTTAAACAAACTAGATATTGAAGGGAATTTGACTTTAGTAGTTAATGCCATTAGGAAAGGGGCTACTCCTAATTAGAAATTGAATGGATATGTTCAACAGGCTTTGTCTTCAATAAATCTCTTAGATCATTTCACTATATTAACCATATTTATAGAGAAGGTAATGGTGTTGCAGACAGATTGGCTAATGAGGGGGCTAATAAAAATAGGATGGGGATTGGTTAGTCCTTTGCTAAATTATGGGTCTTTGTAGCTCTTGGCATCTTATTTTAGTTCTTCTAGGTTTAACTGTTAGTCTTAGCTTTAGGTTTTCTTTTATCAAGTGTTGATTTGTTAGTCTTCAGATAGTTGTCCCTTTTTCTCATTCCTAAGAGCCCTTTAAAATTCAAATGATTGAGGGATTGTTCAGTTTAAAGGATGATTTTATAGTTTAATCCATATTTGGGTGCTACTTTCAATAAAGATTTATGTCTCTAAAAAGAAATTCCATCTGGTGAAAGTTATTACAAGTAAGCCATGAATGATAGATAAAGGTAGGAAACCTTATTATTAACAATTATGCCATCTTGAATATGTTGATTCAACATCTGAGGTAAGACATTTAGTTAGATGAGTTGAGTCCATTTTAGTCATATCCAATGATGGTGTTTACAGTTGGATCCCTTTTATTTCTAAGAATTTGGTCTCTTAGATTCCTGATAGATTAAGTTTAGTTCTCCTTGGAGTTCAAAATACTTGGGATGACTTATCTTTCATTTTAAATTCAAGTTTTCAAGATACATATTCAAATAAGTTGGTTGTGTTTTTATATACTAAAAAGGCTTCCCTACCCATAGAATTTAGGTTTTTCTAAGCTTCAGTATTAGTCAATCAGTTTAAATGTGTTATTGTGTATTGAAGGGATTTATGTTAAGGTTTTGAGCCCCTTTGGGATAATCTTGATTATGAAATTTTCTCTCATATTCTTGAGAATAAGTCTTTCATGTAGTTTACAAGGCTATAGACTCTCAAGTCATCTTTAAGTATATGGTTTTATCATCTTTTAGTCTTGATAGATTCTTTGATATTCTTAAGTGTAGCCCTTTAAGATCACTAATCCTCAATAGATATAGTGATTGTCTCAATCAATGTTAATCTAAATAATTATAGATGTTTAATAAGAAAATCACATTTTTTCTTTTTAATTTAAAGGATATAGTGTAAGAGATATTCATAGGAGAAAGTTAGATGAAACTCTCTTCCTCTTCAACTTGATTGTTCTCTAAGGATAGACCTGGTTGTTAATAAATTAATATAAATGAGTCTAACCTCGTAAGTTCAATTACTTTCCTCATAGTCTAACTTTCTTTGGACTTCGGGTTAGAGGGCCTTATTCTCAGTTTTAGGTATCTCTTGGTAGAATTAGAATCTCAAATTTTTATGATTAAGTGTGGGAAGCAATTCCCCTTTCTTCTAGATTTAGTTAGGCATACTTCTTGTGATGATATTATCTACATTTGTCTTTTTCTCATGAAAATAATAAGCATCCTCTTCAATTATTTTTATCAAGATGATTGTATAGGCCTCAAAAAATCTTATCATCGATTTATTACGCCATAGATCTGTGTTAAAAGTACCTCATAATTAAGTGAGATGTGACACGTATTAAATCTCAAAAAGATAATTGGTATTGCTTCTTTCCTTTTCAAGTGAATTTGGATGTGGTATCCTTGTAATTATTTCTTTGATTAATTATAGTTTTTCGAGCAAGGTTTTGTAATCATTTCACCATACCTAAAAATTTATCACAGGCCCTGAAAGTATGATAAGATAGTTGTATGCCTGATGATATATCAGAAATCACAGTGCCTTTTTCTATTTAATGTTGTAGTTTTTGTATCTTATCTTTTAGTTTCTAAAAAGTCTTTGAAATGGATACCATCCTATGAATTAGAGGTTTTAAGAGGTAGACTAAGGTCTTGAATGTTATAACAGACGAACGCTTGAGAGGTATCTTATGTTTCCCCCCACCCACTGGTTGTTAATATTGTTAAAAAATTTCTAGCAAAAGAATACCTAGATAATATTGATTGAACCAGAGTTGACTTCGACATTACTACTATGTTTTTGGCACTAGTGATGTTTTTTGAAAGAGATAAAGAGATTGTTAGAAAGCTTTGCAAAAGTGTATTTCTGAGAAAATATTTAAAGATAATGGAGGGTTGCATTAAGAAACATTGATATTAACCTCACTTCTCTCCAAAGGATCATAATTATGATAAGGAAAATGTTGAAGGGAAACCTGTGCCAAAATATTCAATTATTTGGGTTGAAAATTGGGAGGCCTTTAGAGACAAGGTTGAAATAAGGACTAGGAATTTAGACTTCTTGCAGGGGATTTTTCATGTCAAAAGACCCAATGAACCTAACAGGTTTGCTAAATACCTAATGGCAGAAGGAATTGAAGGCTATCAGGAAGTAATTAGTATAGCCAACGTGGTGGACCTAGATATGGGAAAGGATGTTGAGGAAGGAAGGAGGGACAAGATGCTGAATAAGGATCAGAAGTGGAAGTTGGAAGATGATGGGCCCAGTTCAATGTTGTCTGGCAGCAAAAGGAAGGTCGTAGACTCTTCTTCCTTTTAGGGAGGGTTAAATATTACCCTAACATGGGGATTATATAGTTTAGTTGTTTTGTCATGTTATTACTAGTGGTTATAATATCTTTCAGTCTAGAAGTTCTAATATTGTAAGATTATCGATAGGGCTTGAGTATATTTGGGTCATTTTGTGAGTCCAAAGTTAGTATTTAGAGTTTAAACTTATATTGTATATGTTTATTCCTATTTTCTCTTTGTTATCAGACCCCCTTTTAAAAATGTAAAATTTTTCATTAATAAAATATAATTTCTCGTAGATGTTATTTATGATCTATTCATCTGTAGCTTTATGTGTTATAATCTTGGTTTAGGATTTTTAAGTATGGAATCTATTACTCAAAGCTTAGTTTTGGTATGTTTTCAATCTTGTTCTATGATTATGTATGTTATTATGTTTGAGAAACCCTTTATAGATAAAGTTATCGAGTTAAATACGTAGTCTTGCGATCTCTATTTTATATATAAGAGCAAAATTTTCAAAGGTGATTTATGTTGTCTTGAAATTGTGGCTATAGTTTTATGGGCTCAATAATCACTTAGTAACTTTGCAGAAGTTTAGTCTAAATTTTATTTCATTATGTGGATGTAATACATTTCAAAAAGGAATGAGTAAATTATCTTCTTAAAAACAAATTAGAGATCTATAATAAATTCATCCTTGAAGATGGTTTTAGTAATATCAAAGCAGAATCTTATTTTTTTCAATATAATTTAATGTTGTCAGTAATGTCTGGCAACTAGCTTATCTTCAGGCATAGAATCTTAATTCATCACAGTTTCTAAATTTACGCTGATATTTTAAAAAGATTTGAGCTAGAAGATGGAGAGTCAGTTTTTTTTATAATTGCATGAAATAGATTAATCAAATCTATAGAGTGTGATCTGACGGTTTCATTATCAATCAAAAATATTTAATAAATAGACCTCCACCCACTCCATGTTGTCTTTAATATTTTTAAGATATTAATTTCTGCAAACTATGGCCCTTTTTGTTTCCATTGGGCTTCTGTTCCTACATTGTCTGTAAAAGAGGCCCTGATTTCTGGGGATATTGATTGTTTAAGAAGTATAGGATTCTCAAATAGCACAATATCCCCAGATATCATGTCCCCTTAGGTTGTTATTTTCATATTTTTTTGTTCAATTTCTATATGTTAAGAATGTGTAGAGGAAGAGGATTAGCTTAAGGAATGCTTCGAAGATGGAGCTAAGGTCTTTTGTAGTTGTTTGGTTCTCTTCGTAGGTAGTTTTCTTCAAGATTGTCTCTCTCTCAAGACATTTTATTCATTCCCTAATTTGGTTTTCCCCTAGTTAGAGCTTTTGCTTTTATGAAATATCTGGATAGACTTAATGGAGTAGTGGATGTCTTTTTTTTTGTTTTTTTTGTTTAAGTTCAATAATATTGGAAGTAGGGATATCAAAGGATTTTTTTCTCATCAGAGTGGTCTTTATGTTTTAAGGCCTATTATTTTTTCCTCTAAAACTTATCATGTTCATTTTCCTTTTGGTTCCCCTTCATTTTCTTCAAGTTAGGTCGGGTCGATTTCTTTTAGTGGCTAGGTGTCAACTTATGAGTTCAATTTCAAGCGTCATACTATAATTTTAACAATATGTAGACCCTTTCATGACATAAGATTTCTTTAACATTATATATTTGTACTTTGATGAGTTTTAGCATAACCCTGAATTTGTTTCAAACTATAAAATGGAAACAATAATTAAGCTTCAGGGTCCTCCCTCACAGATTGCTTTTGATGGCCACATTAATAGAAGAATGATCAAATAAATGTTGATCTCGTCCCACTTCCTGGTTATTAGAGTAGTCTATATGATTTTGGGTAAAGAATTCATATGCAATATCGAGACATATCAGGTTCTTTCAGATATCTCATCCATGTTTTTTGCAATGGTCCATATGGTTGAATTTGAGAAGTTTGGTATCGAGACGCTTTGTAGAAGATTATTTAAAGATATGTTTCTTGGTGATTTGGAGAAGGTGTTGGCAAATATTAATGAAAACCGAATGATCCCAAGACCATGTAACTATGACTTGAATATAATAGACAAGATCAACGTACCTAAATTTCCCATCATTTTTATTATAGATTTCAAGGGTTTTAGAAAATGGAAGCCAGTTATGAAAAGAAATGTAGATTTTTTAATGCATTTTTTCCATGTTAGATTTTCCCCCCTTGATTGGTTGGATTGATCATTTTATGAAGGCAGATCTAGTCGGCTCATGGAAGGATGTCGATAACATCAACCTGGAGTTTATTAAACCAAACGACTCCTTTGACGAATTATCAGACTCTGATGTTACTTTGTCTCCTTAAATGTCGTGATGTTCCATTCTCATTAAACCTTGGGATCAACATTTAAAGAAATAAGATATGTTATCTTTTATGCCTCGTTCTATAAGAATATGATAGTCAATCCTTCAGAATTTGAGTTTTAAATATTTCTGTGAATAAGGGCTAGTTCTTCTGACGATCACCTCTTTTGGTGGATGTAATAAAATAAATAGTTTGAAATCAGCTTGGTATTAGTTAAGTTTTTGTACATTGGGACATCTATTTTATTTTTGCATCCCTCAAAAGTTATGACAATTAGGAATATTATATTATGTTTTCACAATTGGTTTTCATATCGCTTTATAAAAATTAATTTTATGGCTTTAAAGAGCATACTATTGATCTTAGTTGGAGCTGAACATTTAGGATTTGTAGGTGCTTGTGAATATTTTGGATCATGAAGAATTAAGATTTTTTGTATATTAATTAGTGCCATAAGATCCTTCAGAGGTTGTGTTCGCTACTTCCTAAGTTGTAACATTAATCCTTTGGCCTATGGGCCTTTTGTTTATAAAAAAAAAAAAGATTAATCATGAAAATAGAATAGTTATATTTTATGAATGTGGAAATATTAGATATAGAAAATATTTAATTATTAAGGTTAATTAAATATATTTGTTAATTAAAAGTTTGAATTAAAGATTAAATTTAGAATAAAAGGGTCTAATTAATTATTAAATCCAAATATAAGATTAAAGGGCATAGAATTGATTTATTTAATATTTAATTTATCAGTTGCATTGTTAATTATGTGCTAAAGTATTTATTGATTAATTAAGTAATTATATGCAATTTAAGTTGCACATTCGGTTTAAGTGAAAATTGTATTAGAATTTAAAGTTAAAGGTTGAGATAGGAATTATAATTAAAAAGTGCATTATTTTATTATTGAGCTATTTTTCATGCAACGGGAATTGATGAAAACTAAGTGGAGAGTTGAGTTCTATTTTTGAGGGTTTGCATGTTTTAGAAACCCTAGGAGGAATTGGTCTTCTTTATGAGGGGTTTCTAGGTATTATTTTCAATTACATCTATCAGGTTTTGGAGGAGCTCTTAGATGAATTTGGAAAAATTTTGGAAAGCTTGGTTTTTGTGAGCGTTGTTTTGAGATTGTTTGAAAGCTTGAATTTCAAAGGTTGAATTGTGTCTTTCTTGGCTTCGTATTTTCAAGCATTGTTTGAGGTAGGGTTTGAAACTTTCCTTCTGTAAAATTATTTCATTTGAAAAGATTGTTTGCTTCATGTCTAGATTTGTTATGTAATGAATTGGTGATTGGATTTATGTTTTAAATTAAGTATGTTGTTGTAAAAATTTAGATTAGTTTGATGTTAAATTAGATCTAGTAGTTTGTTTGGATGGTTTGAAAACCTAAGAAGAAATTTTAGAAATTTGTGTGAGTTTTTTTTTTTCCAGTTAGGGTATTTACCCAGAAAAAGATAGATAATTGTCTCAATATTTTTTGCAGGAAATTAAATTCAAAATGGCTTGTGAAATCATATTCAATAGAAATTAGTTTTGTCTGAAACCCTAGTTTTCCATGAAAGAAATCAATTGAAAAATATGTGTTTTAAAAAAAGGGGGATTTGTTATTTGAAATTATTATTATTATTAATAAATTTTTGGATTTAAAAATTTATTAAAAAAATTATTATTATTTATAAATTTTTAGATTTAAAAATTTAATTTGTTTTTTAAAAAATAAATTACTATTATTATTTATTACTTTTTTCAAATTTAAAAATTTAATTTAATTTTTTAAAATAAATTACTATTATTGTTATTTATTAATTTTTGGATTTAAAATTATTTTAAAAAATTAATTAATTAATAATTATTTATTAATTTTTTTAATGTAGGTTTTAATATTAATGTTTTCATTTATATTTATATTTAGAAAATTAATAACATTATTTTATTATTAAATACATGGTGTTTTTTTTAATCAGTAAAAGGCCAAAGCCATAGAAATTTTATTAATTCTTAAAAGTTTGTTACATTAATCTCCATTCAGTGCGGGCGTTGGTAGGAAAGAATGGAGAAGAAAACCTCCAGTCTAGCCCAGGACACATGTCTAGTTCATACAGTAGTATGACATTCTTATTTACAAAGCTATGGAGATAGGGGCATACCCTTATTTACAAAGTACAAAAGATAGAAGCCATAATCACTATGGAGCTAGCCTACCATAGAAGGATTCCCCTGCTATCTCTATGACTACATAGTACATGGCCTTACTACATATGAGTGATACAAGGTTTTTAACCAAGCCTAATCCAATATCAGTCGCTTCATTTCTTACTGGAGATCATGTTGGTTTCCTTCTAAATTCCTGCAAAAGGGATTCTAAGCAAAAACTTGGACGATACTGATTCATAAGTTAGTAACATGTCTAAGTTAATATTATTACCATTGTTATTCTTAAGAAAGATAACCCTATTCTTATGAGTTGTCTATAAATACGAGTTTACAAAAAAAGTTACCTTGATTGCTCTCCTTCTTTCCTGCATTCTCCATTTTGTTAGTCTTGATGAATTTGACGCATAAAACTATCCTTTACTCCATTTAGTTACTCATTCAATCTATTTTCATGTTCAACCCATAGCCCCAAATTGGGAAATTTAAAAGTTAAAGAAATTCCCCTTGAGATATGTCTTTCCCTCTATCCTCCCTTTTTAATAGTTGAATTTTAATAAGTGAATTCATTTTCTTAATATAATGTTTTTAATCCTAATATATATTTCATGTCCTTGCTTAATAAACCATAAATAGAACTTGAATCTATTTGAAAGATCCTAATGACAACAACTTTCATCACCAGTATCTTAGGATAATATTAGTTAGGCTATCATAATCCATGGTTGTCCTTAACATATCAGTTTTAAAATTTAGTAAAGCTCATTTAGCTATGAAATTAAATCATTATTCTGATTTCTATTGATAAACCTACCTTATTTATGTATCAAACTGATTAAGATCATGAAAGTTGGACTAACATTTGAAAACTAATTAATATATGAAAAAATGACATGGCTCTGGTCCTTCCAGAAATCTAACTGAGTAATGACATAATGACATCTACTCCCTTTCTTTATGGAGATCATGATTTTGATAATGGAACTAGGATTTGAAAGAGGAAATATATATTTTTAGGTATTAATCCTTATATATGTATATACCTCTATATCCATATGAATGATATTTCCATTGAATCCATATGTATAACCATATCCTTCATATGAAAAATTTATCCATGTGTCTATGGGTGTATATCCATCGATATCTGAATCAATATCCAAACATATATAGGCCTATACATATATTAATCCATAAATCACCTAATAGAAAAAGTCTAAATGAAGGGAACATCCTAGAAACCAAAGCTTATGTCCTAATTTACTTAACTACGTCTGGAATATGGGCTAAAAATAAACAAATATTGATGATATAAAATCAATCTATGATA